>JACEFZ010006375.1:425000-655000 GCA_014155875.1 Cepaea nemoralis | reverse complement strand
TCATTAGCTGTTACTTGGTTGTTGGTGTATGATACATGCAAACGTGCATCAGCTGTGGTTTTGTTGTTGTTGTGTGATACATGCAAACGTGCATCAGCTGTTGTTATTGTTTTATACATAGAAGTGTTCATCAACCATACCATTGTAGTGTCCTGCTGTGCTACGCAAGGGTTCAACGGCGTTATTTTGTTGTTACTGTGATACATGCAAGTTGAGTTGAGCTAAGAACCGACAGCACTACATTCTCATACATGCTCTGTCCCCTTGTTCAACAGCCAGCGAAGAGTCATACTACTTATCATTCCCACCGCTATCTGATTTAAAGTTCTCCTGGTCTTCCCTCTCAGTTTTGAGATTCATCCAGAACCCCTGCTGATCTCCAGCAATCTCATTCTTTTTACATACGAGTTCTCATTCTGTTCCCCCGCCTTCTCCAACTGGTCCCACAAGCGCACGACCACCCCCCCCCCCTTCTTGTCCATAAGTAATCTACCACCAAGAGGTGCATTCCCTGCCAGCATATCAGCCTTTTCATTCCCCCGCACCTCTGCATGGCCAGGGCAAAATATCCATACAATTCTCACAATCTGTGACCTCTGAAGCGACGATAGCCATTCCACACGAAACATTTCTTTCTCCACCTTACTAAGCATACTCTTTGAATCCATGATGAATACCGTGTGTGTTGCAGTAGGCTCCTTTAACCAATGGGATGCCGCTGTTACTGCTTCCACCTCCATTCTCATGCTGGAGGTCGTAGTCTCATATGCCAGACTCTCCTTGTTCAAGACTCGTCCATTAACCTTTGCAATAAAACTCCAACCACTACGTCTGTTTCTCACCACTGACCCATCGGTGTAGATGACTGTCACCTTGATGTGTGTTAATCTAGATCAGTTGTTGCACTTCAAACTCAGTGTGGCCTGCTGCCCATTCTCTGCACTCACGACCCAGTGTTACTATTACATTATGCTAGTCAGTCATGTCTTCCGGAACTTCAACCCACTCTTTTTCACTATTGATGGTGCCGTATCAGTAGTTCTGCCTGTGCCATCCAGGACCTGCCTCGTCTTAGTCTTTGACCCTTGACTGTATCCCGTCATTGTTGGTAGCGCCAGGAAATGCCTCATGCATATAATTGGTGTGTCCTTTGTGCACCCCAGGATTACCCGCATGGCAGCATTCTGTATGCGCTTCAACCTTTCAGGCTGACTCTTTGATACTGTCAGCAGCCCCAAACCATACTCAATGACACAAATTATTAACTGCTGAAAGAGCCTGTAAAGCATCATCTGCTCTACCCCGTTTGCTACTATCGCCCTCACTGCATTAAGTCCCCTACCAGCCTTCAATACCAAAGCCTCCACATGATCCTTAAAAGACAAAATAGGCCTTATCAGCCATCTTAGAACTCACGGCTCCATACTTTCAACTCCACTGGATGAAATGAATAGTCATCATCATTCTTGATGGACAAACAACAAAAGACAAACACTTGTCAAAGGCGATACCCAATTACTTCAATTTACTCTCTCTCTGCTAAGAAGAGGACATCCATTCAATATCTGGGACATCTGCCTTGACGATCCGGTTATCCAGGGAGTACCACACAACCGATGCCTTGTCTGGGTTTATAACGGCCCCTATGTCCCTGCACCACTCCGCCACCCTGTTTACTGCCACCTGTAAGCCGTCAGCCAAACTGGCCCTGTCTCTGCCCTGTCTGTACACCAGCACATCATCTGCAAATGTCAAGATTCTACCCACGCCTGGTGCCTCAATAGCTGCGATTTTGCTGGTGTAGACATTAAAGAGCACTGGGGACTTGGCAGATCCCTGTGACAATCCATGTGTAATAGTACAGGGGTCAGAAGTCCAGGAACCAATGCGTATTGCAACCTTGAGCTCATAGAGGACTGCCGCAACCCATCTGACAAGGCAATGACAGACCTCCATGTCCAGCAGTGTGTATATCAACCGATTATACCTGACCCTGTTATACGCATCCTCCAGATCAAGAGTTATCACCACTGTCTCTTGTTTATCCCGGAAGCCCTCGTAGACAGACTTAAGTTGCCGCGCCGGTGACTCCAGAGCCCTTTGGGAAGCAGATTACGACTTTCCAAATGTCGCTGGAGCCTGCGTGCTACTATCTCTCCGAGGACTTTGCCATACATGTTTTGCAGGGTTATGATCCGGATTTGGGACTATCCAGTGCAACATTCCTCAAGCGGTGAAATATACCTGATAATAAATTTCCTCAGAAGTTATGAATATCCACAAGGCAGATTAACTTCAGGAGTTATAAATGGCCATAGTTCAGATAAAGTTCAGGCGTTATAAATATCCACAGGGCTGGTAAACGTCAAGAGTTATAAATATCCAAAGGGCATATAAACTTCATGAGTTATACACATCCATAGGGCACATAAACTTCAAGAGTCATAAATATCCACAATGATACCAGCCAAGGATGGAAATTATCCATACATGATAAACGAAGGGCAGTAATAAGTTTCAGGCGGTGAAAACTATCCACGATGATGCCGTTCAGGTTTTCAAAATGTCCTCATAGATAAAGTTCAGGTTTTAAAAATGTCCAGGTGGAAACAATCCATGTTTTGTAAATATCCATCTGGATAACTGCCAGGTTTCGGTAATGTTCATAACCCTTCTGAATTTAACAACTAGCAATGAAGGGAGGACTCATCCGGTGCATTTATTTGAGTAGTAGGTACATTGATGTTGGCCAGGTCATCCTCATATATATTGATCATTCACTAAATGACTTCTGTAATGTTGAGGTTGCCTTAAACTTGGAGAGCAAATAATATTAAGGAAATTCTAATCTTACAGCAATACGAAGGCGAATCCTTTTAATCCTGTGCCAATGAATCAGCCACTCCACATGAGAGCTAGAGCATTTGTACTATGCTTCATGTTCGGCTAAGGCACAGTCCACCATCCTGGAGTCCAAAGAACCCCACTGTATGCAATACGGAAAATACATCTGGTCGCTAGAAAAGAATTTCTCAGACTCCTTACAGTTCTCAATACAATCCACCCACTCGATTTCTTTTAATTTACCTATCATATGCGCACTTTTAGAACGGAACATGACAGCTTGATGGGGATGGTGTCTCGGAAAGGGCCGGGGTGGAGAAAGAGAGAGAGATTGGGGGGGGGGGGGGAGTAGTGTTGCTATCTCCCGTCTTCTTGTCACCCACCAGATGGTCACACGTATTCTGTTCCTATGTCGCGTGGACGCAGTTTCCAACTCCTGTCAACGTCAAACGTCCCGGCGGCTTAAGTGTTATGGTTAGAAAATTGAGCTTGGCCTCGAATTAACATTGAGACATCTGAATACACAGTTTAATAGGGAATCCAAGTGTCATTGATAGGCATAAAATATTGGAAATATGTCACAACGACTCATGATGTAATGTTCTTTTGGTGATATGTACAATAAAGTTAACACTTATGTTCATTTGACCTAGATCCGCGGGCCGCAACATGACCTCCGGCGGGCCGCTTGCGGACCGCGGGCCTCGTGTTGGCCACCCCTGGTTTAGATCTTCCCTGTGATTGTCGTGTATCCGTTTAAAGTGTCGTCCCTGGAGTGTGAGGAATCAACACCCACATTATATTTTAACCCCTTATCATTATCCTGGAGAAACCACTAGAATCCGTCTACAAAACTCCGTCAGTTTATGGACACCTCTTTCTCTCTCTCTCTATCACTGCTGTATCATGCCCCCTCTCATTCTTCCCCAACGCAACATACTCAACAACTCTAGCTTCTAAAAATTAATAACAATTAATTTATTAAAAGAAAAGTGTAATGTATGTGAGAAGCGTATGCGAAGAATGTGTGACGTGTTCTATAATGTGTGTAGAATCGGACCCTCAGATCAATAGCCCAGTCAGTTCATCCTTGCAAGGACACACCACAGCACGTTAGGTCAGCACAAGACAACCTCACCCAGTGATGTATCTCTCCTGCCAGACACTGACTTTCTTCTGTAGCTACCTGGTAATCCATGTACATGATCATCCGAAATAGATACAGTCTATAATTTACCACTGATCATGGACCGATTGCACACTGCACATTATAAGTTCCTATAGTTCCTAAAATGTACAAATCCCTGTACTGTGAAATTAGGTATCACTGTTATTGTTAATATACTTGATCCTATCTAGTGTCTATATTGTCTCAAGTACAATGTCCCTTGTAATATTTCACTGGAATCTACCACACCATGTGAATGTTACATTTAAAGTTCTCGTTTAGTTACTATTGTTCGTATGATATGTGGTGTATCAACAAACATCACCCATCCTAGGTGAACCTTATCACACAGGAATCATTATATGGTTTTGCTCTTCTGAGCCCTGTTCCGGTGGACCCTCCTGATCATAGGCCCAGCGTAAACACTATTGTCCAGACTTTCTTCTCGGACGTTATTCATTTTCCGTAAAAACAACATTGACTGTTCAACTGGTGTTCTTCCCAATCGGAGTAAAACTTCTTCAAAACGAGTGTAGAGCTTCCTCGTAACTGGCAGGGAACCTGTTAGAGAAATAACACACCTGGTGAGAGCACTAGTCACTGATCCTACCAGCTGAGTATAGGCCTACGGCCTCGCTCAGATATTTATCAGCGAACTAAACTCTGTCATAGAGCAGATGAGCTCATCACCTAGGTCCGAATCAGGCTATGACAAGGAAAGACCAATAAACAGAGTGCAGAACCCCAGTGGGCACCCCACTGAAAGATCCCACTATTGGACACTTTCCCCATCTCCCAACCCATCCTTAATCTCTCCAAATATCACCCCACTACACTATTCTCACTAGCAGAGCTAATTCTCACTTCACTACTCTATTCTCAACTAACAGAGCTAATCATCACTTCACTACTCTATTCTCAACTAGCAGAGCTAATTATTTCCTCACCCTAGCTAGTTTTAACAAGGCTACTGCCTATATTAATTAGGCCTAAATACACTATATGTAATACCTTATGCAACACCGCATCACTCCTGGATGGCCTCTACAATTTGCCATAAAGACACATGTTATTTAATGTTAATTAAATCTAACACTGTAGATGCTCTCCGAATTCCTAACAGCGGTACAGAAACACGTCAGCTCAAGTCAACTTTCTTGTCTACACTAACTGTAAACAAGTCATGTTTTTGTCAAGAGCCTTGGAGTGTTCTAGTGAAGTTCTTTGATGTCAATACATCAGATGGTTCCAGGGGCAGACTATCCATTTCAGAATTATTCTTTCCCCTTTGTTTAATCAATGCAAAAGTCTTCTCCCTTGTTTCGACAATCAAAACAAGCTAGCGAGTTCCTGCATTCTCCCAATCGGGTCACAATAACAAGCCTACAATTTTCTGTCTTGTGGGGAATTTTCAAAGACGACTGTCCTGTTTGATCTCACCGACTCCCCGTAGTAAACAACTTGTAGTTGCGAATACAGCCTGTCGCTGTTATTTTTATCATCTGAGTGTTAAATTACAGTGATTTCACGACAGTGATCTAAGGCGCCCCAAGAGCGAAGAGTGGTCGCAATCATAACTGAATGCCCTGCGGGCTTTTATAGCCCTAACTGTGCTGGACTTAGATATCAGTACAGAACAGGGGAGGTGGGCGCTACCAAGGTCCCCAAGGACACGTCATTTTATGTCTGATGCCGCCTCGTGGGATACAAGCGCCAGATCGATAGCCGTGTCACGGTGCCCCGGTCTCATTGCTAGCCTGGTGGGTGTGCCGTCATTTAGACAGACAACCTGCGTGTCAAGCAAGAACAGTACCCTGTCAGTTCTCTCCCGACCTGTCCCACTACTTGGCGCTGGCATTGAAGTCAAGACATATCAGATACCTGGTACCAGGGATATCCACTGAACCTTTCAACCATTCCCAACTCTCTCTGCTTACACAAGATTCCCCACTTACATATATATTTATTAGGTTCCAGTTGTATCGTCCGATTTTTATCTGCATTCCCTGCACCTCTTTACTTTCCTGACCCCCACCCACTCATATCCAGTATTGAATGATCCTTGACCACCAGATCCTGCCCATGTCTTCCCTGACCGGTTGGGTTGATGTAACATGTATAGCCAGGGCACTTCAAAGAGTTTGTATTCAGATCTTGTAACATCAAGACATCAAAATCGTAGACCAGTTTCTCCAGTATTGGTCCTGGCTGCTTTGCACTACGACAATTCCAATACCCAACTAAGTGACCATAAGTAGTTGTTTTGATTACAATAAAATAGTCACTTTACAAGAACGTCATCAGCAGGCCTTTTCCTGTTACAAAGTTGAGGGGTCAAGATGCCTGTCTGTCTTTCTCCTTCCTTTTATTCTTATGTTTTCTCCTTCTCTACATCCTCTCCCTTCTTCTCCTCCACATTCACCCTCTTCTCCTTCTCCTTTCTCAATACAGCCAGCACTCCCTACGCGTCCTTCTCCTTTTTCCGCCACCTCCCCCTTTTCTTCTTTCTCTCCCCGCCTCTCTTTCTTCTTCTCCTTCTGCTTTCTCCTCCGCCTGCTGCACTCCCCCTCCCCCTCTGCTTTTGCTACCCCTACACCCGCCCGTTCCCAGAAAGCAGGTTTTGTATGCCATGTTCATGTCACGTGGTGATATGATAGTCCGGCCCATGGTTGTCAGATACTAAACTTCACTAAACATCAGTGTTTTACAGACCGGCTCGCCAACCCCATTCACGTGGTGATATGATGGTCCGGCCCCTGGTTGTCAGATTCCAAACTTCACTAAACATCAGTGTTTTTACAGACCGGCTCGCCAACCCCATTCACGTGGTGATATGATGGTCCGGCTCCTGGTTGTCAGATACCAAACTTCACTAAACATCAGTGTTTTACAGACCGGCTCGCCAACCCCATTCACGTGGTGATATGATGGTCCGGCCCCTGGTTGTCAGATACTAAACTTCACTAAACATCAGTGTTTTACAGACCGGCTCGCCAACCCCATTCACGTGGTGATATGATGGTCCGGCTCCTGGTTGTCAGATACCAAACTTCACTAAACATCAGTGTTTTACAGATCGGCTCGCCAACCCCATTCACGTGGTGATATGATGGTCCGGCCTCTGGTTGTCAGATACCAAACTTCACTAAACATCAGTGTTTTACAGACCGGCTCGCCCACCGAGGTCTCCTCACCACAAATGTTTTCTGGGTATCTTTTCAAGTTTGCTGTGGCGAAGGCGTTACGGACGCAGTTCATAAAACATCTGCATGCGATTTGGCAGCAGGCCACCTTGCTTTGGTTTTCACACAATGGTATGATTTCCGATCTTTTAGAAAGCAGCGACAAACAACTGAACGTAAACTTGCCAAGAAATCACAAACAGCCAAACAATTATGGGGCTGACTGCGACGTCCTGTTATGGATATGCAACTTATTTTTTTTTTCCAATTGTGAAATGTTAACAATGTTATGATATATAAGTCCTGCTGTTAATAATTTCCTACTAAAAAAAGATGTATAATGTGTTCGTAGTGCACAGTGGGGGGGGGGGGGGGGGGGGGGGGGGGAATCCAATCCACAAGGTACAGATGAAGACACAGCATGCATAGTTTCTGTAAAAGAAGTTCTGACAATGACGCCACGCGACTAGTGTTGGATCCCGGCACTCTTGGTGTGAGGGGCAGACGCCATGGCTCTAACTAAACCACTATATTGTTATTTTCTGAGGTGGCTTTTCCCGTCATGTTAATATTGACTGCCCAGTGTAGTCACGTGACTCTGAATGGTGGCACATTTTTCTGTCAGGATAGCACTATCTGCCCAATATGTAATCTTCTCTCTAACTGCTGTAATAGCTTCCCCTCTCCCTCCGCCACCATTCACCTCTCCTAGGATAACAGTAACCGCCCAATGCATAAACTTGTCTCCGAATGGTTGATCGAAGCAGTCGCTCTGACCTTTGGTTTGATTTATGAAGGATCACTTTCATTACTCACTCGGATCACAACGTTAGTGTTATTATATCCGCACACATGGAGAGTAACAACATCGCACACCGTCCCTACGCACCGCATCGTTCCTACGCATACGCACCGCATCGTTCCTACGCATACGCACCGCATCGTTCCTACGCACCGTCCCTTCGCACCGCACCGTCCCTTCGCACTGCATCGTCTATACGCACCGCATTGTTCCTATGCACCGTCCCTATACACCTCATCGTTCATACGCATCGCATCGTCCCTACGCACCGACGAGAATTTATATGTGTATATACCAGGACCAAAAGCACGCTATTCCATCTGTTGGTGGGTTGCTTGGTTGGGGAAACCTCCTGAATACATGATGTCGAATATTCTTCTACAGCCAGCCGAGAGAGAGAGAGAGAGAGAGAGAGAGAGAGAGAGAGAGAGAGAGAGAGAGAGAGAGAGAGAGAGGAGGAGGAGGAATTGAAACAAGGTTACTAACTATCAGTGCCCTGGTTGCAGAAGAACGGGTAGATCATCGCGGCTTGGGGAAAATGGTGCTGCAGGGAGTGACAGGAGAATCTGGCCGACACCCAGGACTCCGAGAACAGGCCAGACGGACACATGATCTCTATCTCTCTCAATCTCTACCTCTATCTCTTTCACTCTCTATATCTCTCTCACTCTATCTGTCTCACATTTTCTTTCTCATTTTTACTCTCTCTCTCTCTCTCTAGTTTAGTTTCGCTCTCTCTCTCTCTCTCTCTCTCTCTCTCTCTCTCTCTCTCTCTCTCTCTCTCTCTCTCTCTCTCTCTCTGCCTGTCTCTCCATCTGTCAATCTCTCTCATTATCTCTGTCTGTCTGTCTGCCTCTGTCTGTCTCCCCCTCCCCCCATTGTGGCTGTGAACAAAGGAAGACAAACTTCTCTCTCCCCCTATTGGGGCTGTGAACAAAGGAAGTCAAACTTCTTTCTCTCCCCTCTGGTCGGAGATTAAGAAAGAAAAAAAAATGCAGAAGAGATCAGATTGTCCCCCCTGAGGGCGAACTGGTCAGGGTTGATCAAACCCCTGATGTTGTTTCCCCACAAACTCACATTTTCGCATGACATATTTTCATGATGGGTCCCATCAAGAACTCATAGAAAACGGTTCTAAGTTCATTATTTTCCGTGAATATTATGTATAGCAAACGTGTAGTGCTGGGTTACTGACTGACAAGTTTGTAGTCTGTTTTTTTTTTTTTTTGACGGTAGACAAACAACGGCTTGAGTATCTATCTTTTTTTTTGGGGGGGGGGGGGGGGGGGGGGGGTTGTTTGCGTTCACTCGCTTTGGAATCAAGATTTATCCATATACGTGCTGCTACTACTAGTAGCACTGGATTGATTTTTGCGTGTGGATTTTTTTCTTGTGTGCATATCCTATTTGCAGTCAACACCAGCATTTTTCAGCTGCTGTTGATGCCTTGGCAAGTTTTACGTTCAGTAGTTTGCCATTTCTTTCTCCGTAATTCCGTATATTCTTGTGAGTATCGTAACCTGCGCGAGAATCGGTAGCGGTTCTCGCCGCGTTGATAACTTACGGGGTATATGAGCTGGTCGCCCAGAATGCAGTGGCAAACTACTGTGTGTACTCTTGCCTAGTACATCAACAGCAGCTGAAAAATGCTGATGCTGACTGCACCGTCCTGTTAGGGATATGCAAAAAAAAAAAAAAAAAAGAAGTTTGCCATTGCTTTCTGAAACGTGTGGATTTCGCTTTCCATATCTGATTGGTCTATTCAAATATGGGTTTAGCACCATATACCAATGTGCTTTATGGATGTATCAGGCTCCTGTCTATACTAGACGGCTCGGGAGTCTCCGTGGCGGAGTGGTCAAGCCCTGTGCCCCTCGCCAACCGACTTCAGAAGTACTTGTAATTTACGTCCCCAAGTCATGGGCGAGAAGTCAACATTTTAGTCCAACTGTCGAGTGTAGGGGCTGAACCCGCTACCTCTATCTCAGCACACCGGAAGTATAAGAACGAGCATTCTTATACATTCGGCCATGCTGACCCGCGAGTCTCTGTTAACAGATATTTGTAAAGTTGAAGGGCGTGGTAGACAGGGGTGAGAACCTCTTGTTCTGCAGGTCTTGTCCCTGGCTAGGCCACTGAGAGAGGCAGCTGTTCTCGATGCTGCACGGGGTTTGTTGTATATGACACACGTGTTGTTGTATCTGACACAAATGTTGGTTTCCACGCTATTAATCTAACACATGTCTGACGGCACACGCGCGTGCTGTGAACAGGTCACATGACAAATGAACCTCGTTGTGGCTCACGCCATATCATCATCATCTTGTGGCGTGTCAGGTGCTGAACTTTTGCTCTTTGACCGCCCTGTCCGTGACCCTTGCTGGAATCGACACACAGCACATGTTGATTGCTGAAGCAGCAGACAAGGCCTCGCAACGGTCTTTTGGAATATCTCTCATAAACCATATTCACTGCCTGTATTGCTGTCATGTGTAAATTATCTACCATATCTTAAATCCATCTTCGATGTGCTCTTCCTTTTCTTCGCCTCCCCGTTACCTCTCCCTCCATAGTTCCAGACATTCATTATATCTTTTCACATTCCCAACTATTTCATTTTCTTCAACTTTATCTGTCTTACTAACTAGAACTAAAATGTTTACTGCTCGCCTTTGACTTGGGGACGTACATTTACCTCTAAAAGTACCTCTGAATTGGGGGGGGGGGGGGGGGGGTTGTTCGCTTGACGGCGAGGGACACTGGTAACAGGGAAAGCTAATCCACACGCAAAATTTAGCCCAGTGTTGCTAGAACTAGCCTGTATGGACTGCGCTTGAGTTCAAAGTGAGCGTGCGCCAAAAACTTGCTAGTATGATTGAGTTCTTGTTGGATAGATATGTTTCTTCTCATGTTCCTCCAATGAATTAATAGTAATACTCTTCTGTAACAGAGGGCAGGCACGCGCGCGCGCGCACACACACACACACACACACACATACACACACACACACACTGAAACGATATGGCTTAGGCTAGGGACACAACAGGCACTATAGTGCGATCATTGTTAGGCAGAATTGATAGTCATCATTCATGTCCTCGACCTCATTAACCTTCTCCGTTGTCAATGGTTACACTGTGGAGTACACGTCATGCACGTGCTGTGTGTGGCTGCTAGGGACAGATGTGGACGCGGGTCGTGCGTTGTAGTTGTAGCTTTGTTGTTTGGCTAATTTCATGTAGCTCGTGTGGTTGGTAGACTATAGTAGACTTGTATAGAGTTCTCACCGTGGGAAGTGTGGTTAGTTGAGTGTTATATAAAGTTCTCACCGTGAGAAGTGTGGTTAGTTGAGTGTTGTATAGATAAGAGTTCTCACTATGTGAAGTGTCCTTAGTTGAGTGTTGTATAGAGTTCTCGCCGTGGGAAGTGTGGCTAGTTGAGTATTTATAGAGTTCTGACCGTGGGAAGTGTAGTTAGTTGAGTGTTGTATAGATAGAGTTCTCGCTGCTTGAAGTGTGGTTAGCTGAGTGTTGTATAGATAGAGTTCTCGCTGCATGAAGTGTGGTTAGTTGAGTGTTGTATAGATAGAGTTCTTGCTGCATGAAGTGTGGTTATTTGAGTGTATAGATAGAGTTCTCGCTGCGTGAAGTGTGGTTAGTTGAGTGTTGTATAGATAGAGTTCTCGCTGCATGAAGTGTGGTTAGTTGAGTGTTGTATAGATAGAGTTCTCGCTGTGTGAAGTGTGGTTAATAGAGTGTTGTAGAGAGTTCTCACCATACAGATTGTGGTTAGTTGAATGTTGTATACATAAGAGTTCTTGCCGTCCGGATTATGGTTAGTTGAATGTTGTATAGATAAGAGTTCTTACTGTGGGAAATGTGGTTATGTGAGTGTGGCTTGTTTTAACTCATTGAATTAATCGTGTGTTGTGGTGCTTTGGCTGATTGTATTCATTAATATGTGTGTGTGTATGTATGTGTGAGTGGGTGGTGTTCTTTGACTGATTGTATTCACTAATATGTGTGTGTGTGGGTGGTGTACTTTGGCTGATTGTGTTCATTAATATGTGTATGTGTGTGTGGGTGGTGTACTTTGGCTGATTGTATTAATTAATATGTGTATGTGTGGGTGGGTGGTGTACTTTAGCTGTATTAATTAATGTGTGAGCATGGTACTTTGGCTGGTTGCATTCTTTGTGTGTGGTTTTTGGCTTATTTTATTAATTGTGTATATGGCACTTCTGCTGATGTACTCATTGTGTGTATGTGTGTGTGAATATGAGGTTTGATGGGTGGGGAACTCTTGCTGCTTTTGCTCATTGTGTGTGTGGTACTACTGTTGATCTTACTCATTGTGTGTGTGGTACTACTGTTGATCTTACTCATTGTGTGTTAAATTGTATTTACAGTTTGCTGATTATAGTTCTCATATGACACTGCTGACTATATTGGTGCTGTTCAGTGACATAGCTGACTATATTGGTGCTGTTCAGTGACTGAGCTGATTATATTGGTGCTGTTCAGTGACATAGCTGATTATATTGGTGCTGTTCAGTGACTGAGCTGATTATATTGCTGCTGTTCAGTGACATAACTGACTATATTGCTGCTGTTCAGTGACTGAGCTGATTATATTGCTGCTGTTCAGTGACTGAGCTGATTATATTGGTGCTGTTCAGTGACTGAGCTGATTATATTGGTGCTGTGCAGTGACATAGCTGATTATATTGGTGCTGTCCAGTGACTGAGCTGATTATATTGGTGCTGTTCAGTGACATAGCTGATTATATTGGTGCTGTGCAGTGACATAGCTGACTATATTGGTGCTGTTCAGTGACTGAGCTGATTATATTGGTGCTGTCCAGTGACTGAGCTGATTATATTGGTGCTGTGCAGTGACTTAGCTGATTATATTGGTGCTGTCCAGTGACTGAGCTGATTATATTGGTGCTGTTCAGTGACTAAGCTGATTATATTGGTGCTGTTCAGTGACATAGCTGATTATATTGGTGCTGTACAATGACACCTGTATGCCAGTTTACAATTAGTATCTTCACTGTCATGTTCTGGAGCAAGTAGAAACTCCACTGTTAACTTTGTGAAGTAATAGATAGTTGTAGTTGTTGCCCTTGTCAAGTGTAAGAGTGCCACAAGAGAATGGCAGTCATGGAGATCATGGCTGTCTTAATGACAGGTAAGGTCCATTGCTGATTACAGAATAATTTTATCTATGCATATATGTACGACGGCAAGTCAATAATTAAGTCACACAGTTCTGTGGGATCTCAGATAAATGTAGTTGGTGTTTTCTACAGGTTTCATTAGGTGACAGCAACATCGAATGTTATATTCCCTTCGTCAAGTGGCGCTGCGTGTCTCTTGCGCATGCGCAGCGCATAAACAACATGGCGACTGTACTTACGGAGTGTACAACCAAAGAGCAACATGCTGTTTTGTGTTGTTTTTTTTGGGCAAAAGGACTGCCTGCAAAGGACATTCATAGGGAAATGCTTCCTGTTTATGCTGACAAATGTTTGTCCTGTAAAGCAGAGCATAGCTGGGTAAAACAATTTTCTCAAGGACGCTCTAACATTATTGATGAAATCCGATCTGGTCGTCCTGTTGAGATTGAATAGAAGCATCCGTGCATCGGGTGGAGGGGATGATTAGAGGTGACAGGCGAATAACGATAGACTCTGTAGCATCTGCAATAGGGTGCTCACATGGCACACCATGCAATTCAAATAAGACGTCCAGGACTGCTGACTAGAGGAGTGTTGCTTCTTCATGACAATGCCAGACCACATACGGCTTGATTAACTCAGGAGAAAATTAATCAACTAAGGTGGGAAGTTCTGGAACATCCACCTTACACTCCGACTTAGCCCCTAGCGATTTCCACCTTTTTGGTCCACTGAAAAGCCACCTTGGTGGGAGACATTTTGCGAATGACGCCAAAGTTGAATGTGAAGTGAAAACGTGGTTTAGAAAACAGAGCACGCAGCTCTATGCAGCCAGTTTGGGAGGACTGATAAAACTATGGGATAATTGCATCAATGTTGGTGGAAATTATGTTGAGAAATAAAGGGACAATGTATGTATAAAAATAAACTGGTTTCAAGTTATCACATTTAGTTATATTTCTACAGCCATTTGTGATGTACTTATTGACTTCCCCTCATGAGGTTTTTGGGGGTGTGGGGGGGGGGGGCAATTACAGAATAGTTTTAATTATTCACATTTAAGGGTTATTGCTGATTACAGAATTGTTTAATCTGCACATACATATATAATGTTTATTCCTGATTGCAGAATAGTTTTATCAATTCACATATAAAGGTTATTACTGACTACAAATTACTCTTATCTATTCACATACATGCCAGTTTTCATGGGGAAGGGGTTACGCTCGTGGTTCGTGAGCCCGCATACCCGCATTCGAAACACAGCTGGGTGCGATTTGCAGCAGACCGCTTTGCGGTGGTGTTTTACAAAATGGTATGGGTGCCGGCCATTCAGAAAGCAATGGCAAACTACTGAATATAAACTTGCCAAGACATCAACAACAGATAAAAATGCTGGTGTTGACTGCAAAGGATATGCAACTAACTTTAATTTACAAACATGGGTTACTGCTGATTTTACTCACTGGCACCTTGATATCTTGACAGACAATAGTATTTATTTTAAAAATATTTCCCGGTACCCATTTAAATAAATTAAATTACTTTAACCAAATTAATTTTCCCTGATAGTGTCTGCATTCTTTTTAAAAAACAAAACACTGAGGTTTTGATTACTGGATATTCTTTCAGCATTCTTTTAACTATATTTTAGATGGCTGACGATCCTGTCTATGTACAGTCAAGTTTTTCACAGCAGACGTGTTCATACATAATCACAAATACATGTTAAGCACAGGATCTGCAATATTTAATAGATGTGGTTAATGTATATACAGTGAACAGCTAGGGTTAGAATTAAATTGTATTATGGTTGTCACTAGGAAGAAAGAAATATCGCAATGTAATATATGGTTAAATGGGAATATTCTTAAGCAAGTGAATGGTACAACTATCTCAGAACAGTCATAACATCTGATGGGAGTTGCCTTGAAGAGATTAGAACAAGAATGGTCATGGCGAAGGTAGCCTTTTGCAAAATGGAAAACATACTGATGAACAAAAAGATATCATTTGCAATGAGGAAAAGAGTTGAAGTGCTACATTGAACCTGTACTTTTGTATGGATGTGAAGCATGGACAATGAGTAGATAAGCTGAAAAACATCTGATGGCAGTGGAAATGTGGTTTCTGAGGAAAATGCAAAGAATAACATAGACAGACAGAAAAACCAATGAAGCAAGTCATACAAGAAGCAAATGAAAACCATAAACTGATTAGAGGAATTGGATGTAGACAGTCAACATTTGTGGGCACATTATGAGAAGAAATAAACTAGAGAACTAGGTGACAGCTGTCAAGAATGAAGGGAAAAGAACTAGGGGAAGGCTGAGAGATAAATATCTGGATGGCCTGGCTATGTGACATGGTCGAGACAAGATATACAACTCTTGTGATCCTATGAGATGGCTAAACATGACCACCCACGCTTATCGACATGGCACATTATGGTGATAACAAATCATTTCCTGCCTCTCTTTTGATATCTCAGCTACTTCTGAGACAATATCTGGGATCACATGGGATCGCATTGTCATAGGCTCTCTCAGGACAGGTGCAGTTGTCTTGCTGAGATGCACAAGTCAAATGGGCTAACTGAGAGTGGACTCTGGGAATCCCAGGGATAGGCATGTGATTATTTCGACCAATCTGCATGTTGTATTGTTCCAGGCTTGGTCTGCACATGTGCACATATTGGCAGCATTTTCGTACTTCAGATCACTTTGTCATTTCTAGGAAATTGAATATTTATTCATGGACGCAGCTGTTCAGTTTAGTAATTGCATATACATGCACCACTTATACCACTTTGTGACCCTGGAACCTCGCCTGGGTTTGCACACTGCTCATATGTGTGTTTGGTGAGGTGTTTTCGCAGACCAGTCTGCTCCATGCTGAGCACACAAAGAAGAGTGACTGGATTCCCAGGGTTTATTTCTGATTTTAAATATTTTATTGTTGAATTTTCAGATTTTATTGCTAACTTTCCATATTTTATTGCCGACTTTCCATATTTTATTGCTGACTTTCCATATTTTATTGCTGACTTTCCATATTTTATTGCTGACTTTCCATATTTTATTGCTGACTTTCCATATTTTATTGACTTTTCCATATTTTATTGACTTTTCAGATTTTATGGCTGACTTTCCATATGTTATTGCTGACTTTCTGTATTTCATTGCTGACTTTCCATATGTTATTGCTGACTTTCCATATTTTATTGCTGACTTTCCATATGTTATTGCTGACTTTCCATATGTTATTGCTGACTTTCCATATGTTATTGCTGACTTTCCATATTTTATTGCTGACTTTCCATATTTTATTGCTGACTTTCCATATGTTATTGCTGACTTTCCATATTTTATTGCTGACTTTCCATATGTTATTGCTGACTTTCCATATGTTATTGCTGACTTTCCATATTTTATTGCTGACTTTCCATATGTTATTGCTGACTTTCCATATTTTATTGCTGACTTTCCATATTTTATTGCTGACTTTCCATATGTTATTGCTGACTTTCCATATTTTATTGCTGACTTTCCATATGTTATTGCTGACTTTCCATATGTTATTGCTGACTTTCCATATTTTATTGCTGACTTTTCAGATTTATTTGCTGACTTTCCATATTTAATTGCTGACTTTCCATATTTAATTGCTGACTTTCCATATGTTATTGCTGACTTCCCATATTTTATTGCTGACTTTCCATATTTTATTGCTGACTTTCCATATTTAATTGCTGACTTTCCATATGTTATTGCTGACTTTCCATATATTATTGCTGACCTTCCATATTTTATTGACTTTTCCATATTTTATTGCTAATTTTCCATATTTTATTGACTTTTCAGATTTTATGGCTAACTTTCCATATGTTATTGCTGACTTTCCGTATTTTATTGCTGACTTTCCATATGTTATTGCTGCCTTCCCATATTTTATTGCTGACTTTCCATATTTAATTGCTGACTTTCCATATTTAATTGCTGACTTTCCATATGTTATTGCTGACTTTCCATATTTTATTGCTGACTTTTCAGATTTAAATGCTGACTTTTCAGATTTAATTTGCTGACTTTTCAGATTTAATTGTTGACTTTCCATATTTTATTGCTGACTTTCCATATTTTATTGCTGACTTTCCATATTGCATCATTGCTATTTCAGATTTGAGGTCAGCTCCACCAATGATAGTTGTCAAGCATCATGAAGAAACAAGAGAAAGCTGTTCAGATCATCTCTGGTGCAAGTGGACAAGAATCAGCTGCTGTTCTAGTGGACTCCTCCGATAATTCAACCCCCTCAGATTGCAGCATCACAGCTTCAGGTGTGACAGTGGGTGCAGCCTCCACAGTAGCTGCATCTCCATCACAAGACTCCAGTTCAGCTGGTGGTATCAGAGAGGAGGCACAAAGCATGGGTATGAAACAATCAAAGTCTGACCACACTGGTCTGGGTCGCAAAGACAAACCAAAAGATAGTCGGTCGTGCCTGGGAAGAAAGTTTATCAGTAAAAGTCAGGACAATCTGGGCAGCCAGAAGAAAGGGAAGCCACAAGCAACTATTGTGGAACCCCCAAAACCACGGGAAAATGCTGCTTCCTTGGCCAGAGCTGAAGCAGTCCGTGCAGAGAGAAACAAAGAAAATGTTGCAGTTAAAGAGACAGAGAAACAGGCAACATTTGCTAAACCTAAGCCAGTAAAACCAGTTAGCCTGCCAACAAATATGCGTAAAATTTCTAGCACGCAGTCCATTGACAGGACAAGTCAGAGCTCTTCCAGCTTGAAGTCAGCATCTTCCAAATCCTCCAACAACCTCGCCATCAAGCGGGCACAAAGCACGCAGAATGTCAGCAAGGACAACTTCATGAAGAAGCGGACCTCAGCTCCTGCTGATGTCATGGCCTACAATGCTGAGCTTCTGGCAAATTTTGAGAAGGAAAAGAAAATTCTAGAACTCCGAATCTCTGAGCTGACAAAAGTGACAGAAAGTAGGAAAGGAGAAATTGAAAAGTACAAGTATGAAATTAAAAGGTTAAAGGACCAGTTATCGCTTGCTGGAGATCAGGAGGAGATTGAATTGTTGAGAAACCAAAATAAGCAGCTTCTTGATAGACTTCAGGAGCTGGGATTTCCCCCAGAACAAGTTACTGATTCAGAAAAACTGATGCTGAAACTGTCTGGGGCCAGCAGCGCCCGAAGTCATGGAAGCAACTCGGATATTTGCCTGCAGGCCAGCAACAGCTGTGACAGCTTGTCTACTGAAGGAAGCTGTGCCAAGGGCGGGACTAAAGCTATTTCCATACCTACTGGTGGAGGCATTGGAAAGCCTCTGGTGGTGGGAACTGGAGGATCAGACCTCCGCAGATCAACATCTTTATCAGCATCTGAACCAGGGTTATCGTTGCCTGATCTTTGTGGTACACCAGACCATCCTTCGGTGCTCTCTCTGGACACCTGCAACTGGGACAAACAGAGTAACAAGTCAGCCAACAGTGACGGGGCTCTCAGTGAAGCTTCTTTGGCTTGCCTTACAGAAAGAATACTGCAGATGGAAGAAACAAATTACTCCACAACAGAGGAACTACAGGCAACTCTGCAGGTTTGTCATTTCTTCTAATTCTGCAAGTATTGTATTGACAGGCATGAAAGATCATGTCTCTCCATAATTCTCAAATTACACAATTCAACTACTTATTTTTTTATCACATGATGTTTGACTGTTTAATATCTTTTCTCTTGACAAGAGTTGGTATCCACTGTTGTTTAACAATTAAATGAATGACCACAGAGCAATATGAGAAGTAAGGGAATCTCTTTTCCTGTGTCTTTCTGGAAAGCTGCCTTCCCTAATAGGGAATTCTCTTGGCACACTTGATTCTCCGACCCCATTACTAGAGCCATAGACCAACAATCACGAATTCCACAAACAGACACAGCTCTTCACAATGTATAATAGAGTGAAATAGTATAATAGTGAGACAGACACCCAGACAAGGTAATGACAGGATTTATTTTTAAAAAAAACACAACACAAGAGTAGCTCTACACTGACTCAATGAAGTGACAAGATGTAATTCAACATTTATAACAAATAACATTTAATTAAGAATATCAGCCAACAGAATGGAAAAGAGAAGAAGATGTGAGCGGCTAGGTGAATAACACAAAGAATGTCACTTAAGAAAGTTTGTCCTACTCTTGACAAATCCGTCTCATTGTGAATAACATTGGGAATATTTCAGAATGAATGTTAGTACTGGACATCCGTAGGTGTGGTGAATGCTGGATACTACATCACCTGGTAATCCATTTTTTTCTTGATATGTTGGAAACCATGGATAGATCCAGCTGACTTTCTTATGGTCGTTTATTCACTCGTTCACTCAGCAATTGGAAATATCCATAATCTCGCAACAAGGTGACATGTAGGATGATCTTCTTTCATACACGTAGATAAATTCAGTGGGCACTGTCAACGTTCTTTATAGTATTAGTGAGTGATAATTAATCACCCCAACATTTTTCAAGCAACCAGGGGGATCCTGAAACTAGAAGGAACATTGGTGAATATCTCCAGCCATACCCAGACTTTCCTCCCCACCAACATTATCCACTATCACCAAACTGATTATCCCTTCAGATCAATAAGATCAAATCAAAAGTTGATCTGTCCAACAAGGCTTTATTCTCTTAGGTAAGAGACCATTTATTTATAAAGATCCAGAACTATGAAGACTGTCTTCCTATAGGATTCCTACAATAGACTCAACATAGTGATCAGAATTCATCTTCTTCTCAGCACAAGTCCTCCTAGTATACTATACTAGAAATAAGGACAACAGAAACCATTGCAACCCAGTGAGGAAAAATACATGGAAAGCTCTGGGTTATGGCACACCACTGGTTGATGAGAAGATGAATTTCACTAAACTCCCTTAGAAAGACGTCAGTCGATTTCTATTCGCTCAAGGAGTTAGATTCCAAGTGAATTGCAAAGGTATTCTATCTCCTGCAAGCTACAGGATCCAAAAGAGCCCTGGAAAACTACTGGAACAGAATAATGAAAGATCTCTAGCCATTTTCCTATCTGGTCTAACTAATGGATGACCTTTTAAGGCAGAAAAGACTTGATAACTCTTTCATTTCTTCTTTCGTTCGTGAGGAAAGGACTGTTGGCCGGGTCAACCTCCTATTATTATAGACTAGACCTTACAAACAAAACAGAATTCCCATGGAAACTGGTTAATCTTCCAAAGAAATGAATTCTGGGGTCTTTCAAATAACACAGTTTTCCCCTTTCACTCCACAGCTGAAGGCAAGTGACAATGGTTGTCAGACTTCCAAGTGTGACCCTGACGTCATGCATAATCAGCACCCTCCAGTGCAATGAAAAAGGATACTATGGAGATTCCCAAATATTTGCAAGATGCACAAAGTGAAAAGAAGTACACACTAGGATCGGATAGTTAAACTTAACCTCCCCATAGCATTCACTCACAGCAATTATCATAATATACATACAATTATGTATCGATATATGTATATACATCAAAGTTATATAGAG
The DNA here is from genome assembly GCA_014155875.1 of Cepaea nemoralis. NCBI lineage: Eukaryota > Metazoa > Mollusca > Gastropoda > Stylommatophora > Helicidae > Cepaea > Cepaea nemoralis. The sequence continues at coordinate 634,243 of JACEFZ010006375.1, read as the reverse complement.
GGAATGGCATTATATACCATTTGGTGTGGCTGTTCAGGAGTGATGCATGAACGTCATACAGCAGATCAAAAGGTGTCTGGTACTGTGACACCCACTGATTGAATTATTGATTGATTTAGGAATCGACATCACAGCATTTGGGGCATTCCCATAAGTGCTCCGTCCCCATCCTCAGCAGCCAGCGAAGAGTTCCAACACTAATAGTACCAGTAGCAATCTGATTATAAGTCCGTCTCGCCTTTCCTCTGAGCATTGAGTGTCGGCCAGATCCCTTCGTCACTCCTCGTTGTCTCATTCTTGCCAGACCATGGTAATCCATTTGCTCCTCCGAGGTGTGCACGTGCTCCCACAAGGACGCAACCACGTCTGCCTTGTCATGTATCAATACTCCACCAAGTTCTACAGAGCCAGCCAATCTGTCCGCCTGTTCATTTTCCAGCACACCGGCATGCCCCGGAGAAAAGATCCAGGCGATGCTTGTCACCCGTGACCTCCGAAGCGAAGCAAGCCACTCCGCACGAAGTCTGCCCGTCCTCACCCTCGTCAGCATGCTTTCTGAGTCAGTTACAATCACGATGTGTGTGTGTTGTATTCTCCATCCAGCGGAGAGCCGCAGTGACTGCCTCCACCTCCATTCTTAAGCTGGATGTTGTGGTATCATATGCCAGGCTCTCCTGCCCCAACTTCTTCACCCACGACACCCACTGATGAGAGCTGGTACCCACGGATGAGAGCTGGTACCCACTGATAAGAGCTGGTACTGATGAGAGCTGATACCCACTGATGAGAGCTGGTACCCACTGATGAGAGCTGGCACCCACTGATGAGAGCTGGTACCCACTGATAAGAGCTGGTACCCACTGATAAGAGCTGGTACCCATTGATTAGAGCTGACACTGAACCCTTGTCCGACTGCTACTGTTTACAATTATTCATGGATGTAAACATATTTTATGTTTTGTAGTGACTGTTTACACTGGAATTTTCTGTAGGAATTAGGTGACCTTCAAGATGCTGTGAATGAACTGACAGAGGAGAACACAAAATTGACGGATGAGAAGGCGGTCCTCTTGGAGTCACTGTGTACCCAGACAGAGAAGCTGGAGAACACAAGGATACAGGTCAGAGAGCATTTTTGTATTGATGTCTTAATTGACTAATTGATTAAGCAATTGACTGATCTAGAATTAATACATTTGAAGCTGACTATTATGTTCTCAGGCCCTATTAGCAGGTATCAAAGTTGCCAGTTAGCTAGTTGCCAGATTGTCCTCACTGCACATTTAACCATTCTGTTCATAAATGCTCAAATCCCATTCTCAGTATCTCATGGTTCATCATTCGACGGCACCAGTTCTTTTTGGTCTACAATTCTTTTGGCCCCCTGCATACAGCTCCTGTCTGGTTTCACTCCTTTTTGGCTTGATGTTCTTGCAGTCTGGTCAGTATTGCAGATTCACAGCCATGACTTGATTTGTGTAATCGTCCCACCTCTCTGAGGGCTTTCACTACATCTTTAAAGTTGTTTCTCATACCCACTGGTTGTGAATTTCTCACTGTTGTCCCTATACAATTGTGCTGGTGTTGATTCATTACTCTGTTTCAGCATGTGACAGGCAGTAGTTGTGGCCTGTATTGTTTGTTCTTTGTCTCACTGTCCCAACAATTGGAGCTAGATGAGTATGAATAATGCTGGCAACAGGGAACACAAATGTGAATTACTCTGGACAAGGGTGTGTAAACATATGAAATACTCTGGATAAATCAACAAGAAATGTGTACTGCTCCTAGCTAAAGGGAAAAGAAAGTACTTGATTCCTGTTAAGTGACAATACATATGAATTATTCCCGGCCATAGCACTTTGGTTAGTTAACTTGCCTACCAAGATAATGGTATGGTTTCAGCCGCCAGCAGTTACAGTCAACTCCTGGCTAAGGTAGAGAATCGATTTGCCTAACTCCTGACTAAGGGGGAGAATCGCTATGTGTAACTTATGACTAAAGGGGGAGAATCACTATGTACAACTTCTGACTAAAGGGGGCAAATCAATGTATATAACTTCTGACTAAAGAGGGAGGATCACTGTGTATAACTTCTGACTAAAGGGGGAGAATCACTATGTATAACTTTTGACTAAAGGGGGAGAATCGCTATGTGTAACATGACTAAAGGGGGAGAATCACTGTGTAAAACTTCTGACTAAAGGGGGAGAATCAATGTATATAACTTCTGACCAAAGAGGGAGGATCACTGTGTATAACTTCTGACTAAAGGGGGAGAATCACTTGTATTCTGACAAAGGGGGAGAATCACTATGTACAACACACGACTATGGGGGAGAATCACTGTGTATAACTTCTGAGTAAGGGGGAGAGTCATTGTGTATAACTTTTTATTAAGGAGGAGAATCACTGTATTTCTCCAGGCTAGAGGTCACAGGTTGAGTTTAGTCATTCTGGAGACTGATATAGAGTTTGAAAAAGTTACTCTCTAACAGAAATCTTACTTTCTGAGTCTTCATAAACTTATTCTTGACATAGATGATGGTTTCTCCTGTCCTCCCAAGGAGATATATGAATTATTGCTGTTGTTCACCTCTTATTGTTGCCACAATCAGAGACACACTACCTCTGCCACTTCTCAGTTCCTAATGAGGGAGGAGCTATGTGAGTGTGTCCACCTCTTATACATTGCATGATGTTTCCACTCTAAAGATTCATTGTATCTCTTTGTCATTTCTCTGTCCCCACGGAGGGAGAGTCTATGTGAATAATTGCTGGTGTTCACCTCTTATTGTTTTGCCTTGTGTTGCCACAATTAGAGACACACCGTATCTCTATGTCACTTCTCTGTCCCCAAGGAGGGAGAAACTACATGAATGTCTGCTGATATTCTCTTCTTTTGCCTTGCGTCCTCATAGTTGGAGCAACTGAAGTGTCTGCTTATTTCCGGAGAACTTCCAGACAAATCAGAAAGAGACAGCCATCTTCTTGGCCTCCTCAAGTCTGCCCAGGAGGAGAGGGAGGAACTGATGAGGAAACAGTTTGAGTGGTCTAATGCTCTGCAGATGTTGGAGAATGAGTGTAAGGAGACACATGAAGCAGCGGAGATGCTGAGAGACAAATACAAGTTGGTGTTTGTTTTCATGCCATTCATTCTTGTCTGACAGATGTGGAGTTTTTGTATCATGTACTTGTAAAACTGATGTACTTTAAAACTGCCGGCTCCATGGCAAAGGGGTTCAGGGTGCAGTTCGTAATCCTGCATTCCACATTCAAAACACAGCTGTGGGTGATTTGGCAGCAGACCGCCTTGCGTTGGTGTTTTATGATATGGTAGGGGAGCCAGTCATTCAGAAAGCAATGGCAAACTACTGAATGTAAAACTTGCGCAGGAATCACGAGCAGCCAAAAAATGCTGGGGTTGACTGCTACATCCTACAACTAAATAACTTTAAAACTGTCTGTCACTGAATGCATTTCCTTCTTTTTCATTTTCTTGTTCATTCATTTTCTTCTTCATTCATTGTTTTCTTCATTCATTTACTTCTTCAAGTTCTTTTTCATTCATTTTCTTCTTAATTTTCTTTATCATGAAGTCATTCTTCTTCATTTATGTTCTTCTCCATTCATGCTTATTTTTTTATTCATTCTTCTTTTATTTTCTTCTTCTAAACATAGAAGCCACAAACATTATGTTGCATGATTGATCTCATCTCATCATCTCATCTTGTCCTTCTTGTACCTTCTGGTGTCTAGGTGAAGCATAAACAGCAGGAGAGTGCCCGTTTATGTTCTTCATGTATCGATATTCCCATGGACTCTGTTATGCCCTCTGTCCATCGTTTACATGGCCGGCCTCTTCTTCTGGTTCCATTTGGTCTGTACATCATTGCTTATTGTGGTTTAGTGTTAGTTGCACAATTTATTGCCTGGCATATTTTGCTGCATCTCACCATGTGCATACTGCAGAGTTACATATCATATGTAGTGAATACATTAATAATACTTTAGCTGAAACAAAAAAACACATAGTCACAGATATTGTTCAAATGTGGAACATCTGTTATCCCCACGGTAATTTCATATTTAATCCTTTACAGGGCAGACGCTTGTCCATTTTTTAGCCCTGAACGGGCAAGATTTTTTCAGGTTCGGTAAAGTTTCGGGTCGTGTTAGTAAAACCATCACAAATAAGGTGTTAGTCAACCGATTTTAGTTAAATAAACAACACAATGAAGGGAAGAGCATGCAGAATATGTTACTCATGTGATTGTTGTCGGTAATCCATTTATGAACACAAATATTTACGAAATACTGCATGTTGTTTGTGATTTTCCGTCACCTATACGGCAATTTACAAACACATTTTCAAAATCATAATAACTTAGTCCGACTCATGACTGCTAATGCAAAGTAACGCTTTGCACTGATATCTAGCTCCGATTAATAGTCAACTTCGTGCCCTTTAATGTCACTTAAATTGAACAGAGCAAAATCTCGGCTATCACTTGACGAATCGCCGAAATCCGTTTTGAAAAACAGCGTAAAAACCCCAAAAACTAAAAAAAAAAGTCAGTAAAAGTCCGTTCAAATTCATAGTAGGCGCTTTACAAATGGCGGCCAAGTTGTCAAGCTATCGGCGAAAGCGAAAGTAGCTGTCGGAAGTATCGGAAAGCCGAGAGATCGCGTTTTTACAATGCATAATAGTATCGGCCGGTTTGGGACGTTTCCCCCGTTTACGGTATCGGACGTAAATGGCCGTTCTGCCTTGTAAAGGGTTAACATGAATTCTTGCTGCTTGCATAAAACCGACTGGAATTGCCTAATTTCTAATGCCTCACTATATTTGATATGTTGCTGTGTTTAAATTCACTAAGGGAATACATTGTTTTGAATTCCTTTATTCTCCCTATATATTCTTCTTCTTTCATCTTCTTCTTCATCAATCTTCTTCTTCATGCTTAGTTTTGCTGAGTGACACCTTGATGATGTTACGTCTGTTTAGTCAGGCTGTAATATTTATACCTTAGTGTGATGTTATATCTGTTTAGTCAGGTTGTAATATTTATATCTTGGTGATGTTGCGTCTGTTTAGTCAGGCTGTGATAATTATACCTGTCGTCAGCACATCTGACTTCCTGCACGCTATAAGTATCTCTTGTTGGTAGATTTCTCATTTGAACAATTTGCCATGGCTGTGGAGATTGAGTCATGCTCTTTGAGATTTCAGACTACCATGGTATCTGTCACATACATGTGTACACTGGACCTGCTGCTTGACTCCCTTTTCTAAGGCTAGAAACCTGGTCCACTGATCAGCTGCAGGTAACACAGAGCGTGGCAGGTCAGCTGTAGATGAAAACTCACCGAAATATGGAGGAAGTTGCAGCAACAAACCTTCATCAGCAAATAAAGCATTTCTAAATAATGTGTGCATCAATTCATTTGAGGTGTTTACAAAGTGATAAATTAATATAGGATTTTTGGCCAGGAAAAATACAATAACTCACCTGGAGCTCACAGATGCTAATTCCCTTCACTTCTACCTGTGGTCTTGTCATTGTTGGAAGTTTTTTAAGAAAGTCTGACAGATGCCAAGAGTATGAACGAGCAAACCTGCAGGTCACGAAAACTAGGCAGCTCCACTGTAACCAAAAATGTGTTAATTTTTGAGTTGAAAAACAAATAGTAGAGAATGAAGCATAAAATAGTCAGAAGCAGTGGATAATTATCTTGATTATAATCAAACATATAACAGTCAAAAACAATAATTAATCAAATATTTTTAAAAGTTAATTAATGAGGTAAACGAGGTAGACCAAGAAGACGGTGGGGAGATAATATATATACAGACCTACAAGCACTTGGAATCAATGACTGGCAAGAGAAGGTCAACCAGAGAGACGAATGGTGACGGATTGTATCTGCAGCAAAGAACCTCAATGGCTCGGAACGCTGAAGAAGATGAAGAAGAATTAATTAAATAAGTCCAAAAAAAAAAGGGAGAGAATCAAACAGAAAACAGTCACAATCAGTAGAGAATCAAACAGAAAACAGACAATCACAAACAGTAAAGAATCAAACATAAAACAGACAGTCACAAACAGTTGAGAATCAAACATAAAACAGACGGTCACAAACAGTAATTAATCAAACATAAAACAGACATTGATTATTTGGTTGTTTCGGGATTTGAAATTTAAATATTGAGCACAACCCACTACTGGAAACGCCGATCAGTGTGATAATTTGGCGTGTCCAGTGTGTGCTGCGTGGTTACACACCCGCTTCACACGCGTGATCCGGGGCTTGTTTTCGGATCCGGTCAGGGATATGCACTACTGACGAGCTCAAACGAGGGCGAAACTCGAGTATAGTGCTTCCATGACGCGGATAGGCCTTAGGTTCGTGCCGGAATGCGATCGGCGTTTCCAGTAGTGGGTTGTGCTCAATATTTAAATTTCAAATCCCGAAACAACCAAATAATCAATTTTATCATTGCTCACTGGATTTAGGAGGCCTGGTGTTCCTTGCCAGTGAGAAGTCCTGATCGTTCGGGTCCACATCGATTGACGGACGTCAGTCGCGGCGATTGGGCAATCTTGAGCATAGCCTACGATGGGTAGCGTTGTGGTATTCCGGTGTGATAATTTGGCGTGTCCAGTGTGTGCTGCGTGGTTACACACCCGCTTCACACGCGTGATCCGGGGCTTGTTTCCGGATCCGGTCAGGGATATGCACTACTGACGAGCTCAAACGAGGGCGAAACTCGAGTATAGTGCTTCCATGACGTGGATAGGCCTTAGGTTCGTGCCGGAATGCGATCGGCGTTTCCAGTAGTGGGTTGTGCTCAATATTTACATTTCAAATCCCGAAACAACCAAATAATCAATTTTATCATTGCTCACTGGATTTAGGAGGCCTGGTGTTCCTTGCCAGTGAGAAGTCCTGATCGTTCGGGTCCACATCGATTGACGGACGTCAGTCGCGGCGATTGGGCAATCTTGAGCATAGCCTACGATGGGTAGCGTTGTGGTATTCCGGTGTGATAATTTGGCGTGTCCAGTGTGTGCTGCGTGGTTACACACCCGCTTCACACGCGTGATCCGGGGCTTGTTTCCGGATCCGGTCAGGGATATGCACTACTGACGAGCTCAAACGAGGGCGAAACTCGAGTATAGTGCTTCCATGACGTGGATAGGCCTTAGGTTCGTGCCGGAATGCGATCGGCGTTTCCAGTAGTGGGTTAATCAAACATAAAACAGACAGTCACAAACAGTAATTAATCAAATATAAAACTGACAGTCACAAACAGTAATTAATCAAACATAAAACACTCAGTCACAAACAGTAATTAATCAAACATCAAACAGACAGTCACAAACAGCAATTAATCAAACATACAACAGACAGTCACAAACTGCCAAAACAGCTAAGAACCTGCTTATAATAAAATGGTACATCTGGCTACAAGCCAGGCACACTAACATAACCACATGCAGACAAGCAGTGTAGAACTTACCTAATAAGCCAGCTTGACCTAACAGTGTGTGGTTTCTGTTGACAGTGTTCTAGAGGAAGCTCACACTTCTCTGAAGGCAGAAAAAGATGCTCTGGACAAACAGCTGTGGGAGATTAAAGAAGCACAGGCTGCAGAGCAGGTTGAGGTCAGCAGACTCAAAACTTTGCTGGAGAATGAGCGAAGCAAGGTAAGTACACACAAGTTCATGTATAGGCACTATTCTGTTGTTCGGTCACTACTCCATTCAAACCAAAGTTTTTTTTCTTCTTCTTCTTGCTTTGTTTCTCAAATGTCTAATCCTGATTGAGTTATAAATGTTATGTTTAGCCTGTGATTGGTATGTTTAGTCTATGAGTGGTATGTTTAGTCTATGAGTAGTATGTCTATGAGTGGTAAGATCTCAGCAGTTTTTCACGAACCAAAACAATTAGGGGTCATTTCAGACTTTCATCATTTTCAGAACTGATTAGTTCTGAAATGAAATAACCAACTACATGCCTCCTGTGACCTATGGCAGAGTCACTCGCATTTTCTTAAGTCATGTGGTATAGGGTCATTCCCTTCTTCTGTTAATAAGTTTCTTAACCAGTGATACACAACGATGTAGCCAACCTAGCATGCTTTACAACTTTACCCCAAGGCTCTCTCAGCACATCTCTGGAGAACCAACACTGCAGAACATGGAATAGCACAGTTAGGAGGTGCTGGGATGCTAGCTGAAACTGGCATTTATTTATATTACTTCTGGACATTCCACAATACATTCTATAAAATTACTTTCAACCAATGTGCATCCTTACTTTTTCAACATATTTTTCATCATTCAGAATCACAAATTATGGATAGTTGCTTATTTGTTTGTTTGTATCTTACCTGCAGCATCTATATTCTCTTCTGCCAGCCGTGGATTGTAGTTACGTTTATCTTATTCGTTCTATTTTTAATTGTTTATGGAGAAGGGGCCATGGATACAATTCTTAATCACACATTCCGTGTTTAAAACACAGCTACAGGCGATGCTGGAGTTGACTGCTATGTCCTGTAAAGGATATGCAACAAACTTTTTAAATATTTATATTCTGGAGTGTTTCGTGCAGGTTGTGGAACTGGAGACGGCAAGGCGGGCCCAAGATAAGACAGACCTGGAGGCACTTCTGGATGTAGCCAGACAAGACAAGGACAGGACAGACCAGAAAGTTGCAGACCTGGTTGAGTCTCTTGCCTTTTCCCAGTGTGAGATCACTAGACTCAAGGAGAGCCTAGCTGGCAAGGAGCAAGAAATAGCAGGTTACACATTTCTATAGTTTTTAGTGTTTCTTCTACTTCTACTTCTTCTCCAACCACCACCATCACCAGCACCATCACCATCACCATCACCACCATCACCAGCACCACCACCACCAGCACCACCACCAGCACCACCATTCTTATTCTTCAACTTCTTCTCTTTACACCTTCAGATGTCAATGTGAATAAATGCAAAGAAACAGTAGTCAACATAAGCTTGTTGATTTCTCCACAGAGCAGGTGTAGTCCAAAAGAGTCTGTTCTGTTCTGCATATGTTGGACACTTCTGCGGCAAATGTTTAGCTGTGATTTTATCATTTCCACAGTTATTTTGTGTAAAATGAGCGCTTGAACTGTGGTAGTATGTAGTAAACAGTGTCTAACATGAGAGCTTAAGCTGTAGTAGTGTGTAGTAAACAATGTCTGACATCAGAGCTTAAGCTGTGGTAGTATGTAGTAAACAATGTCTGATATCAGAGCTTAAGCTGTGGTAGTATATAGTCAGCTACAATGGAGTTGGTACAAGGTCTGGACCCCTAGCATAGAGGAGAAGCCAGGAGTTTTAGTTCAACTGCTGCTGAAATAATCAACATGGGAACTTTCTGGTGGCTTTTCCAGAAGGAGACGGGGCATGTATGGAAATGTGCTGAGTGCAGTCATGCCGATTCTTAAATTAACTGTTCAATTAGTTACATGTCCTTTTTTCAGGGTGTCACAATCACCCCAACATTTTTGTGGCTATTTGTGATTTACAAGGCAGTGTTTACATTCAGTAGTTTGCCATTGCTTTCTGGACGACCGAGCCTCACATCATCAAAATCAGCGCAAAGTATGGTCTACTTCCAAATCACCAACTACTGATTGTGAACCCTTGACTCGATATGACGGAAAATTGTGAAGCGTGGGAAGAGGGCGGGCGTACGCAGAAGGCGTTTAAAATGTGACAGATTGGGTATCGGAAACGTTCGAGTACTGTACTGGAACTGTGCATCATTTAGTCAACGCCGACCCATTCTTGAAAAACTACTCTACGGAAACGATATTGTAATCTTACAAGAAACACAGCTCGGCGATGGAACAGTCAATGTCGCGGGGTTTCAGGGCTTCTTTAACAGGCGGCACCTCGGACAGGCCTTTCCGGTCCGCGACAACATACTAGTGTCTGAGATCGATATGTCTTCCTGGAACAGTGATGCCCTGCAAGTGCAGGCATTAAGAATAATGACGCCAGTGCAGCTTGTAATCGTGAACGTTTATGCGCGAAATGGGAAGGTTGACGTGCGACAATGGCAGAGTTTGTTCAATATGGATGTAAGGCATATTATCTACTGTGGGGACTTCAATGCCAGAGGCAGTCAATGGGGGAATTGCATCACCAATAGACAGGGAGAAGATCTGGAGGACGCCCTGGCATCTGCTGCCCTAATCTGTCTGAATGATGGGAAGGTCACTAGAATAGCCACTCGACCAGGTGACTCTGACAGCGTCATTGACTTGGCTCTGGTGTCGCCCACCATCGCACCAAGGTGCCGGTGGGGCACACTGGGATACCACGATAGTGACCACTACCCTTGTGTCATCCTGATCAAGAAAGACAGGGCCATGAGTTAAAGAAACAAGACAAATGCCTTCCCGTACTACAACACTGGTCAAGACGCCATAAGCAAGATCAGAAGAAGAAAACTAACTTCCTCCCGCAGGAGACCAGAAAGATGGTTGCAGCCACCATGATGGAATGGAGAGGTCGAGAAGGCATGGCTGGGAAAGAGGCAGGCTGTCAAAGACTGGCAAAAGGCCAGAAAGGCTAACATGCCACAGGTTGAGTTGGCAAACCTGAAGACTGAGGTCGATAGGACGACGACTTTATTCAAATCCTGCGCCAAACAGGCCATGGCCGAAAAATGGGACGAATTCTGCAGGAAGGTGTGCTCCGAGCGATCTCTTACGACATTCTGGCGCCTCCATAAGAGCATGAACGGTGCCGCACAACGTAGGGGTATTCCAGACTTTCAAGGCACAGACCTCACATGGAAAAAGTTGGATGCGGATAAAGGTAAGGCCCTTCTTGCACGCTACATAGAACAGACTGACCAGAAAGACGAGCTTGCCAGACAGAGGACCACAACGACACTGTCTCAGTTGTGCGAGGGGGTCGGGACAGACGAAGAATGGATAATCACAGCTGAGATGATGTGTGCGATGCTCAAGAAATCACCTAACACTGCCCCAGGCCCAGACGGCATCCGATATGGTGACCTACTGGTGATATCAGATGATGGCATGGAAGAACTGGCCAGAGAATTCAACACCAGTATCCAGAGGGGTCAGATCAAAGAAGAATGGCTACACAGCTACTTGCTGCCGCTGCCAAAACCGAACAAAGACCATTCCAAGATAAGCGGCTACAGAATCATTACGATGCAGAACACTGCGGGCAAGTTACTAGAGAAAATTGTAGCACACAGACTTGCTTGTGACTTGGAACAACTCAACTGCTTCCCGCCCACACTTGGAGGGTACAGACGCAACAAAGAGTCATGGCTGAATGCGGCGGTATTTGCTCAAGATGTTTACGAAGGATTTCAGGTCAGAGAAGAGACATGTGCGGCCGCCATAGACTTAGAGGACGCATATAACAGAGTATCTTTCGAGCACTTGATGCAAACCCTCCTCAGGCTGAAAGTGCACCCTCACCTTGTACGATGGATAGCTGCAGTTCTGCTCCAAAGGAAGGTGGTGCTAAGATGCAGGAGTTGGTCTTCTGAGCCGATAACGATATGTCCAGGATTGCCGCAGGGTTCACCACTGTCACCAGTACTATTCAATGTGTATACGGTGCCGATCACTGAACAACAGTTGGACGGGAGGGGTAGGACTCTGTCATTCATTGACGACATCCTCGTGTATCGACAGGGTCGAGATAGACAGGCGGTTGCCAATGATATGCAGGACGAACTAGATCGTATTTCCTCATGGTGTACTGATGCCGACGCCCTTGTCAACCCTGCAAAGGCATCGGTTACATGGTTCTCCCTAAGCAACCATATTGTGAAAACAGACCTGCCGGCAGTAAGAATGGATGGGAGCATTTTGAGTAGAACCCAGTCAATGACATATCTTGGCGTGAGGCTTGATCGTAGCCTGTCCTTCAGAGATCATGTCGATTATGTCATAACGAAAGCTCGAAAAGGTTTGTCAGCAATGAGAGTCATGGCGACTGCCAATATCGAGCAAAGACTGCTAATACTTCTGTTCCAAGGACTTGTGCTTTCACGCATCGAGTATGCCCTGGCCATCCTCACTGTCAGCCCTACACAGATTGGAAGACTTGAAAAGGTACAAAACGAAGCCATGTGCATCATTTTGGGCTGCACGATAGACACCAGCTGTGTAGCAATGAGATACCTCCTTGACTTCCCGATAATGGAACACAGGATCAAGATCTGGAGAGCTCGGGCATACTTAAAAATAAGTGCAGATGAGCAGCACCCTTTGCATGGCGCTATATTCAGAGAAAAGGGTGACAGGCTAAAGAGGGGCAAGTCATGGATGGGTCGGGCGGAAGATGTCGTCAGACAGGTCTGCAGTCTTATCAGTATCAACCCCGGCAAGGAATGGGTGCCGGTGCCTCCAGCTTTTAAGTGCACTTTCTCCTGCATTATCACACTCGACAGACGGTGCAGAGAGCAGAACCCTACCGCTGTCAATGCAGAGGTTAATGCGCTCATCTATGAACACTCAGATAGCCCCGAAGTGCTCATCTATACAGATGGATCTGTTGTAAAGCAGTAGAGAAATGCGTGGGCATTTACAACCCGTTCAACGGGCCGAACTGTTCAAGAATCCAGTGGTGCCCATGACGATGGAGGTGATGGCAGTTACACAGGCTTTCATATGGCTGGAATCACAGCTTTATACCAACGTGTGTGTACTAAGTGATTCAATGAGCATGATTCAGAAGGTCGAAGCTCGAACTATACGTAGACAGTGGACTGAGTCGCTGCGGAAGTTGCACCTATGGACATGTCCGGAGTGCAATGAAGATACCCCAACTGATAACTGATAACTAACTGTGAACCCTTGACTCAGTATGATGGGAAATTGTGAACCCTTGACTCAGTATGATGGGAAATTGTGAACCCTTGACTCTGTATGACGGGAAATTGTGAACCCTTGACTTGATATGACGGGAAATTGTGAACCCTTGACTCAGTGTAATGAGAAATTGTGAACCCTTGACTCAGTATGATGGGAAATTGTGAACCCTTGACTCAGTATGATGGGAAATTGTGAACCCTTGACTCGGTATGATGGGAAATTGTGAACCCTTGACTCGGTATGACGGGAAATTGTGAACCCTTGACTCAGTATGACGGGAAATTGTGAACCCTTGACTCAGTATGATGGGAAATTGTGAACCCTTGACTCAGTATGACGGGAAATTGTGAACCCTTGACTCAGTATGACGGGAAATTGTGAAGTGCCTTCACTGTAGGACTGGTCAACAACTAAACATTTGCTGCAGAAATGTCCAACATTTGCTGTAGGAGTGTCCAACATTTGCTGCAGGAGTGTCCAACATTTGCAGAACAGAGAACACCATTTTGGTCTACACCGCTCCATTTGAAAACTCTTTGGTTATGTCAACAAGCTTAAGTTGACTGCTGTTTTCTTTTAATTTATTCATATTGATTTCTGAAGCTGTATGAAAAAGATTATTGCATTTCCCTTTACAGGATGTCACAGTCAACCGCAGCATTTTTTGACTCTTTATAATTTACTGGTTTAGTTTACATTCAGTAGATTACCATTGCTTTCTGAACAACTGACGCCCATACCATTGCATGAAAACCAACACAAGGTGATCTGTTTCCAAATTGCCTGCAGCTGTTTCGAATGCGGTATGTGGGATTTGCGAATCATGTTCGCCACACCTTGGCCACAGCGCCGGCTTGAAGAAGAACAAAATTCTTAAATTAAATACTATATAAGTATGTCATACACGATCTGTACGTTAGCTTGATGGACACCTGGTTTCCCTGCCATCTCTAGTTGTGGGCAACAGCGTCAAGACTCAGGTTGCTGATTTGCAGTTCAAGCTGGAGATTGTGGAGAATGACAAACAGAATGTGGAGAGGGAGGTGAAGCAGCTGAGGGAACATATTGAACAACTCGTTGCTGATTGTGACAGGTGAGGCAAGGAGTGACAGGTGAGGCAGGAAGTGACTGGTGAGGGAGGGGAAAGTGTGGAAGTGACAGATAAGGGAGGGGAAAGTGTAGAAGTGACGGTGAGGGAAGGAAAAGTGTAGAAGTGACAGGTGAGGGAGGGGAAAGTGCAGAAGTGAAAGGTGAGGCAGGAAGTGACTGGTGAGAAAGGGGAATGTGGAAGTGACAGGTGAGGCAGGAAGTGACAGGTGAGGGATGGGAATGTGGAAGTGACAGGTGAGGCAGGAAGTGACAGGTGAGGGAGGGGAGGTGTGAAAGTGACAGGTGAGGCAGGAAGTGTGCAAGTGACATGTGAGGAAGGGGATGGTGTGGAAGTGACAGGTGAGTGAGGGAGGGGAAAGTGTGGAAGTGACAGGTGAGTGAGGGAGGGAAAGTGTAGAAGGAGGTGAAGCAGGAAGTGACAGGTGAGGGAGGGGAAAGTGTGGAATTGGCAGGAGAGGCTGGAAGTGAAGAGGGAGGGGAAAGTATGGAAGTGACAGGTGAGGGAGGAAGTGATGAGGATGGGGAAAGCATGGAAGTGACAGGTGAGGGAGGGGAAAGTATGGAAGTGACAGGTGAGGGAGGGAAAAGTATGGAAGTGACAGGTGAGGGAGGAAGTGATGAGGACGGGGAAAGCATGAAAGTGACAGGTGAGGGAGGGGAAAGTGACTGGTGAGGGAGGGGAAAGTGACTGGTGAGGGAGGGGAAAGTATGGAAGTGACAGGTGAGGGAGGGGAAAGTATGGAAGTGACAGGTGAGGGAGGAAGTGATGAGGACGGGGAAAGCATGGAAGTGACAGGTGAGGGAGGGGAAAGTGACAGGTGAGGGAGGGGAAAGTGACTGGTGAGGGAGGGGAAAGTGTGGAAGAGACAGGTGAGTGAGGGGAAAGTATGGAAGTGACAGGTGAGGGAGGGGAAAGTATGGAAGTGACAAGTGAGGGAGGGGAAAGTGTGGAAGTGGCAGGTGAGGGAGGTGAAAGTGACAGGTGAGGGAGGGGAAAGTATGGAAGTGACTGGTGAGGGAGGGGAAAGTATGGAAGTGACAGGTGAGGGAGGGGAAAGTATGGAAGTGACAGGTGAGGGAGGGAAAAGTATGGAAGTTATATGTGAGGGAGGGGAAAGTGGAAGTTACAAGTGAAGTAGGAAGTGACAGGTGAGGGAGGAGAAAGTGAAAGTGACAGGTGAGGGAGGGGAAAGTGACTGGCGAGGGAGGGGAAAGTGTTTAAGTGTCAGGTGAGGCAGGAAGTGACAGGTGAGGGGGGGGGGGGGAAGTGTGTAAGTGACAGGTGAGGCAAAGTATGACAAGTAAAGCAGGGAGTAACAGGTGAGGCAGAGTAGTGACTGGCGAGGGAGGGGAAAGTGTTTAAGTGTCAGGTGAGGCAGGAAGTGACAGGTGAGGGAGGGGAAAGTGTGGAAGTGACAGGTGAGACAAAGTATGACAAGTAAAGCAGGGAGTAACAGGTGAGGCAGAGTAGTGACCGGAGAGACAGAGGGAGGAGAAAGTGACATGTAATGCAGACAAGAAGTGAGAAGCAAGGCAGGGAGTAACAGGAGTGATAGGTGAGGCTGAGAGTGACAGGTAAGATTGTGTGCAGTGAAGCATGGGGTGACAGTTAAGGCATAGAGTGACAGGTGGGACAAATGTGACATGAAAGACAGGGGTTGACATTAGGTGAGGCAGAGAACCACAGGTAGACTGTGAGGTGAAGCATGGGCTGACAGGTGCAACATAAGAGAGACTGAGAGAAGG
This sequence comes from Cepaea nemoralis, assembly GCA_014155875.1. Lineage (NCBI taxonomy): Eukaryota > Metazoa > Mollusca > Gastropoda > Stylommatophora > Helicidae > Cepaea > Cepaea nemoralis. The sequence continues at coordinate 618,477 of JACEFZ010006375.1, read as the reverse complement.
ACAGAGACAGGGAATGAAGAAACTCAACTGAGGGGAAAAGCCAAGAACATATATTCTCTTCTGATAATTTGAAGAGATACAGTAAAACACAGACGAGGGTGACATTGAAAGTAGAGTTCATGAGGGCAATAGGGTGGCTGAGGAAAGTGAAATTTGGGGACATTACATGAAAGAAAGAGAGGGAGAAGGAGAGAAACAGAAGACTGGGGGAAGGAGAGTTAGAAAAATAAAAACTTGGGGGCAGAAGAGTGAGAGAGAAAGAGACTGGAAACAAGAGAGACTGACAGAAAGTGAGGTGCGTTGAGTGGGGGGAGGAGAGAATGATAGATACTGGAGTAACTAGAGTGGCATGAGAAATTATAGAGAGAGAATGAAAGAGACTGAGGGCATGATAGAGAGACAGAAGGAAAAAGACTGGGTGAGAGAGAGTGGGGAAGGAGAGAGAATGAGTGATATTGGAAGAACGAGAGAAACTGGGAATGAGAAAGTAGGAGAATAGATTGAGAGAAAGATTGAGAGCGAGTAAGGGGAGGAAAGAGACTAATGAAATTAGATGGAGTGGAGGAAGAGGAGTGCCTAGGGAGTAGGGGAAGGATAGAGATGGAATGAGAGACACTAAGGGAAAGAGAAACTGAGTGAGTGGGGGAGGGTGAGTGAGAGAGAAAATAGATAAATAATATAGATTCTCTAGTGATAGCTTACATAGACAGTGAGAGAGGAGCAGGGGAGAGACATCTTGTATAGGTTCTCTTTTGATACCAAAGAATGAGGGAGAGGAAGACCAAGAGAACATGAATTGTCTTGTGATTGATGAGGGGAAGAGAATGGCTAGTGGGGAGGGAAGGATAAAAAAAAAAATCACATCATATAAGTATGGGCAGTCATGGTTCGCATCTCACACTATCAAGAGCTGTGGATCAGCTCTGTGTTCTTGTCCCGACCATGTCATATGGTTAAGCCATCCAGATATTTATCTCTCTGCCTTCCCTTTGCTCTTTTGCCATCAATTTTGACAGTTGTAAATACATTTTCACCTTCATTTCTTCTTATAATGTGCCCCAAAAAATCTTGACTATTTAATTTCTCTAATCAATTTACGGCTATCGTTAGTTTCTTCAAGTGCTGCCTCATTCCTTTTTTGTCCTTCTGTGGTATTTCCATTGTCCTCAGAAACCACATTTCTGGTGTCATTAACTTCTTCTCATGTTGTCCATCTGTTGTCCATATTTCACATGCTTACAACAGTATGGGTTGTATATTTATGAAATGAACATCAACTATAGTTTATAGATGGTTGATTAATGGGAGATGGGATGGACAGAATGAACTCTATACGCAGTTTTATAGTGGAAGATTGAGCATAAACTCCATAGATAGCTTTATAGTGGAAGATGAGCTGGTGATTAACTCTATAAATGGCTTTATAGTGGAATGTTGTGAACATAAACTATAAATGGCTTTATAGGTTGAGATGAGGTGGTGAGTATAAGCTATAAATGGCTTTATAGTGGGAGGTGAGGTGGGGAGTTAAAAAGTATAAATACTTTATAGTGAGAGATGAGGTGATGAGTATAAACTCTGTAAATGGTTTTATAGTGGGAGATGAGATGATGAGCATACATTATGTAAATGGCTTTATAGTGGGAGATGAGGTGTGGAGTATAAATTCTATAGATGGCTTATAGTGAGAGATAAGGTGTGGAGTATAAATCCTATAAATGGCTTATAGTGAGAGATAAGGTGGTGCGCATAAACTCTATAAATGGCTTTATAGTGGGAGATCAGGTGGGGGAGTATAAATTCTATAGATGGCTTTATAGTGGGAGATAGGGTGGTCAGCATAAATTCTATAGATGGCTTTATAGTGGGAGATGAGGTGGGGAACACACACTCTTTAGATGGCTTTATATTGAACGAACGAACAAACGAATGAACAAACTTTATTTTCAAAGGGTTAAGATTGGGCACGCCTGACATTCTGCCCTTCTTCTCTATTTCCTCTCATACATTATTTCATTCAACATCACTTATGAAGCTAATCTTAGATAACATAAGAACAATAAGCATTAAAACGCATGAAATATAATCAATAATACATGACTTACTGTGGCAATGTTTAACATGGGCATTATAAATACCTAAGGAAGGTGTAACGTCTCATACAGATGGGAATGTTTATTGGCTAGTTGTTTGAGATAATTTTCCGTTATTTGTTTTTGTTTTAGGGGGCATGTAGTCTATACTGAGGTAATGTTCAAACAGGTTGCGACTGTATGTATAATAATTGGTGGTGTCTTTGATTTCTTGTGAAATATTGTTCTACAACTGAGCGGCAGAGTATGCTAAGCTTGTTTTATATAAATCTGTCAAGGTTTAAGGACATGAAGTATATTTAGTCGTTCGCTATGTCTTGAGTTATATTTGAACAGTGACCAAAGGTAGCTTGGAGCATTTTAAAATAGGATTTTGTGAATTAGCTTAGGCGTTTGTGGAGTGGCAGTAACTGAAGACGTTCATGTAGGTTAGAATTGTCGGCAAGCTTTTTACCATTAATTGAACGCACTGCCCTTTTCTGGAGTGATTAAAGGCATTTTGTTATTGATTTGGAGCATCCATCCCAGATTGTGGAGCAATAATCAATATGTGTTTATATGTGGGAAGTATATAGTATCTTTCTTGTGTTTTCGTCAAGGAAATTTTTAATTTTGGCAAGTTGGTATACTTTTTTGGCTATTTGTTTAATGAGAGCATGAACATGGTAATTAAAGGTTAGATTTTGATCAATGATTAGACCCAGTGCCTTGTGCTCGGTTACACTTTCTACAGGCGTGCTACCAATATGCAGCTGAAAAGTTCTCTGTGAGATTAGAGTGTGAAGTCTTTGCCTGGTTCCTATTAACATAGATTTTGTTTTAGAAATGTTAATTTGCATGCGGTTTGCATGACTCCACTACACTATTTATTTCGTGTTGCAAGGATGATTCTAGCACATTACAATCAATAGCGTTTGTATATACTGTGCAGTCATCTGCAAAAAGATCACAGGACGGCGAAAGATATAACAGAAGATCATATATATATAAATGGCAAATAACAGACGGCCAAGTATAGACCCCTGAGGTACTCCAATATTATTGGTAATGCTGGAGATAAAGATTTATTGTGTGATATTACTTGTTTTCTGTTGAAGACATGAGGTGGGGAGCACACACTCTATGGATAGCTTTATAGTAGGTGGCTAGCATATGCTCTATAGATGGCTTTATAGTAGATAGGTAGTATACACTCTATAGATGGCTTTATAGTGGGTGGGTAGCATACACTCTATAGATGGCTTTATAGTGGGTGGGTAACATACACTCTATAGATGGATTTATAGTGGGTGGGTAGCATACATTCTGTAGATGGCTTTATAATGGGTGGGTAGCATACACTGTAGATGGCTTTAAAGTGGGTGGGTAGCATACACTCTGTAGATGGCTTTATAATGGATGAATAGTATACACTCTTGTTTATTGATGGCTTTATAATGGGAGATGAGTTGGAGAGCGTTGACTCTAAACTGAATTTTTGTAACATGTCTGTGAAAGATGACCCATGTAAAATGAAGTTGAGAATGGTTGGGTTATCAGAAAGGATTTGCTGTTTTCTGCTCTTGAGGTATCACAGTCTCACATATTCTCTAATGTTGCAGTCACCTGGAAGCCAAGAAGAATTTAACAGCCACGCTCCAGGAAGTCCAGTCTGAGCTCAAGAATATCAGGCAGCAGAAACAGGTGATGGAAGCTGAGTTACACGAGGTACTACTTTGATGTGTGCAGATGTTAGTGTTGTTTTGTTGGGAGTAAAGATCCTTAGCTTGAATCTCTAACTATATTTGTGCCAGGACATGGGGGTGTAGGATGAAATGAAGTAAACAGGCACAACGCAGTCATGTCCGGAAAAAAAACCTCAGGATGAACGCAGAAGAAGAAGAAGATGAAATGAACAAGCAGATACCCTTGTGGGCTTGGCTGCTGCAGAGAGGTAACGAGCAATGGACCAAGCTGCCATTGTGGATATCCTCAGGGAGACAGGATAAGTAAATGACTCAAGTGATGGGTGCAATTCTGTAACTGTGACCAGACTGCAAGACCATCAAGTCAGACATGGTTAAGCTAGACAAGAATGTTAAGCTGGAAGCCATAGAAGAATAATCAACAAACACAGAACTCGTGTTGTCAGTCGCTCCACGCTGAGGGAAATAACAGAGAAGGGGATCTGAGCACTTATGGACTGATAGTTTGATGTGCAATGAGGATGATCTGTTGACTAAACTAACTAACTGTCAGCTGTCATCTACTGCCTATAGTACCTTGCGGTGTAGGGCAATGGGGTTCTTGAGCCTGGGGAAATAAAGCTGCCTGGCTAGTGCAGTCACCCAGAACTGTGCAGGTTAGGATTTTCTTTTTGCCCCTAACAGAAAAGAATCCACACCTTAATGAGGATTCAAACCCAGGTCTCCTGATGGAGAACTTGGCATTCTAACCACTCGGCCAGCCGCTCCTTAACTAAATAACAAGGACCCAGTTCTATGCCATCATTGCATCTTGTACGTGTGGCACAAGTCAAGTCCAATAAAGGGGCGTCCCCCACACCTTAGAGTCGTCTGGGATATATGGTGATAGTCCCATATTGTTGTAGACCACACAGCTCTCAGTGGCTGATGGAGTCAGTGTCATGCCAACCACCTTGCCTCCCTGAACATTTTCTGGTGTCCATTGTCTGCACTTGGGTTGACATCGGAGCCATGTCTTCTTCTTCATCTTGTCCTTCTTCTTCTTATTTTCTTCTTCTTCTTCATTTTGTCCTTCTTCTTCATTTTGTCCTTCTTCATTTTGTCCTTCTTCTTCATTTTGTCCTTCCTCTTCTTATTTTCTTCTTATTCATCTTGTCCTTCCTCTTCTTATTTTCTTCTTCTTCTTCATTTTGTCCTTCTTCTTCATTTTGTCCTTCCTCTTCTTATTTTCTTCTTATTCTTCATCTTGTCCTTCCTTTTCTTCTTCTTTTCTTCTTCTTCTTCTTCTTCTTCTTCTTCTTCTTCTTCTTCTTCTTCTTCTTCTTCTTCTTCTTCTTCTTCTTCTTCTTCTTCTTCTTCTTCTTCTTCTTCTTCTTCTTCTTCTTCTTTTCTTCTTCTTCTTCTTCTTCTTCTTCTTCTTCTTCTTCTTCTTCTTCTTCTTCTTCTTCTTCTTCTTCTTCTTCTTCTTCCTCTTCTTCTTTTCCTTCCTCTTCTTCTTTTTTCCTTTTTTTTTATGTTTGTGTCCTTTTGTTTTGCTCTGTGGATTCCATAGAAAGGACTTTCTTCTATGATCAGGTGTTCTCAGTGTGTGATCTGCCCAGCACCACTGTCTTCTCATCACATGTTGATTTACTGGAACCTGTCTCTCCCTAAGCTCGGCATGAGTGATTCTCTCATACCATGTGTATCCTTCTGCTCTGTGCAGACACAAGTTGGTGCATGCTTGTAGTTTATTAATAATTGTTTTAGTCTCTGCCAATGTCTGGTGCTGTGAAGTCATGAAAAAATCCTTGTTTGATTTGAACTCAATATTACTGGACTAGCAGGCGAGGACAAATGCCACTATACTGAATAAACTGGAAAACAAAATGGACTTTGTTTTGGGCTGCTGAACTTCCCAATTGTGTAAATAAATGCAAAATAAATTTCTGTTTATTGAAAATAGTTTTTGATTGTATTAACACTCACACACATACATGTATTTCAGATCAGTTCCCGCCACAACATGGAATCCGAAGAGTGGAAGCAGTTCCAGAGAGATCTGCAGACGGCCGTGGTCATCGCCAACAATTTCAGCCAAGAAACCCAGGAGAAGATGGAGAGGCTGACAGTTGAGAATGCACAACTCCACGAGCAGATCACTGCCTTGAGAGCCAACTTTGACAAGCTGCAGCAGGAGAATCTCATTCTCAAGCAAACATCGGAAAGCTTTTCCCCAAGAAAGCATTCTATTTTAACTAATGCAGAGTTGAAGGGAAAGGTAAGGAAGATCTTATTGTTTTGTGGCTGGGTTAGCGGGTGTGTTGATTGGTCGATCGCTTGGTTGGATGGGTAGGTGTGTGGGTGGTTGGTTGGTTGTGAATTCTTGGGAAACTGGAGTTTTAATTTTAAGTCCGTGGCACTGAAAAGGGCTTGCTGTCAGAGCAAGGCTGGTGTGAAGATCTTTCACCTGATCTGGTATTGGCCGAGCACAGCAGTTACACAACAATTGAATCAATCAATTCCGAATGAAATAAGCAATGAATAAAGTACATCACAGCGGCCCAGCCCTTGTTAAGCACACTATGCAGTCACAAACAATTAGGAAAGTGATCAGTCTGCCATGAAAGATTGGCCCCCAAATGCACATGAGCCTGACATGAAACCTGGCACCCTGCCTGCTGCATGCCATCTGTGTTTCTGTTTTATACTGTCAGTGTGGCAGTCTTCCAACCATGACCCACTATCCAGTTAGGCGTGGTATTCACATCTCCATGTTGTGTCCCAACATGAGATTAAACTCTGGCCTAGTGTGTTGGTTAGTGAACACCTGTACTGGCATGACTTTGTAATACTAGGGTACAGGAATCAAACAGCACACACAATGTAAGGAGGCCTTCACATAGAGAACATTTGTCAGTAATTGAGGATAATATGATAGCTGTAATCTGTGGGCGCAGGGTATGGAACTGCTGAGTTGTCTGCTCTTGGTAGCCCAGTGCAGCTGAGTTGTCTGCTCTCATGGTAACCCAGTGTGGCTAAGTTGTCTGCTCTTGGTAGCCCAGTGCGGCTGAATTGTCTGCTCTCATGGTAACCCAGTGTGGCTAAGTTGTCTGCTCTTGGTAGCCCAGTGCGGCTGAGTTGTGTGCTCTTGGTAGCCCAGTGCAGCTGAGTTGTCTGCAGTGTGGCTAAGTTGTCTGCTCTTGGTAGCCCAGTGCAGCTGAGTTGTCTGCTCTCATGGTAACCCAGTGTGGCTGAGTTGTCTGCTCTTGGTAGCCCAGTGCGGCTGAGTTGTGTGCTCTTGGTAGCCCAGTGTGGCTGAGTTGTGTGCTCTACTCAACACACCAAATACCAAACTGCCACACTGTTATGGGAAGTGGTCTGGTTGGAGCGATGTTAGACGGGCCTGCATGCCCAATTCTTAACCCTTTCAAAATAAAGTTTTGTTGTTGTTGATGCCAGGACCCCTGTCTCTGTGGCGACCATCTGACACAAAAAACTGGTGAACAGGTTCCAATGAATAATCCTTTTTGTGACTCATGTTGTAATAGACACACAACAAACATTAATCAGTGAAGAAGATGATGAAAGTCTACGCTTGGTAGCCCAATGCTGTTCTTAGTTTGCTACAGCTAATTCAGAGTTCCATAGTTTGAGCTGGCAGTTGTTGAAGGACACTTGATGAGGGAAATGCATCGACTGTGGATGAACATTTACCGCACAAATTGGTCTGATCAGTCACATTTGCTACCGCTACAGGTTGAAGTTATTATGCCTTTTTTTTTCTAGTTGTTTGCCCATCGAGAATGATGATGACCATTCACTTCATACAGTGGGGTTGAAAGTATGCAGCCGTGAGTTCTAAGATGGCTTATAAGGCCTATTTTGGCTCAAAATGTTCTTTGACAGTGTGATCAAAGATTGCCTGACATTCCAGGAGGAGGATCTCCCGCAGTGGTTTTTCTGTCCAGCCTTTTTTTCACAGCTCTTGCAGTTCTGTTTGCTTCACAAGTGACTGTACCCTTATGTAATGATGTATGTCATTGGTCTTTAGTAGCAGTCTCCCAAGTGTTGTGATGAATTCCAAAAGCTGTTAGTGAGATCTTCAGAGTGTCTTTAAAGCGTTTCCTCTGGCCGCTTTGGGAGTGTTTATCACAATGCAGCTCGCTGTAAAAAATTTGTTTAGGGAGCTTGTAATCTGGCATGCGAGTCAAGTGACCAGCCCAGCGAAGCAACTTTTTTTAAGACAATGTAACAACGGATTGTCTTTTAAGACTGCCATGTGCCAGTAATAGATGAGAACATTGGGAGTTTGATGGCTTTTGATACCATCTGATGGATGTTGCTGATCAACTTTATTCACAGTTGTGTTGTTTCTGTTAAGTCTTTTGACATTATCATTGGGTAAAATTGGGTAAGAGATTGTTTAATGCATATTTGCAGGTTCTAACTACGATGGATAGGGAATTAGCTGCTTTAAGAGAGGGCCGACCACATTTGGATCAGCGCAGTCAGAGTATTTCAGTCAAGTCTCTCATCCGTTCCATTGAGGAACAAGTCAAGTCTGGTTGTTCTTCCATTGTTTCAAGTCATTCAGAGTCTCGGAGAAGTTCTACCTCTTCTGAAGCATCTCTGAAAGATCTTGCAAAGCCTACATCACCAATGGCCACGCCAGATAGTCCAAGATCACCAACTAAAGATTTCAACCTAAGGACTTCTGGTTTCAAGTCAAGGTCCATGGAGAGGTCACCGCAGTCGAGACACATCTCAACAACTGGTGTCAGTGGAGCTATCCCAAGTCCTGAGGGGACAGGAAAGGGATTACTGGGCTCCAGAGCAGATGGCAGCGAGGGTGGAGCTGGTAGAACAACGCCTCAGATATCGTCAATCCTCAAGGACAGAAGCACACCTAGGAGAGGTAGTGGGATAATGTAAGTACAGCCTGGTCACAGTACGTCCTTCAGTTGTTGTTGGCAGGGGTCGTAGCTATCCTTGTAAGCTGGAACAGCAATTTTGAGTCTTAAGGTTGTGAAAAACTCAGGGAAAATGGGGGAAATTATAAAAAAACATTTAAATGTTTGCATCATAGCTGGAAAAATTGGAGAGAAATGTAACAGAGATTGCAAACATCACATCAGTCTTTGGGGATATTTTTTACTGTTGTAAGCCATATAAAAAATGAGCCTTAGTTTGAATAATAGAAATACAGAAGTCATGGTGGTATCAAAGAAACAGATTGTGCTCAAATGTAAACTTAAAGTAAATGTAGTTATTTTGGGGCAAGTGCAGAAATTCAGATATCTAGGCACATGGATAACATCAGATGGAAGATGCGTCACTGAGATAAAGAACAGAATAGGACAAGCAAAAACTGCATTCTATCAAATGAAGAACGGTGTGTGCAATAAGTCAATGTCCTTGATAGTTAGAGTGTTTTTGCATGTTACAAATAACCAATTTTAACATGAGACTGCAAATCCTGGACAATTAGTAAACAGGCAAAAAATCCCTGGAAGCCTTGGAGATGTGGTTTTATAGAAGAATGCTGAAAATTAATTGGACAGGCAAATTGAGTAATCTGGACATTTGAGGGAAGCTAAGTCGCAAAGGCAATTTATCACAAACATAAGAAAGAGGCAGTCATCGTTTTTTTACGTTTCTTTTCTTCTTTGTCCATGATGTTCTCAATGAGGGCCTCTGTGGCCGAGTGATCAAGTCGCTTGAACGCCATATTTGTGACTCTTTGCAAATAAAGTTTGTTTGTTCATTCGTTTGTTCTTTCATCCGTTTATAACCGGCTGGTTATACAAACTGAGGCCATGCAAGCCTACAGTGGAAACAGCTGTTATATGTATGCAAAATACTGGATATATCATCCATATATGATAGGCACATTGTGCTCCAGGCCAAGATATACCTTAGTATTACGACAGAAAGGTAGCATCCCTGGTTGAGTTAGTTGCATATCTTTTACAGGACGTCGCAGTCAACCTCAACTTTCTGACTGTGTGTTATTTCTTGGCAAGTTTACGTTCAATAGTTTGCCATTGCTTTCCGAATGACTAGCACTTATATCGTTGCATGTAAACCAATGCAAGGTGATCTGCTTTCAAATCGCCTACAGGTGTCTTTCGAATATGTTATGGGGAATTACAAATTGCATTTGCAACCCCTTTCCCACAGAGCCAGAAGCATCTCCCGTACGTAGCTGTAAATGTTACCAAGGGACATAGGTTTATGAGAGGCAGGCCTTGAATGACACAAACATCCCCTGTACTTAGCTGTAAATGTTACCAAGGGACATAAGTTAATGAGAGGCAGGCCTTGGAAGACTCAGTCAGGTGTGTGGAACGGGCAAGATAGCAAGTGGAGAAAAATGGGTCATGGTGTCCCTGACAAAGAGCATAAAGTTATAGTTACATTGGGTCAAGGGTACCAAGAATGGGCAGCAGGTGTTACAGAAGTGTCCAGACATCAGCTGATAGAAGACAACTGACACCCTTGTCAAGTAATTGTATACTCTGACGTGTCTTTGGTAAGAGGTACAATTGTTTAAACAGGGAGTTTGTCATGTGTTACTACAACATCTAGCATGTGAATAGAAGTTGAGGCTGTAACAGAAGTCTGCCGATGGTTGGAGGGCACATACCCAGACTTGTGTTTGTGACGGACTCGCAGAGTATGCTTCAGAATGTTTGTAACGGACTCACAGAGTATGCTTCAAAATGTTTGTGACGGACTCACAGAGTATGCTTCAAAATGTTTGTGACGGACTCACAGAGTATGCTTCGAAAATTAGAAACTTGCATGTTCTGGGTGAAGTGGCTAGCATTGCTCGACAGGACTGAGATTGCCAGCATGTCATGGAATTTTTGTCTAGGGCATGCAGGTGTGTAGGGCAGTGAACAGACTGATAGTCTGGGTGATACTGAAAGCGTAGAGGGAAAGTCCATCAGACTTCTAATCAAATTGCTACAGGAATAATCAGCATGGGAACTCTTTGGTGGCTTTTAAAGAGGGAAACAGAGCGTGTGTGAGTATGTCCCGAGTGCAGTGACCTTGATTGATAAATCCAGTATTCAGTAACATGGGATCTGAATCCTGAATAAATCCACATTTGATAGATTCAGAAGTAGTTCAAACATGGCCACAGGGCTGATCATCTATCTGATATATTTGTGCTTGTCCTCAGTGAGCTGGACGTGTGCAAGAAGGAGACCCTGGGGAGGGACTCACTCTCCTCGCTGGCCAAGCTGATGAAAGGATCCAAGCGTAACGCTCTGCTCAAGTGGTGCCAGATCAAGACCATTCCTTACTCAGTAAGTCATCATTGTTCTTACAGTCCATGCTACCCAGCGCTAATCATCTTGTTTATCCACAGCCTCCTGTCCCTCTTCTTATATTCTCCAGTTAATCAATTTATGTTAGGCATCTTCCATCTGATGTTATGATTTCCCCCCAAATATTTTAATTTGTTGACTTGATTCAGCATTTTAACTTTTGTTGTAATTTCACATTTTGGTATCAACCTTTTCTTTGATATAACCATTGTTTCTGTTTTCTTGACATTCAAGGACAGCTTTGGTTTGTTCACTCTGTTAAAAGTTGTTGCAGATCAGTTGAGTTTTCAGCTATCAGTTCTGTGTTGTCTGCATAACTGAAGTTTTTGATAACCTTCAGCTCATATTTCTAGACCACTCTTGATTTCTCTCATTGTTATTTTTCTATAGTAAGAGAAGAGATCTGGTGGAAAAACACATCCTTAAATTATCCATTGCTTTGTCTGTTCACAATTGCCCTCTTTGTTTCCCACTTTAACTGCTGTTACATGTTTTCAGTAACACATTTTTTATTATTATTCTGAGATCTTTCCCATCAGTTTTAATGTCCTGCAACATTTTGATATGTTATCATGTTTTGCTTTATCAAATGCTGTGATGCGTCTATAAAATGTCTCAAGCGATCTCTCGGTCAGTGTTCGGAATGTCTGGACTACGTTATATGTTCTTTTCCTTTCCACACATCAATACTATCCTTCACTAATGTGAATCTTTATTTTTCTTTGTTTTGTTCTCATTATAATTCTGTAAGTGTCTGTCTGCCTGCCTGTCTCATAACATGGTAATATACATTGTTTATGTCCACAGCATTCATTTAACAATGTTTTTCCTATGTGCGTGTAGCATGCACAATAGATAATTGATATATGAAAGATGAGTGGTTGGAAGGGCTGAAGGCCTGCGTTCCCAATTTGTAACCATTTGAAAATAAAGTGGTTAGCTGTTTGGTCACATGGTTTATTAGGTTGATTGTATACAATTCTTCACATTCAGTTGCTCCTGGTCTTGTACACGTTGGAACACAATAGAGGTACAGTTTATTTTACAGCCCACTATGGGAGCTGCCGCAGTGCAGGGGCTGGCATTTTTACAGTACGATGTACATATTTGCAATAAGCTTTACAGCACAATATATATGTACAATACACTTTTAAGTACAATATACATAATTGCAATACACTTTCCAGCACATATATATTTACAATACATTTTACAGTACAACATATTATTTACAGTACACTTTACAGAACAGAATTCATATTTACAATACAGTTTACAACACAGCATACAAATTTACAGCAGAGCATAAATGTTTACATGACACTTTACAACAGGAGGCAAGGATGCTAGTCTGGTGGTCACGTGTTCGATTCAATTTTTGTCATTTCTAGAATGTGGACATCACCAATTTTAGCAGCAGCTGGAACGATGGGCTGGGCTTCTGTGCACTGCTACACAGTTATGTCCCTGAGAAGATCCCGTATGCAGAGCTCACCTCTGAGGATAAGGTAACTATGTTTATAGATAAGTTTATCATAAACATTTCACACTGTTAACTGTTATAGATGATGGTATCATAAACATTTCACACAGATCTCAGGTAACTGTTCTCATCTCATCTAGTTCCTCTTGTACCTTGCAGTGTCAAGGTGAAGCATAGACAGTGGGATAGTGCCTGTTTATGGGCTTCGTGTATCGAGATTCCCATGGATTCCGTTATTCCCTTTGTCCATCATTTACATGATCGGCCTCTTTTGGTTCCATTTTGTCTGTACATCATTGCTTGTTGTGGTATACTGTTAGTTGGTAGCCTAGTTATATGGCTGAACCATTTAACCTGCTGTCTTCTAATGAAATCTAGCGCTGCTATAACCCACACTTTAGTTATAATTTCTTCTTATATGATTTTCTCTCTTCTTGATACATTGAGTATTCTTCTCAAGAATCTCATTTTCGTTGTTGTCATTTTTGTTTTCTCTTTTGTCATTATTCAGGTTTGATATTGGTAGCATTTTGGAGTGCATTTTTAGTATCTTTTGATACATGTTTGTTCTTTAGTATTTGTGCCATTTGTCCAATGAGTTGGTTTCCCTTATCGCATACATGTTTCTTTATTGGTGTAATTTGCTGTTGGTTCTTCTTCTGTCATGCGGTGTTGTTATTGTTGTAGATGATTATATCATACAAATTTCACACAGCTCTTATATAACTGTTATAGATGAGTTTATTATAAACATTTCACATAGATGTCAGGTAAATGTTCTAAATTATTTTACTATAAATAAGGGAAAGGCAACCCAACATTAAACACGGGGAATGTGAACATCTTTAGTAGTGCATCAGATTGCTGTCAGATGAGATAACTTTAGGGGTGCATCAGATTGCTGTCAGATGAGATAACTTTAGGGGTGAATCAGATTGCTGTCAGATGAGATAACTTTAGGGGTGAAGCAGGTTGCTGTCAGATGAGATAACTTTAGGGGTGCATCAGATTGCTGTCAGATGAGATAACTTTAGGGGTGAATCAGATTGCTGTCAGATGAGATAACTTTAGGGGTGAAGCAGGTTGCTGTCAGATGAGATAACTTTAGGGGTGCATCAGATTGCTGTCAGATGAGATAACTTTAGGGGGAAGCAGGTTGCTGTCAGATGAGATAACTTTAGGGGTGAAGCAGGTTGCTGTCAGATGAAATAACTTTAGGGGTGAAGCAGGTTGCTGTCAGATGAGATAACTTTAGGGGTAAATCAGACATAACTTTAGGGGTGAATCAGATTGCTGTCAGATGAGATAATTTTTGGGGTGAAGCAGGTTGCTGTCAGATGAGATAACTTTAGGGGTGAAGCAGGTTGCTGTCAGATGAGATAACTTTAGGGGTGAAGCAGGTTGCTGTCAGATGAGATAACTTTAGGGGTGAAGCAGGTTGCTGTCAGATGAGATAACTTTAAGGGTGAAGAAGGTTGCTGTCAGATGAGATAACTTTAGGGGTGAAGCAGGTTGCTGTCAGATGAGATAACTTTAGGAGTGAAGAAGTTGCTGTCAGATGAGATAACTTTCAATGCTATACACCTTTCAAAGAGATAAAGGAAGCAGAAGGTATTCTTCTTTTTCTTCTGTGTTCATCCAGAGTATTTTTTCAGATGTAATTGCGTTGTGCCAAATTTATTTGCACCCTTAGGCCGACACATCTGACTTCTACGGTTATTTGTTGACCGGGTTAACCTTCCCGGAAAACAGAAGGTGCTTGCTTGCTTGCTTGCAGGCTTGTATTCGCTGGCTGTGAACTCCAGCGTGATGTCCTGTATGTCGGATGAAGACATCCTGTTGTCCAACATTAGTGTGATGTCATACAGGACTGAGGTTTGCATGAGTATCCGTTGTCCCATGTCTGGCTTATTGGTGTGCAGACTGGTGGTTCCTCACCATGCAGGCAGATACTCTCCTACTTCGGAAGAATCAGCGATCCTAGTACGTTAGCCAGGCCCCCAAAGGGACCTGATGCACGACTAGGACGTGTTAGTAGGTCTTGGCCAGTATATAACCTGACCCTGGTGCCTTGGAAACACCTCTGCGTCCCAAAACAGAAGGTATAATGTATTACTTTTTCAAGTACACAGTCAAAAAGAACAGATGGGACAGCCTTTTAAACTTGAAAAAAAAATATGAGAAAGTAGCTAAAGACAAAACCTGTATCCTTTCAATCAATCAGGTGCTGTCTCCACAATGAAGTTTGGGTGCAATGGATCTTCAGCACCGTCTGTCTTTTGCCTTGATTGTACATTCTGTCAGATTGCTGTTTGGCCATCTCTTGATGTTATCTTCCCACTTGTATTGTTGTCTACCTCTTGCTCACTTACCCTCAACCTTGCCCTCCAGTATGGTTTGTATAAGATTGTTATGTCTTTTAACGTGGCCAAAATATTTCACATGCCTCTTTTTTGTTTCTTTCATCAATTCTCTTTTCATTCCCAGTTTTTCTAGAACCTTTTTATTTGGTTGTTTTTATTTCTGTGAAATACAATATTCTTCTGTATATCCACATCTCCAGGGCATCTATTTGACTCTCTAATTGTTTGTTCATTGTCCAGGCTTCCACGCCATATAGCAGTGTTGAATATACATAACATTTGACAGTTCTCATTTTTAATGCAGTGTTAATCTCTTGTACTCTTGTTTTTATTTGGTTGACAGAGAAAAAACCTGACGATTGCCTTCAGTGCAGCAGAGAATATAGGAATCAAAGCAACACTGGTGAGTACCCGCAGACATACGCTCATGTCTAGCAGACTTGTAGACAGTACTGTCAGCCCAGGCATATATAGCAGTAATTCATGATCAAGTGAATTGCGTGGCACTCGTTCGTCAAGCCTGAGGCTCACTACATCAATCATTTTTCTGGTTTGCTTTACCTAGCCTTTGACTGTCCCCCGTCTACCTACGAGGCTGCAGGTTTGTGCCTCTCTTTATTTTATTCCTACCCCTTGACCAGTCCAACATGGGAGACCCTGGCTGTGCCACTGCCACCATAGGTCATGGGGTAGTTGGAACATACAAGCCCCTCCACCCTTCAGGGTGGATACATGAAAGAGGGCAGGTAGCAATAAGTGACTCCTATGAACCTTGGCTCTGTCCCCGTAGATTAGCAAATCAATCATTCCCAGCACACACTTGAGGCATCCATATGTGTGCAAAACTTGGATGTTGATCGTCTACCATCATCCCAGTTTCACAGCATCCACAGTGTTAGCTCTCGATAGAATTGATCACAGCAAAGATCTTGCTCAGTTCTCCTTTCGTTAGCCGGAATGATGTGTTTCCAGAATGTCCCACACTAAAGTGGATGGAGTAATCTGGCTTGATCTGAACTTCTATAGTCTGGCTAGCATCTGTTTCCCAGAATTCCCCCACTTGGAAGCAAAGAATAGAGGTCATGGCCTACCTGACCTGGTACACAAGTGCCTGTGAGGTTGCAATATATCACCAGATGTGAACTTCTGACTACATCCCAAAGGAACCATGTTCATATCACTGGATATCCATTTCTAAGCACATTTCACAGTGTGCGACCTATCTGCATCCATTTTCTTCTTTGTTTTTATTCCTTTTCTGATCTTTGCCCTCCATGCAACACGTTCAGCGGTGACTTGCTCCCAATCTGCAATATCAATGCCTGTATCAATCATGTCTCACTTGCACACATCTTTGTATCATAATAGACGCAGACCCTGAGATCTCTTACCCATCTGTAATTCACCAAAAAAGATGTCCTTTGGTATTCTGCTATCATCCATCCTCCTAATGTGTCCTATCCATCTAAGTCTATGAAGACTGAACATGGAACAAACCGTCACACAATCTGATCTTTCCAATACTTCAGTATTTGTTATTTTGTCTTGCCACTTAAAACCAAGTATTCTTCGCAGACACCGCATATGAAAGCTGTTTAAATATAACTTAAACATGGCGCCCCTGCCAAGGACTTATAATCCGTAACTGTTACCTCTCACTTTGATTCTGAGACTGGTTAAATCCAGGGATGTAGTTATAACCTCTCCATAGCACAAAGCCTTGTCTGAATTGTAGAGACCATGTGTTGCCCATGTAGCATGATCCCTCTCTCAGTCTGCCTAGTTTATTCCAGAGGAAAGGTAACACCTATACATCTGGCACAAGACAAGCTGAAGAAGCTGCCGGATCAGCAAAGCAATGCTCTAACTGTCTGCCTGTCAGAGCTTTGATCCTAGACCAGTTGCCAACCAAGGCTTAGGGCCTGGTCTGCCCTACCATGACATTTTGTCTTTAGGTAGCATTTCCTCGCACTAGGGTAAGGCTTGTACCCTCCCAGTTGCGCTTCTCTGCCCGAAGTCATTGGTACAATGTGTGGTGTCAGGTTTGGTGAGCACCGCCCAACATGCTGCGCTAACAGAAAGCAGTACAGTACAGTACTGTCTACTGTCATACGGTAGCTCAGTCATATCTGACTAAAACCTGACATGTTTATATCACTGAATATCCACTAGGAACTATGTTTATATCGCTGAATATCCATTTCTGAGCACATTCCAATGGAACCATGTTTATAACACTGGATATCCACATAAGAACCATGTTTATATCACTGGATATCCACATAAGAACCATGTTTATATCACTGGATATCCATTTCTGAACACATTCCAAAGAAACCATGTTTATATCACTGGATATCTGCATAGGAGTCGAGTTTATATCACTGAATATCCACTGGAAACCATGTTTATATCACTGGATATCCACTAGAAACCATGTTTATATCACAGGATATCAATTTCTGAGCACAACCCAAAAGAACCATATTTATGTCACTGGATATCTATTTCTGAGCACATTCCAAAGGAACCATGTTTATATCACCGGATATCCAGTAGAAACCATGTTTATATCACTTGATTTCCACTGGGACCTCGACATATATTTCCTGGGAAATATGTTTATATCACCAGATATCCACTAGGAACCATGTTTATATTATTTGATCTCAATTATTAACCATATTTATATAAATTGATATTATTTAGTAACCATGCTTATAAAAATTGATACAATTTAGGAATCATGTTTATATCATTTGATCTAAATTAGTAACCATATTTATATACATTGATATCATTTAGCAACCATGTTTACATCACTTGATATCAGCTAGAAACCATATTTTTATCTCTACTATCTGTTTTTTCTCATCCCTGTGCAGAACATCAATGACATGGTGTCCATGGAGCGACCTGATTGGCAGGCGGTCATGAATTATGTCACAGCCATTTATAGACACTTTGAAGTGGATAAGCCATGAGCCACCTAAACATTCACTGGTTCAGATGAACTTCACATGTTCAGATAAATATTTATCTATCTTGGTGAACATTCACAATTTCGGATAAATATTCACCAAGATAGATAAATATGTATCACTTTAGATCAATATTCACCAATTTGCAAGGGTGAATTAGTGAGTGGAAAAGAAACATGGAAGATAATAAGAATGTTGAAAACATGTGTAAGAAAATGGAATCTTGTGAACAAATGCAAGATTTGTGTACAGCTTCCGCTGTAGCTGTGGGACATGCTGTGGTCTGGCTGAAGCCAAACATCTCCAGTTGGCTGTGTTCATATGTGTTCAGTATGTGTATTAAACATGAACATTATGCATTTGCTTACACAAATTAGCTGGTCCTCGTTTATACTGGTTGTTTCAAATGTGATTTGTGACAGCATTAATGTTTTACAAGCATTTGTGGCTGCTTCTTCTTGTGCCTGCCATAGTGGATTGCATTTTTTGGTTTTTGTGTTATGCTTGTTTTATCTTTCTTTACTGCATTATGGTTCTTTTTTGTTTGTTTTATTAGTTGACTTTTCAAAATCAATGTTCATTATTTTAAGGTATGTGTTATTGTTTTATTGATGTTAACAGTGTTTGTAAATCATCATCACATGTCATCTTCACATTGAAGGTTGACAGTAATGAGTCACCACCACTGTCTATCCTGCGTCTTCCAGGTGCACTCATTAATTAATGCTTCTTCCAGTCTTCCTATTGCATGCTTCCCCTCCACTTTTCCCTCCTGAACCTTGTGTTTCTAACTTTGATCTCATTGAGTGTTTTTTTCAATTCCAGTTTTTGTAATATTTTTTCTTCTTCTCTTCCATGATTTTATTCTCTTATCATGATATTCCTTCTATTCATCTATGTAACCACATTCCTTCTCATATGATATTCCTTCTTTTCATCTATATAACCACATTCCTTCTCATATGATATTCCTTCTATTCATCTAAATAACCACAGTTCTTCTCATATGATATTCCTCCTATTCATCTACATAACCACAGTCCTTCCTTCTCATATGATATTCCTTCTATTCATCTATGTAACCAAATTCCTTCTCATATGATATTCCTTCTTTTCATCTATATAACCACATTCCTTCTCATATGATATTCCTTCTATTCATCTAAATAACCACAGTTCTTCTCATATGATATTCCTCCTATTCATCTACATAACCACAGTCCTTCCTTCTCATATGATATTCCTTCTATTCATCTATGTAACCACATTCCTTCTCATATGATATTCCTTCTATTCATCTATGTAACCATATTCCTTCTCATATGATATTCCTTCTATTCATCTATGTAACCATATTCCTTCTATTCATCTAAATAACCACATTCCTTCTCATATGATATTCCTTCTATTCATCTATGTAACCACATTCCTTCTCATATGATATTCCTTCTATTCATCTAAATAACCAGTCCTTCTCATATGATATTCCTTCTATTCATCTGTGTAACCACATTCCTTCTCATATGATATTCCTTCTATTCATCTATGTAACCACATTCCTTCTCATATGATATTCCTTCTATTCATCTAAATAACCACAGTCCTTCTCATATAATATTCCTTCTATTCATCTGTGTAACCACATTCCTTCTCATATGATATTCCTTCTATTCATCTATGTAACCACATTCCTTCTCATATAATATTCCTTCTATTCATCTAAATAACCACACTCCTTCTCATATAATATTCCTTCTACTCATTTACATAACCACATTTTCCCCTTATCATGATATTTCTCCTATTTGTCTATATTATCACATTTCAAAGTTTCCAATTTTTTTTTTCATTTCCCATGTTTCTGCATCATCCAGTAATGAAGCGTAAATGTAACAGCTGATCACCTATAATTTTAATTCATAGTTCAGTTTATATCACTGACACGTCTGAGCTATTATTACTGGCTTGTTCTTGATCATCATTCATATTGAACTGTGTGCCTCAGTGAGTCATTGACTCTCATTCATCTCTGTTCCCTCATTAAACATCTTCATTTTCAGCAGTCTTCCTATAGTGATTCTACATGTTATTCTGTTTTCTGTCATTGCTGCTCCTTTTCTACACTTCAGTAGAGAAGAAATAAAGATGTGAGTGTTGTGTACATTCAGTATAAGACTGAAGCCTTTGATCAAAACTACATCTTCACTGCTGTTCTTTTATCAGCAGGTTTTGTGTTAAAATCTCCAATTAAAAGAAGAATGTCTTCCTTATTATGATATTTATTGTATGTACATGCACAAAACTGTTCACATTAATCACAAGTTTGATGACAGGAAGTTAGAAGTTTATTACACCCACTTAACACATGTCTGATGACAGGAGGTTAGAAGTTTTTTACACCCACTTAACTCATGTTTGATATGTGTCTTTAGCCACCTCATATCTATGTGGTGGTAAATCTCTGGACAGATGCACATTAAGAGATCCTCCGACTGCAGCAGTTGCCATTATTGTGGATTGATTGCCAATCTCAAGAAACATTTCCATTGTGATTTCATATCTTCAAAGTGTTGGTCTCATCAGGGGCTATCACTCTGTTTCATTTGTAAATACCCCATGTCTGCGTGTGTGTATATACAGAGTATACAGGCTAGCAGTATGCACAAATAACTGCTAACACTGTTATATGTTCTTGAGGTAATGATCGGGCAGTAGGAAATAATTGGAAGACTTGTTTTGTCATCTGTTTACAATCAGTTTACAGGTACACCACCAGCAGACAAGTAAATGTGATCAATCATAAGAACAACTGCTCTCTCAAGCGAGATGTGGGCATGAGAGCAGAATTTGTTCAGCGTTAATCATGTCAGCAATGGAATGTGGATTCTGCCACCATAGAATCCACAAACATGACCCCATTTATGTGACTTCTAACCAGACATTGACTTTTTAGTGTGTCCTTTGTTGGTTTAGTCACTGGTTGAGGATTGTCAGGTCCACAAATGTGTCAGGTAATTTTGTCATAAATATACAAGCTGATTAATCACTGAACAATAATAATAGATCAAGATAGTGGGACTTGTCATCAGTAAGGCTGGTCATCTCTAACAACAGAGGTGAGAGGCCTTAGAAGGGCTGCGGGAGTAACTGTGAGAGATAGAATAAGGAAAGAGGAAATTAGAAGAAGACTAGGTCTAAAACTAGTTATGCAATTCACTAAAGAACAGCCGATAAATGGTTTGGCCATCTCACAAGGGTGCCCTGAAACCATCTACCATGAAAAGCACATTAAAGAAATATAATGGATACAGAACAATAGGAAGACCACGTAAAAGATGGAATGATGTTGTCAAGTAACACCTTAGAGACATAAAGACTGACCTACAAAACATATTGGAAAGAGCACACAAAAGATCCTTACGTCTATTCAACACTTCATGGAGTAAATGGAGAAAGAGAAGAAAAAGAGGATACTGATCATGTCAGTAGAAAATTAGCTTTAAGTGGTGCTCATGTGGTTTCATTCTTAAATAGCAATGTGTCTTTTAGTGTTCATATTTGGTTAAAGTTTG
The DNA here is from genome assembly GCA_014155875.1 of Cepaea nemoralis. Lineage (NCBI taxonomy): Eukaryota > Metazoa > Mollusca > Gastropoda > Stylommatophora > Helicidae > Cepaea > Cepaea nemoralis. The sequence continues at coordinate 596,981 of JACEFZ010006375.1, read as the reverse complement.
AGGGTTAGTTGTTTGCAAGTTGTTGTTGAGCTATTGTTGCACAAATAATAGCTAATATAACTAGGATAACATGGAACATTCACTGTAAGTTCATTTGCCACAAATATTTGCCATTAAAACCAGGATAATGTGAAACATTTGGTATAAGTTTATTGCCACCTGGTGTTGAAGACTGGGAAATATCCGCCTCAAACATTGGCTTTCTGGTCTCAAAGAGGGGAAGTCATAATCAATTCAATGGATCCCTCATTCAGTAGTGTGTGTCTTTAGAATTGTTCACAATGGTGGAGTTGTTTGTGAACAAGTGAAGAGGTTTGTGAACAAATGGAGAAGTTTGTGAACAAGTGGAAATGTTTGTGAACAAGTGGAGAAGTTTGTGAACACATGGAAATGTTTGTGAACAATTAGAGATTCTTGTAAACAAGTGGAGAAGTTTGTGAAAAAGTGGAAATGTTTGTGAATAGGTGGAGAGGTTTGTGGAGAAGTTTGTGAACACATCTAAAGGTTTGTGAACAAGTGGAGATGTTTGTGATTGTGAATAAGTGGAGAGGTTTCTGATTGCGAATAAGTGAAGAGGTTTATGAACAAGTGGAGAAGTTTGTGAACAAGTGGAGATTCTTGTGAACAAATAGAGAAGTTTGTGAACAAGTGGAAATGTTTGTGAATAAGTGGAGAGTTTTGTGAACATGTAGAGAGATTTGTGAACACATGGAGAGGTTTGTGAACAATTAGAGATGCTTGTGAACAAGTGGAGGTGTTTGTGAAACAGTAGAGATGTTTGTGAACAAGTGGAGATGTTTGTGAACAAGTGGAGATGTCTATGAACACATGGAGATGTCTGTGAACACATGGAGAAGTTTTTGAACAAGTGGAAATATTTGTGAACAAGTGGAAATGCTTGTGAATTCACGGAAATGTTTATGAACACGTGGAGAAGTTTGTGAACAAGTGGAAATGTTTGTGAATAAGTGAAGTTTGTAAAACCAAACTTCCTCTCTCTCTCAGTAGAGCATTATTCCTCTGAAGATTGAATCTTCTTGTGAGAGAATCCACTCCCAATATTTTCGTTTTCGCCGCCTTACAACACAATGGATGTCAGTCCTGGTAACCAACTTCTGTTGCCATGTCCACATCTCACATACAACATGGCTACTGAACGTATGGCCAGACAAATCTTCCAGTTATTTCATATTGACAGATCGTTAGTTTCAGAAAATATAATGAGTAGCTCTTGTGTTGTAAGTTTTTATTTTTGGATACTGTAGCTTTAAATCTCTGTATATTCGATTTTGACTTATTCTGCCATGTTGACGGGTTGTGCGAACAGTGTCATGTTGAGGCATTTATTGTCACATAGTGTCGTGATGAGGCATTTATTGTCACATGCAGTGTCATGATGAAGCATTTATTGTCAGTCTCCAGCGTGCCACCCGGCAGGTGACACCAGTCTCATGTTATTCCATGTTTTCATCCTGCGTCCTTGTTTGTAACCCAATTCTTACAAGAGACAGGACCAGGAAACAGTTTATGTCATGTGATCAACAATCATGGTTGAGGGAAGTGTCTGACTGAGAGGAAGTTACACCAGCTGGATGTCCTGATATAGCAAAGTATTCGTGTCCCTGGGATCGAGACCAACCATGTAACATTCCACGCTGTTTGTTGACAACAGGAGATGGTTTTACGAGTGTTGTCATTATTTTGTTTCATCTTGTGAAATATTTAATTTGCTACATAGGTACATTCAATTGTTCTTTTCGTTGAAGCACAATTTTTAATTGGGTGTACACCTGCGTGCTGACCCAGAGGTCCCAGATTCGAATACCCCTAGAGGTGAGGTTGGTTCCGGGTCAGTGTGGGGGTAGCACTGTATCTAAAACATGTCATGATGGAATAGATATAAAAGTCAACAGGGCCGACTTCATTGCACCAGGTTTTATCCCACATGGCTTAGTCTCTGTCTGCAGCGCTGACTGCCAAAGCATCGCACAAAGCAAGAACTCCGTAGCTCCAGCGACTACCCTCAAGAGTCTCCGAAAAAAATGCACTCGTGAGCCGAAGGACTCTGCCCAGAATCAAATCCACAACCTTCAGAGCCCGAGTCAGATGGCTTGACCACTTCGCCACAGAGACTCCCATGATGGCATAGAAATGAGCTCCTTTATCTTTTGGGAGTGTGTGTGTGTGGGAGTGAATTTGTGTGTGTGTGTGGGATTGAGCGCAGGGTTGGGTGATTTGGGTAGAGAAAACAAGCTAACAGTGTCAGCAGTCATACTGACTGACCTCTCTGTGTATGTGAACTTGGTGGAACTGGGGTAAAGCTGTACAATTACAGTGAATCAGTGAAAATGAGAAGTATGAGAATCGGTCGTAGAATTGGTCAGCTTTACAAGAACAGTCACAAGTGAAAGGATAAACGTTGAGGCTGGAAACTTGGTCAGCTCACAGAGACAACAAACATGCACTGATACACTCATGTACTTTTGTATATTTTGATGTAGTTGTTTCAATGTATTATTTGTGTGCTGATGAAAGTTCCAACCGCAACGTCCATCCGTCACTTGTGATTGTGTTCTTGCTGAACTTATCAATGCTACTTTTCATGTTTCACTGATTTACTTACAGTATATGTGTGTGATTTGTTATGTTTTATAACATGTTGATTGTGCAGTTTGGCATCGGTTTTGCCAGTATGTTGCTGGAATCATGTCAGAATTACTTGTGAAGTATCGTGTGTTTCTTCTTATCCGTGATTTGCTTGTTAAGAAACACATTGTTTTTATTTGACGTGACCGTATGTTAGCCTGGTGTGGGTTTCTCTGGAGACCACTAGCAGGCTGTTGTTTATCATCATCATCATCATCATGATGAATCTACTTGGTTAGTGAAGTATACATGTGACCAGTAGTCTTTGTTGAATTGAATGTCTCTTATTTGTGATTCCCTGCCCGGACTGTTATGGCATGATTCATTCCAAGTTTTTTGTTTTTTTTTTGAGCATGGGGTTCTTTTTTGTGTCCCTGCAATTTGTTGTTTGTGTACAGGCAGTCCTCACTTTGCAGGTAAGTTCATGACTGTGAAACTAAGTGTTTAAGTGTAAATCATGTAAATTTCACAGAAACATTCTTAACCGAATAATTCACAAGATTGGTTTAACAGTCAGCTCATGGTGACTTTGTGAAATCATGGACATAGTCTTCCTTGTGAAATCATGAACCCAGCCTTACTTGTGAAATAATTTATCCAGCCTTCTTTGTGAAATCATGGACCTAGCCTTCCTTGTGAAATTATGGACCAGTCTTTCTTGTGAAATCATGGACCCAGCCTTCCTTGTGAAATCATGGACCCAGCCTTCCTTGTGAAATCATGGACCCAGCCTTCCTTGTGAAATCATGGTCCCAGCCTTACTTGTGATATCATGGAGCCGGCCTTCCTTGTGAAATCATGGACCCAGCCTTCCTTATGAAATCAGTGACCCAGCCTTCCTTGTGAAATCATTGACCCAGTCTTCCTTGCGAAATCATGGTCCCAGCTTTACTTGTGATATCACGGATCCGGCCTCGTTGGAAGCACCAAGTCCTGCAGTCTGCTTGCAAGCTGTCTGTGATTTGTGGACTGAAGAGCACAGTGTTGTGTTGAATGCAGTGGCTGACACCTGCTATACTGTGAGTACGGTAACATCAACTCTGCCATGGAGCATGCCCAGCAAGAGACTGCTGATCATCAGAAAGGTCTGCCCTTCTGTGAATGTTTCAACCTCTTCTATCTTCTTGTCACTCTAGGAGACCCATAATTGCCGAGGTCTTTCTAGTTTTCTGTAAACTGCAAATACCAGCTACAAGAAGGACTGTAACCACTGATACTTGATGTCCGGTTATACTGCCATCATGCATGCAATCCTGACAGCCACTCTGTCGTTGGGAGTGCAAATATCATGAAGCCTCATGCTCCATTTCCATCTCAACAGGACCTGTTGAACTGGGCTGAGTGACTACTACTTGTTCCTCCCAGCCACTGCCGTAATCCGCTGTCACAATGGAACATCTGTTGTGACAATGCTCCCAACAGAAGAAGAACAAACTAGTTAAAGAAGGGCCAATCATGGTTGGGTCAGACTCAAGACACTCATACTTTATGTGAACTCACAAATATTTGCCCTGGGAAGGAATTGACACCAAGACTCCCAGCACTTACAGATGTCTTTACTCCTCTTGCCAAGAGGTGGCTCAGTGACAGATGTGGTCATGAGGATGATGCAATATATACAGGCAGGTTTGCGGTGCATTAACATGTGTATGGGACTCACAGGGCTGAATCATTCATGAAGCTTATGGTTAGAATTAAATTGTAAGAAGACCCAGATTATGGTCGTCACCAGGACGAATGAAATACTACAAAGTAATATAGGGTAAATGGGAATATTCTTAAGCAAGTGAATTGGTACAGTTATCTCGGAACATTCATAAAATCTTATGGGAAATGCCTTGAAAAGATTAGAACAAGAATCACCATAGTGAGGGTAACCTTTTCCAAAATGGAAAACATACTGACCAATAACAAAATGTCATTTTCAACGAGAAAAAGTATTGAGGTGTTACATAGTACCTATGCTTTTGTATGGGTGTGAAGCATGGACAATGAGCAGACAAGCTGAAAAACATCTGATAGGTGTGGAAATGTGGCTTTTGAGGAAAATGCAAAGAATACCATGGACAGACAGGAAAAAAAAACATTGACCAAGTCCTATAAGAAACAAATGAAAATTGTAAAATGATTAGAGAAATTAGACATAGACGGTCACAATATTTTTGACACATTTAAAAAAAAAATTGCAGAACTTGATGAATTGGCAAGATTGAGGGGAAGAGAACGAGGGAAAGTCAGAGAAGCAAATAACTGGATGATCTGGCCACGTGGCATGGTCGAGACAGGGACACTGAGCTGATCCATGACTCTGGTGATCAAGTGAGATGGCGAAACATGACCGCCCACGCTTATCGGCATGGCACATCATGATGATGATTGGTGCATATACAATGGAAACGCGCAATGTGACAGTTGACACACACAGTGTGACCATGAACAAACATTGGACAGTTGACACACACAGTGTGACCATGAACAAACATTGGACAGTTGACACACACAGTGTGACCATGAACAAACATTGGACAGTTGACACACACAGTGTGACCATGAACAAACATTGGACACACAAAGCTACACCCATGAAGACAGATTAAAGACTACATACTAGATGATTGGGGAAGTTAAGACAGGGCTCTCCCTGCTGTTCACAGAGTGAAGTCTTCACATCAGCACTATAAGGTGATAGTAGGCTAGGCTGGCTGGCTGGCATGCACCTGTATTATATCAATGTCAATCCTGTGAGAACTGCTTGTGTTTGAGGCATGCACCTGTATTATATCAGTGTCAATCCTGTGAGAACATGTCTAGTGAGGACTGCTTGTGTTTGAGGCATGCACCTGTATTATATCAGTGTCAATCCTGTGAGAACATGTCTAGTGAGGACTGCTTGTGTTTGTTCTTTCCAATGTTGCTTGTTGGTGTTCTTTTGCTGGATGTAGTAATATGTTTGCTGTTGCTTACTTGTAATGTCTGAACAAGTTCTTGGATATGTTGCTAATAATCTCAGATATAAAATTGTTGCTATGATATATGTGGTCATTCAACAGGTGAAATATTGCTACATTATGTGGTCACACAACATTATGTGGTCACACAATAGATTGCATGCTATTATAGTCTGTGTTTGGTTATACAAGAGAAGGACTAGTGCTACATTATGTAGCCACACAATAGATTGCATGCTATTATAGTCTGTGTTTGGTTATACAAGAGAAGGACTAGTGCTACATTATGTAGCCACACAATAGATTGCATGCTATTATAGTCTGTGTTTGGTCACACAAGAAAAGAACTGATGCTACAGCACATGACTATGTTGACAACTGAGGATGTATGCAGTAGAAGAAGCCCTTCCAGAGATGGGCAGTTCTTCGTTTCTTGTTCTTCAGTCATAGAATCTTGTCTGAATATTAAATCCCATACTCTGCTTATATTGATGTTAGCTACCAATATTATGGCCATCTAGAACCTCTCCCATATGTTTTGCAGTGTGTTTTATTTTCAAACAGACATTGCTGTAATGATTGCTAACTGTGGATGTGTTGCCTTGCCACCATGTTTCCATGTGCTCCGTAGTTGCTGATGAAACACATCAGAAATAAGCTGCTGGTCTCTGCAGATCCTGTGTTTCCTTAATGAAGAGCAATGCTTTTATAACCAACCAATGACCTGCTGGGGTTTCTGGGAAGGCACTGCCCCACATTTGTTTTCCCAGAAACTATTTGAAAATAACAAGTACAGATCCCTTGTACATATCTTAAAGAGCATTAGGCATCAGTGCCAGACCCAGATTTGGTAGGGCTAGGTCATGTGGTCCATATCACGCCAGCTGACTTTACTTCCCAAGACATTTTCTGGAACCCATGTCAGGCTGGGAGCCAGGGTCTGTTTAAACAATCCGCTTCCACCACTCCAACAGATGTTATCCCCAGTGTGGATTTAATCCATGAACACCGACCAACAAGTAGCCAGTACACTAGTGCGGCATCTCAGAAACTATTTACCTGTGTGAAATTCACACACATGTTACCTGGATGTTTATTTTGTACGTGCTATTATTCCACAGCTGGTCTTCCTGGCCTAGGGGTTAACGTCTTTCTCCCCCTAATCCCTATATTCTCGTGAGTAACGTAACCTGCACAAGAATCGGTAGCAGTTCTCGCCGCGTTGGTAACTTACGAGGCATGTGAACCGGTCGCTCAGAAAGCAATGGTAAAATAGTGAGCGTAATCTTGACTAGTACATCAACAGCAGCTGAAAAAATGCTGATGTTGACTGCAACGTCCTGTAAGGGATATGCAACAAAAAGAAAATTATTCCACATCATCCCAATTACTTGTGGGGCCTTACACCAGCATGAAACATTTGGATGCATGCCATTCTTGTGCAAGCTGGTTTCCTGTTGTAAGCCTTGGTGTCGGAATCATATTCTTCTCATCCTCAAACTCTCCTGGTGTAGCAAATCCTTCTGTGTCCCAACAAGATGCACATTTAAGAGCAACAGATTTGAACTCCGGGAGGCTTGAGGAACAGTTTTGTCATTCCCCTCAGGTGTCAGACTTGTGTAGAACATAACTTTCTGAGTGTTCTCTTGATATGACAGATGTTTGCTTCGTGTGAACTATTATCACAGATGTTTGCTTCGTGTGAACTATTATCACAGATGTTTGCTTCGTGTGAACTATTATCACAGATGTTTGCTTCGTGTGAACTATTATCACAGATGTTTGCTTCGTGTGAACTATTATCACATGATGATGTGATCAAACAAACCAGTGCATCATACTTCTATTTTATTGTATTCTCCACCGTGTATCATTAGGACATGCAGATAATTCTGGAATGACCTCTAGTATGTGCCTCTTAAACTGCAGTATTTCTTGCCTCCTTTATGCCGTGTATCCATGCATTTTAAAAAACATATTTGCTGTAGAGGTAATAGCAATATGATTCTAGAACATTGAGAGAAACCACAACGTCTGTACTTAGATCTATATTTGATAGCTCTGCCAGGTTGCATTCTTGAACTACCTAATTTTAGCCGGGCATTTCATGGGCAGGTGACGATTTATTTGTTATATGCATTTGTTGATTTGTGCAAAGCCTGGGCCTATAAATGTACTTATGCATTTCAGGTTGTTAACTGGACAAACTGTTGGCCAAATAAATGAATGTTTATATCGCTGCTATATCTTGTGTACATCTGTGGTGGTGTGACATATATCTGTTGTACATCTGTGGTGGTGTGACATATATCTGTTGTACATCTGTGGTAGTGTGACATATATCTGTTGTACATCTGTGGGAGTGTGACATATATCTGTTGTACATCTGTGGTGGTGTGACATATATCTGTTGTACATCTGTGGTGGTGTGACATATATCTGTTGTACATCTGTGGTGGTGTGACATATATCTGTTGTACATCTGTGGTAGTGTGACATATATCTGTTATACATCTGTGTTGGTGTGACATATATCTGTTGTACATCTGTGGTAGTGTGACATATATCTGTTATACATCTATGGTGGTGTGACATATATCTGTTGTACATCTGTGGGAGTGTGACATATTTCTGTTGTACATCTGTGGTGGTGTGACATATATCTGTTGTACATCTGTGGTGGTGTGACATATATCTGTTGTACATCTGTGGGAGTGTGACATATATCTGTTGTACATCTGTGGTGGTGTGACATATATCTGTTGTACATCTGTGGTGGTGTGACATATATCTGTTGTACATCTGTGGGAGTGTGACATATTTCTGTTGTACATCTGTGGTGGTGTGACATATATCTGTTGTACATCTGTGGTGGTGTGACATATATCTGTTGTACATCTGTGGTAGTGTGACATATATCTGTTGTACATCTGTGGGAGTGTGACATATATCTGTTGTACATCTGTGGTGGTGTGACATATATCTGTTGTACATCTGTGGGAGTGTGACATATATCTGTTATACATCTGTGGTAGTGTGACATATATCTGTTGTACATCTGTGGTAGTGTGACATATATCTGTTGTACATCTGTGGTAGTGTGACATATATCTGTTGTACATCTGTGGTGGTGTGACATATATCTGTTGTACATCTGTGGGAGTGTGACATATATCTGTTGTACATCTGTGGTGGTGTGACATATATCTGTTGTACATCTGTGGTGGTGTGACATATATCTGTTGTACATCTGTGGGAGTGTGACATATTTCTGTTGTACATCTGTGGTGGTGTGACATATATCTGTTGTACATCTGTGGTGGTGTGACATATATCTGTTGTACATCTGTGGTAGTGTGACATATATCTGTTGTACATCTGTGGGAGTGTGACATATATCTGTTGTACATCTGTGGTGGTGTGACATATATCTGTTGTACATCTGTGGGAGTGTGACATATATCTGTTATACATCTGTGGTAGTGTGACATATATCTGTTGTACATCTGTGGTAGTGTGACATATATCTGTTGTACATCTGTGGTGGTGTGACATATATCTGTTGTACATCTGTGGGAGTGTGACATATATCTGTTGTACATCTGTGGTGGTGTGACATATATCTGTTGTACATCTGTGGTATATGGTTTACAAGACAAAAATGGGAATATGATAAATACCAATGAGGAAATGTGCAACACATGGAAAGAATATTTAGTTGAATTACTAAATTGTGAAGCTCCAAGTAACACTTTCCTACAGGAAGAGGTTCTAACGTGTGAACCACAGATTGAAGAACCTACATTTGAAGAAATCCTATATGTAATCACACGACTTAAAAACAATAAGGCAACCGGGACTGATGGAATTGCTGCTGAATTTATAAAGGCAGGTGGCCATGCATTACATCTAAAGCTATACGAACTAATAATAAAAATCTGGAGGACAGAAGAATTACCCCATGACTGGAAAGAGTCATTATTGATACCTATCTTTAAGAAAGGAGACAAGTTCCAACATGGAAATTATAGAGGAATATCACTACTGTCCACAAGCTATAAGATACTATCCGCAGTATTACTAAATAGACTAAAACCATATTCAGAAGACATTGGTGACTACCAGGCAGGTTTTAGACAAAACAGATCAACAATAAATCAGATATTTATCTTACGACAAATAGCCGAGAAAAATTGGGAATATAAAAGATATCTCCATAACATTTTTGTGGATTTTAAAAAGGCTTATGATAGTGTCCATAGGAATAGTCTATGGAATGCTTTGCAGGAATTTGGAATACCAAGGAAGTTAATCAACATGGCTAGACTATGCATGGAAGATACTTATAATATAGTAACATATAAAGGCAGGAAATCAGACCTTTTCCAAATAACATCTGACTTGAAACAGGGTGATGCACTATCGCCGCTACTCTTCAATCTGGCTCTAGAGAAGTTGTAAGGAAGTAAAGGAGGAATGTGATATTGGAGGAACATTCAAGCTGCTTGGTTATGCAGATGATATAGATATTATAGGGGAAAATGAACAAAATACATTAGAAATATTGACTCACTTAAAGGAAAAAGCCCAACAGGTGGGGCTGGTTATCAACCAAGATAAGACAGAATATATGGTAATTTCAAGAGAAGGAATGGCTAAAAACTCTGGCCACATACAAATAGATAATATGACCATTAAAAGAACGGAAACATACAAATACCTGGGTACAATCTTCAACTGCTCCAACATCATAAGGGAAGAAATACAAGCTAGAATCAACTCTGGAAATAAGATATACTATGCACTACAACATCTACTAAAATAAAAGGCGCTATCTCGTAACACCAAAATCACAATATACAAAACACTGATCAGACCAGTTGTGCTGTCTCATCTCATCTCATCATGTTCCTCTTGTACCTTGCGGTGTCGAGGTGAAGTATAAACTTCGTGAGAGTGCCCGGTTATGGGCTTCGTATATCGACATTCCCATGGATTCTGTTATTCCCTCAGTCCAACGTTTACGTGGTCGGCCTCTTCCTCTGTTTCCATCTGGTCTGTACATCATTGCTTGTTGTGGCATGCTGTTGACTGGTAGCCTACTTGCATGGCCAAACCATTTGACTTGCTGCTTTCTAATAAAATCTAGAGCAGCTTTAACCCCTACTTTAGTCCTGATTTCTTCATTTCTGATCTTATCTCTTCTTGATACGTTGAGTATTCTTCTCAGAAACCTCATTTCTGTTGTTGTGATTTTTCTTTTCTCTTTTTCTGTCATTGTCCAGGTTTGGCATTGGTAGCAGAGAGTTGGTAGGAAGATTGTGTTGTAAAGTGCTTTCTTAGTAGTTATTGATACATGTTTGTTCTTTAGTATTGGTGCCATTTGTCCAATGAGTTGATTTGCCTTATTGCACCTATTTTCGATCTCGTCTTCTGATCTGCCATTTGATGATATTATACTTCCTAGGTACTTGAAGCTCTTTACTTGTTTCAAGGGATGTTCGTTTAGGTGAATTGTTGCTGTTTGTTCTTCTTTAGTTATAGTCATTACCTCTGTTTTGCTTGTGCTAATTTTCATGTTATGTTCCCTACACATTTCGTTTAGACTATTCATGTGGTCAGTCCGTTTATACTTCTTGGTTTTTCTACGAGCAGTATGAAGATCCCCTGCCGGCTTGCTAGGCCAGTCGCAGGTTTAGGACACTAATCTGACCACAGGGAGTCCATCCCCTATGGCGAGCCATAGCCCCGTTAGCCCATGACCTCGCGGTCATGGTTGCCCGGTCTGCACCACTTGGAGGTGGGGGTTGACTTGTGTAGTCTGCGGGTCATCGGCAGGCTACTAATTTTCGCTCTTCACCCCTCCTGGGAGAGGCTAGCCGATCCTAACCCTGCTGTATGGCTCTGAAACCTGGAGTACAACAAAAGGAGACGAAGCCTTGTTACAAACCTTTGAGAACAAAGTTTTAAGACGCATCTTTGGACCCATTAAGGATACACAAAGTGGAGAGTGAAAAAGAAGAAGTAACAAAGACATTTATGATCTGTTTAAGTCCCCGCTAATCACTGGTATCATGAAGGCTAATAGACTACAAAGGCTGGGGCATATAGAAAGAATGGAAGATAATAGGGAAACAAAACTCGCTTACACTCAGGAAATAAATGACCGTAGACCCCTAGGTAGACCAAGAAGACGGAGAGATAATATATATACAGACCTACAAGCACTTGGAATCAACGACTGGCAAGAGAAGGTCAACCAGAGAGACGAATTGTATCTGCAGCAAAGAACCTCAGTGGCTCGGAACGCTGAAGAAGAAGAAGATATATATATATATGTGTGTGTGTGTGTTGAGTCAGGTCTTAGTCAGATATGACTGAGCTACCGTATGACAGTAGACGGTACTACCTGCTTTCTGTCAGCGCCGAATGTTGGGCAGCGCTTACCAAACCCGACACCCCACATTGTGCCAATGGCTTCGGGCGGAAGAGCGCAATTGGGAGGGTACTAGCCTTATCCTGGTGCGAGGAAATGCAACCCAAAGACAAAATAAGTCATGGCAGGGCAGACCAGGCCCTAAGCCTGGTTGGCAGCTGGTCTAGGATCGAAGCTCCGACAGGCAGACAGTTAGAGCATTGCTTTGCTGATCCGGCAGCTTCTGCAGCTTGTCTTGTTCCAGATTATAGGTGTCAACTTTCCTCTGGAGTGAACTAGGCAGGCCGAGAGAGGGATCATGCTGCATGGGCAACACATGGTTTCTTTATTTTAGCCCAGACTTTGTGCTATGGAGAGGCAATAACTCCATCCCTGGTCTTAACCGGTCTCGGAATCAAAGCGAGAGGCAACTGTTACGGGTTATAAGTCCTTGTCAGTTGGCGTAGAAACAAGGAAAGACCAACGCGTAACACTCTGAGTGAGCTGAAGCTAGCAAGGAAGGATGTACAAAAGGCTGCCAGGCAGTGTGCGAATGACTATTGGATCAAGTTATGTGAGTCCATTCAAATCGCAAGTGATAAGGGAAACATCAGAAGCATGTATGAAGGGATAAAGAAAGCCTGTGGACCAATGATCAAAAGAAGTTCACCGCTGAAAACCTTGACTGGAGAAATCATCATTGATAAGAAACAGCAGATGGATAGATGGGTCGAGCACTATTTAGAGCTTTACTCAAGTGAGACCAAGCTTGCGGATGATGCCCTCAACGCCATAGAGGCCCTGCCAACTCTTGACCACCTGGACACACTTCCCACTATAACAGAAGTTAAGTGTGCTATAAATGAGCTTGCATCTGGCAAGGCTCCAGGTAAGGATGGGATTCCAATAGAGGTAATCAGGAGTGGGCAAGACACACTCGCTCTACAGATCCACCAGCTAATAGAACTATGCTGGCGAGAAGGACAAGTCCCACAGGATTTCAAAGATTCAAACATCATAACTATGTACAAGAACAAGGGAGATCGGAGTGACTGTAACAACTATAGGGGTATCTCACTTCTGTGTATTGTTGGGAAAGTATTTGCCAGAATTGTCCTGCACAGACTTCAAGTCCTGGGAGATCAAGTCTACCCCGAATCACAGTGCGGCTTCCGTCAGAACCGGTCTACCATTGATATGATATTCTCATTGCGACAGATGCAAGAAAAATGCCGGGAACAAAATCAGCCACTGTTTATTGCCTTCATTGACCTCACAAAGGCATTCGATTTGGTCAGTCGTGAGGGTCTGTTCAAAGCACTAAAGAAGATTGGCTGCCCACAAACTCTTCTGTCCATTGTGGAATCGTTCCACACAGGCATGAAGGGTATAATCAAGTTTGATGGCTCAACTTCAGAAGAGTTTGAAATCAAGAGTGGAGTTAAGCAAGGTTGTGTACTAGCCCCCACCCTCTTTGGGATATACTTTTCACTTCTACTGAAATGTGCCTTTCGTGATCAGGATGACGGTATATACATTCACTCACGCTCAGATGGTGGCCTCTATAATGCTCAGAGATTGAAGGCCAAGACCAAAATTAGCAGGGTACTAATCAGAGAGTTGCTTTTTGCGGATGATGCTGCGATTATGACCCACTCTGAGGAAGAATTACAACATCTACTATCTGCATTCTCCAATGCTTGTTCTGAATTTGGTTTAACAATTAACAAAAAGAAGACACAGATTATGTCACACGGTGCACATGGTGTACCATCAATCTTTACTGACGACGCCGAACTGGGGATAGTAGACCATTTTACATATCTAGGATCAGAGGTAAATAGCAAATTATCCCTCGATCAGGAAATCAACATCAGGATTGGCAAGGCAGCAACAACAATGAACATGTTAGCAAAAAGAGTCTGGGAGAACAGGAAGCTTACTGCCAAAACAAAATCCTCGTCTACCAAGCCTGTGTCCTTAGTACTCTTCTTTATGGCAGTGAAACCTGGACAACTTACTCACGCCAAGAGAAACGTTTAAACAGCTTTCATATGCGGTGTCTGCGAAGAATACTTGGTATTAAGTGGCAAGACAAAATCACAAATACTGAAGTATTGGAAAGATCAGGTTGTGTGACGGTGTATTCCATGCTCAGTCTTCGTGGACTTAGATGGATGGGACACGTTGGGAGGATGGATGATGGTAGAATACCAAAGAACATCTTTTTTAGTGAATTACAGACGGGTAGGAGATCTCAGGGTCGGCCTCTACTACGATACAAAGATGTGTGTAAGCGGGACATGATTGATACAGGCATTGATAATGCACATTGGGAGCACGTCGCCGCTGAACGTGTTGCATGGAGGGCAACTATCAGAAATGGGATAAGGACAAAGGAGAAAATGATTGCAGATAAAGCACACACACAGCGTGAGAGAAGTAAGATGGTGCAAAATGGTGGAAGTGACCATGTTTTCACATGCACCTACTGTGGGCAAACATTTGCAGCAAGAATTGGCCTTACCAGCCACCGTCTTGGATCGTAGTTATTAAGCCTTTTTGAAGCACAATGTACCAAACTATCGTCTGTCAAGACGGAAATATATATATATATATATTTTTTTTCTTTGTTTTCTGCGTTTCCATCCTGTCTCAGGATATTGCGGTCAACATCAGCATCTTTCAGCTGTATGTTGATTCCTAGGCTAGATTATGCTCATCAGCACGCCACGACTTTCTGAGTGACCAGCTCCATACTCTCATAAGTCACTGGTGCGACTCGAACCGCTTCCAATTCTCGTGCACTCACGTCAACCACGAGAGTATTTGAGTAACCCCTCGGCCAGGAAGCCGGCACACGCATGCACGCACACACACAAAACTGACAAAATAAGCTGCAATTGGAGGTTACTAATTTTAATATAATCAATAATGAACTTGTCTGCAATACTAATAACAAATAATATCAATGAGAAACAACTTAAAACATTCTGTTCTTGATTTCCCAAAAACACAAAGAAATAAATTGTGTCTTCATGACATTCTCAGCCCTTGTGAGGCCGCTGGTGATCATGAGGCTATAGCTGGTTCACTGTATGTCTAAATGTGGCACTGGTCTACCTAAAGGCAACCCCATAGCACTGCTTGAGGTGTTAAGTGGCCAGCTCACTTGCTCACCACCATCTTGTCCTGTTTATTAGAGTGATGACACTCAGATGTCCACCTCAAGTGTACTAATTTCTCTAAAAACCTGGGTGTCTACTGATGAATGTTTGACCTGCCAGTTGAAACTGAGCTCCGACCAATAGTACCCTACCAGGCTACAACATGACCAACTAGGGGGTGTAGTGGCTTAGAGGTTACGACCTCTGACTCTGGCTTGTGCAAGCCTAGTTCAATTCATCTCATGAACTCGGGATTTTCACAAGATACAAGTATGCTATACTCTCCCCTGATCTTGAGGTAGTGGATTAGACATCTAGCCATTTCAGATCAGGGCAAAAAACCCTTAAGACCCATGTGCACACAGGAAACATTTATCATCCCAGGTAGTTTGGAAATCAAAAGGAGCAGATTGAGCACACTGCTGCCCAGTCTACATATCAAAACTGGAAGACCCACCCACATACATACATGCGTGATTCTGGTAGGTACCTGTCTGGATCAACGTTAGTGCTCTGCAGTTGGTGCACTGTTCTGAGATTCTCCTTATGTGATCTATGGGAGGAAGCTTGAGCACTTAATAGAGTTATCCGTGTGAAATGAAAGTGATCCCAAATGAAAATTGAAAGGCATGACCTAATAACTGCCACCTGTATCAACAGATGTATTTCCAACACAACTGCCACCTGTATGAACAGATGTATTACCACCACAAATGCCACCTGTATGAACAGATGTATTACCACCACAACTGCCAACTATATCAACAGATGTATTACCACCACAACTGCCAACTATATCAACAGATGTATTACCACCACAAATGCCACCTGTATGAACAGATGTATTACCACCACAACTGCCACCTGTATGAACAGATGTATTACCACCACAACTCCAACTGTATGAACAGATGTATTACCACCACAACTGCCAACTATATCAACAGATGTATTACCACCACAAATGCCACCTGTATGAACAGATGTATTACCACCACAACTCCAACTGTATGAACAGATGTATTACCACCACAACTGCCAACTATATCAACAGATGTATTACCACCACAACTGCCAACTGTATGAACAGATGTATTACCACCACAACTGCCACCTGTATGAACAGATGTATTTCCAACACAACTGCCAACTATATCAACAGATGTAATACCACCACAACTGCCACCTGTATCAACAGATGTATTACCACCACAACTGCCAACTATATCAACAGATGTATTACCACCACAACTGCCAACTGTATGAACAGATGTATTAGTATTACCACCACAACTGCCACCTGTATCAACAGATGTATTACCACCACAACTGCCAACTATATCAACAGATGTAATACCACCACAACTGCCACCTGTATCAACAGATGTATTACCACCACAACTGCCAACTATATCAACAGATGTATTTCCACCACAACTGCCAACTGTATGAACAGATGCATTACCACCACAACTGCCAACTATATCAACAGATGTATTTCCACCACAACTGCCAACTGTATGAACAGATGCATTACCACCACAACTGCCAACTATATCAACAGATGTATTTCCACCACAACTGCCAACTGTATGAACAGATGCATTACCACCACAACTGCCAACTATATCAACAGATGTATTTCCACCACAACTGCCAACTGTATGAACAGATGCATTACCACCACAACTGCCAACTATATCAACATATGTATTTCTAACACAACTGCCACCTGTATCAACAGATGTATTACCACCACAAGTGCCATCTGTATCAACAGATGTATTACCACCACAAGTGCCACCTGTATCAACAGATGTATTACCACCACAACTGCCACCTGTATCAACAGATGTATTACCACCACAAGTGCCACCTGTATCAACAGATGTATTACCACCACAACTGCCACCTGTATCAACAGATGTATTACCACCACAACTGCCACCTGTATTACAGATGTATTACCACCACATCTGCCACCTGTATCAATAGATGTATTACCACCAACTGCCACCTGTATCAACAGATGTATTACCACCACAACTGCCACCTGTATCAACAGATGTATTTCCAACACAACTGCCAACTATATGAACAGATGTATTTCCAAAACCGTACTTCTATTGCTGAAATGCAACTAGGGAAGACCCCTGAGTCATCAAAGTCATCAGGTTAATACACGGACATTTTAACAGAATTTGTCTCATCTTCTTCAGGCACTGAACACACCAAAGTGTCAACATGGATGTTGGTCAAGCATCCAGTACACACATTCCTTCAGTGAAGTCGGCACATCAATTGGAGGTGATGAGATGTTCAATCTGGTCTGTCTTAAAATCTAGAAAGTAGTTCCAAGGCAGTGACTGCCTTAGGGCTGTGAAGTGCCAGCCTTGCACATATTCTAGGCCATGCCAAAATGTGGTGGGCTGACCAGTTCTTTTCCTCATCACCTTGTCTTCCCTGATACAAATCTGGTACACAAGAATCCTGCCACTGCCGGAGACTTGAGCCCTAACCATGGTCATGACAAGCAAATACGTTAACCACAAAGCCACCATGACTGTGCGTCAATATCTGTGCATACATGGATCTCACTGTTGAAATATATCTCCCCCCAGCTAGACTACATGTCAATATCTGTGCATACATTGTTGAAATACATCTCTCCCAAGTTAGACTACATGTCAATATCTGTGCATACATTGTTGAAATACATCTCTCACCAGCTAGACTACATGTCAATATCTGTGCATACATTGTTGAAATACATCTCTCCCCAGCTAGACTACATGTCAATATCTGTGCATACTTTGTTGAAATAACATCTCTCCCCAGCTAGACTACATGTCAATATCTGTGCATACATTGTTGAAATATATCTCCCCCCAGCTAGACTACATGTCAATATCTGTGCATACATTGTTGAAATACATCTCTCCCCAGCTAGACTACATGTCAATATCTGTGCATACATTGTTGAAATACATCTCTCCCCAGCTAGACTACATGTCAATATCTGTGCATACATTGTTGAAATACATCTCTCACCAGCTAGACTACATGTCAATATCTGTGCATACATTGTTGAAATACATCTCTCCCCAGCTAGACTACATGTCAATATCTGTGCATACATTGTTGAAATACATCTCTCCCCAGCTAGACTACATGTCAATATCTGTCCATACATTGTTGAAATACATCTCTCCCCAGCTAGACTACATGTCAATATCTGTGCATATTTTGTTGAAATACATCTCTCCCCAGCTAGACTACATGTCAATATCTGTGCATACTTTGTTGAAATAACATCTCTCCCCAGCTAGACTACATGTCAATATCTGTGCATACATTGTTGAAATACATCTCTCCCCAGCTAGACTACATGTCAATATCTGTGCATACTTTGTTGAAATACATCTCTCCCCAGCTAGACTACATGTCAATATCTGTGCATACATTGTTGAAATACATCTCTCCCCAGCTAGACTACATGTCAATATCTGTGCATACATTGTTGAAATACATCTCTCCCCAGCTAGACTACATGTCAATATCTGTGCATACATTGTTGAAATACATCTCTCCCCAGCTAGACTACATGTCAATATCTGTGCATACATTGTTGAAATACATCTCTCCCCAGCTAGACTACATGTCAATATCTGTGTATACATGGATCTCATTGTTGAAATATACATAAATATATATATATATATCTAGCTAGACTAGAAGTCAATACACATGAGCAAACTAGAACAAACCACAAGAGGTAGAAACATTGGACAGAAATGCTGCACTCACAAGTAACATATACAAGTCAATATCAAACATGCTCAACACAAGTGTCCCTGTGGGAACACACAATATATGATTATATTGCACTGTAGACATTCTTCATGTGACTCAGTCAAGACCACCATGAGTCGACAGGCTTCTTCCATACTGACCAAATCAGTTTGTTTTCCCATGACATTTATGGTGATTTAGTGGACAGAGGTCGGGTGGCAGCTGTATTTGAAATGTATGCGGGTCAAGTGGAATAGAAGAATGGCCCCAGTCTCTAACTCTAATGTGTGGAAGTCAAGGGGAATAGAAGTATGGCCTCAGTCTCTAACTCAATGTGTGGGAGTCAAGTGGAATAGAAGTATGGCCTCAGTCTCTAACTCTAATGTGTGGGTGTCAAGGGGAATAGAAGTATGGCCTCAGTCTCTAACTCTAATGTATGGGAGTCAAGGAGAATAGAGGTATGGCCTCAGTCTCTAACTCTAATGTATGGAATTCAAGTGGAATAGAAGTATGGCCTCAGTCTCTAACTCTAATGTATGGGAGTCAAGGAGAATAGAAGTATGGCCTCAGTCTCTAACTCTAATGTGTGGAAGTCGAATAGAATAGACGTATGTCCTCAATCTCTAACTCTAATGTATGGGGGTCGAATGGACGAGAAGTATGGCCTCAGTCTCTAACTCTAATGTATGGGAGTCAAGGAGAATAGAAGTATGGCCTCAGTCTCTAACTCTAATGTATGGAATTCAAGTGGAATAGAAGTATGGCCTCAGTCTCTAACTCTAATGTATGGGAGTCAAGGAGAATAGAGGTATGGCCTCAGTCTCTAACTCTAATGTATGGGAGTCAAGGAGAATAGAAGTATGGCCTCAGTCTCTAACTCTAATGTATGGAAGTCAAGTGGAATAGAGGTATGGCCTCAGTCTCTAACTCTAATGTATAGAAGTCAAGTGGAATAGAAGTATGGCCTCAGTCTCTAACTCTAATGTATGGAAGTCAAGTGGAATAGAAGTATGGCCTCAGTCTCTAACACTAATGTGTGGGTGTCAAGTGGAATAGAAGTATGGCCTCAGTCTCTAACTCTAATGTGTGGGAGTCAAGTGGAATAGAAGTATGGCCTCAGTCTCTAACTCTAATGTATGGAACACAGACCATATCACTACAAGGAAGCAAACCCCAGGGTCAGAAGAGTGTGTGACTACATCAGTGTCATCACATGCCAATCACAGTCAGCCAACCATGAACGTATGATACATAAACTTGTATGTATGCTGCAAGAAGAATGTCGGAAAATATGACACCAGTCATGTTTGATTAAAGCTAGCAAACAATGATCTAAAAAAGAAAAACTGTATATATTGATTGTAAACATGGCATACTCATTTACATAATGTATAATGCTGAAAACTGACTGTAGTAAAATATATTATGTTTGATTATATAGTTCAGTCATACAGACGGTAATTATGCTTTATCTATAATATTGTTAAGAAACGTTACATGTTAATATCAACCATTACAAGTGACCAATGAGCTGAGATAGGGCAGCACAAGGTTGTTTTACAGAATAAATGGTTAGTAAAGAATATGACACTGCTGTGTGGGTACATTACGGCCATTACATGTTTGTGAGATAACACAATCATTAAGGTAGATTTGTTCACATATTCACTCCATGACAAACAGCACTTCCCAACATGTGTACTGGGTTATTTGTGTGTGATGTGTCATCTGTGTGCTTTGTAATATTCATCTGTGTGCTGTGTCATCTGTACACTGTCATCTGTGACACTGTGCCATGTGTACAATCATATGTGTACCATGTTATTTGTGTACTATGCCATGTGCATACTATGTCATGTGTGTGCACACTGTGTAATATATGCAATGTGTCATCTGTGTGCTGTGTCACCTGTGACACTGTGCCATTTGTGTACTGTCATATGTGTGCCATGTCATGTGTGTGCATACTGTGTCATGTGTGTGCATACTGTGTAATATGTGCACTGTGTCATCTGTGTGCTGTGTCACCTGTGACACTGTGCCATTTGTGTACTGTCATATGTGTGCCATGCCATGTGTGTGCATACTGTGCCATCCATGCATAATGTGTAATCAAAGCTTGTAGAATCCAAGCAACAAATACTTTTGAGTATATGTGAATGTTCCTATACTTGTGCATATGTGTATGTTTGTATAATTGTGTTCACACATGTATGTGTCATTTGTGTATGTGTGTGCATGACTGTAACATTAGCAGCTGTGTAAACATTGTAAAAACAAATGTTTGTAACAACACAGCATGCATGTGGATGGCAATGAAGACAGGCTGAAGGCTGATGTGTGGCAGTCAGTCCTGTAGCACTGTCAGATATCACATGGGAATGTTAAGCCAGATCTGTATGAGCATTTGTGAAACAAGAAAACATTATACTTCAGACACAATGCTTGCACCAATGATCTACTAGCACAATGTTTCAACTACCATACATTAAATAAAAATATTCCCTCTAAACGTGTACTGGACAATTGTTTGAACCAACGATATACTAGACAAATTGTTGCACCAATGATATACCAGACAAATTGTTCAATGAAACATATAGTACACAAGCATTTCAACCTAAGATATATCAGACAAATTGTTCACTGAAACATATAATAGACAGGCATTTCAGCCTAAGATAAACCAGACATATAGTAAAACAGCATTTCAACCTAAGATATACCAGACAAATTGTTCACTGAAACGTATAGTAAAAAAGCATTTCAACCTAAGATATACAAGACAAATTATTCACTGAAACATATAGTAGACAAGCATTTCAGCCTGAGATATATCAGACAAATTGTTCACTGAAACATATAATAGACAGGCATTTCAACCTAAGATATACCAGACAAATTGTTCACTGAAACATATAGTAAAAAAGCATTTCAGCCTAAGATATACCAGACAAATTGTTCACTGAAACGTATAGTAAAAAAGCATTTCAACCTAAGATATACCAGACAAATTATTCACTGAAACATATAGTAGACAAGCATTTCAGCCTGAGATATACCAGACAAATTGTTCACTGAAACATATAATAGACAAGCATTTCAGCCTGAGATATACCAGACAAATTGTTCACTGAAACATATAGTAGACAAGCATTTCAGCCTGAGATATACCAGACAAATTGTTCACTGAAACATATAGTAAAAAAGCATTTCAACCTAAGATATACCAGACAAATTGTTCACTGAAACATATAGTAGACAAGCATTTCAGCCTGAGATATACCAGACAAATTGTTCACTGAAACATATAGTAGACAAGCATTTCAACCTAAGATATACCAGACAAGATTTCCGGTTTCAAGATGGCGACGGACGGTCGTGTTGTTTTGTGTTCGTCAACTTTTTCGCGTAGGGGATGGATTTATTCATCTCTTGCGTGTAATTGGTGTACCAGGATGTAAAACCAGGAGTTTCTACTCAAGATCTGCGTGGGTGCTACGGAGTTCGTGCATCGAGCGAAGCCATCCTTGAGTGAATTTTCAGCAGCGTGTGTGGTTCCAGTCTGTGTTTACGTTTTTTCAACATGGCGGAAGAACGTGTTTTTTCCGAGTGGTCAGCAGTCAACATACCGAAGCGGCGTGGTAGCCGCGCAGGGACAAAGAAGCAAGGTAAGCGCGGTGGTTTGAGGCGTTTTAGACTCAAGTGTCACCGTCTAGGACTCAGGAATATCCGTATTCTATATTGGAACTGTGCCAGTGTAAAACAACGGGGCTCTATTTTAGAAACCCTAGTTTACAGGAACGACATTGTAGCACTCCAGGAGACGAGACTGGGAGATCAGCTACTCCGAATTGCCGGCTTCAAATGTTTCTACAATAGACGACATCTGGGAACGGCGATTCTCGTTCGCGACAGCATGGTGGCGTCAGAGCTAGACATGTCCAGTTGGGACAGTGACGATATACAAATACAGGCGTTGAGAGTTCATTCCAGTATACCATTCGTGTTGGTTAATGTTTATGCCCGCAATGCGAGTATGGACGCCCAGAAGTGGCAGTGCTTAAGTGGCATATTAGGCCACGAGAGAAATGTTATTTTCTGTGGTGACTTCAACGCTAAAGGCAGAGCATGGGGAAACACTTCCTCCAATACACAAGGGGAGGAGCTCGAGACTGCACTGGAAACCATCGACCTGGTTTGTATTAACAGTGGCTGTGTCACCAGGACAGCAAGCCGTCCAGGCGATGAGGACAGTGCTATTGATCTGGCGCTATAGTGTGTTTTTTTTTGTTTGCCTCAATATAAAATTCAATATCTCAGTAACGGGCTGAGATAAAATGATGAGATTTAGTATATAACCTTATCATTATGTCCACCCAACAAAAAAATTTTTGTTCTGGAGATTTTACAGCAGATTTCAAAGTTAGCTTATATACGGTATATTAATTATGACTTAAAGATTACGTCCATGATTTTAACAATTTTACAGCTTCCCCAAGATTCGACCCAAATTATTCAAAATTTTCACGTGACTTTCGTTTTCAAACAAACAGCGCGAAGATTCAGAGGCGTCTCCAAATGTGGGTTCTTTCATGAAACGTGATTATATAAATAAACTAGCTGACAAGGCCCGGTTTCTGGTGGAAATCAATCAATCAATCAATCTATCTGTCTGTCTGTCTGTCTGTCTGTCTGTCTGTCTGTCTGTCTGAATGTCTGCCGGTTGGCTGACCCATCCACCGACCGACCGACCGACCCACCGACCTACCGATATCTATCTATCTATCTATCTATCTATCTATCTATCTATCTATCTATCTATCTATCTATCTAATCTATCTATCTGTCTGTCTGTCTGTCTGTCTGTCTGTCTGTCTGTCTGCCTGCCTGCCTGCCGGCCCACCCACCCACATACCGACCGACCGACAGATATCTATCTATCTATCTATCTATCTATCTATCTATCTATCTATCTATCTATCTATCTAATCTATCTATCTATCTATCTATCTATCTATCTATCTATCTACCTATCTATCTATCTATCTATCTATCTACCTACCTACCTACCTACCTGCCTACCTATCTATCTATCTATCTATCTATCTATCTATCTATCTACCTACCTATCTATCTATCTATCTATCTATCTATCTATCTATCTACCTACCTACCTACCTATCTATCTATCTATCTATCTATCTATCTATCTATCTACCTATCTATCTATCTATCTATCTATATATCTATCTATCTATATATCTATCTATCTAATCTATCTAATCTATCTAATCTATCTGTCTGTCTGCCTGCCTGCCTGCCGGCCCACCCACCCACATACCGACCGACCTACCGATATCTATCTATCTATCTATCTATCTATCTATCTATCTACCTACCTATCTATCTATCTATCTATCTATCTATCTATCTACCTACCTACCTACCTACCTACCTACCTACCTATCTATCTATCTATCTATCTATCTATCTATCTACCTACCTATCTATCTATCTATCTATCTATCTATCTATCTATCTATCTATATCTATCTATCTATCTAATCTATCTAATCTATCTAATCTATCTAATCTATCTGTCTGTCTGCCTGCCTGCCTGCCTGCCGGCCCACCCACCCACATACCGACCGACCGACCGACAGATATCTATCTATCTATCTATCTATCTATCTATCTATCTATCTATCTATCTATCTATCTATCTATCTTATCTAATCTAATCTATCTGTCTGTCCTATCTATCTAATCTATCTGTCTGTCTGTCTTCCTGCCGGCCCACCCACCCACTAACCGACCGACCTACCGATATCTATCTATCTATCTATCTATCTATCTATCTATCTATCTATCTATCTATCTATCTATCTATCTATCTATCTATCTATCTATCTATCTATCTATCTGCCTGCCGGCCCGACCACCCACCCACCGACTGACCGACCGACCTACCGATATCAATCTATCTAATCTATCTGTCTGTCCTATCTAATCTATCTGTCTGTCTGTCTGCCTGCCTACCCACCCACCCACTAACCGACCGACCTACCGATATCTATCTATCTATCTATCTATCTATCTATCTATCTATCTATCTATCTATCTGTCTGTCTGCCTGCTTGCCGACCCACCCACCCACCCACCGACCGACCGACCCACCGACCGACCGTTCCACCCACTCAGCCAGCCAGCCAGCCATCCATCCACCCACCTATCTTTCTGCCTACCTACCTACCTACCTACCTACCTTTCTGTCTGTCCGGGCCGCGTCATTCATTTTATTCAGAGACTGCCGAGGGTCGTCGCTGGAGCTACGGAGTTCGTGCTTTGTGCGACGCTTTCCGCGCTGCGGAAAGAAACTGAGCCATATGGGATAAAAACCCGGTGCAATGCAGCCGATTCTGTCGACTGTAAGCTACTTCTTTGATTGCACCCACTCCCATACGAATCCAGATACGCCTTTGTTTGTCATCTGAATTTGCAGGTCCTCATTACCGTAAACATAACTTTTTTAACAAGAAATCACTAGTTGTTAAGCAAAACATCAAAGGAATGATGCCGCTTTTAATGATTTAAGTTGTTTTTGGACATATCAAAGACATATTCCTTGGGTGGGGGTAAATATAAGACGGCTGGAAAAATTTCATAACGATGCAACAGATAGTTTTCAAAATAATTGATCTTGAATGAAGGCATAAATTTCCGGACAGACTATAGTTTCACCTTCACTCACTACAGTGTGTAGATGGGGTGTCCTAGGACACCATGGCAGCGACCACCACCCATACAGCATATTGGTGGAGAAAGGCAGAACCAGGCAGCACAAGCTAAAGGTAAAGACGTTCCAGTATGACAGTACAGGGCAAGATGTGGTGAGTAAAATAAGACGTGACAAGCGCAGAACGTTTCAGGGCAGGAAAAAAAGCTGGGAGCAGCCACCGTGGTGGAGTTTCGAGGTGGAGAAGGCTTGGGTGGATAAGCGTAGTGCTAAGGAGATGGCAAAATGCCAAGAAGAACAGAGCTGGTCATCCTAGTCCCTGCTTGCACTTAGAAAGAGAGATGCACACAAAAGTAAGCTATTTCAAAAAACTGGTCAAGGTGGTTAAAAGCGAAAAATGGGCAGAGGTGTGTCAAAGAGTAAGCACAGACAAGTCACTGAAATTGTTCTGGCGACTACATAAAAGCATGAGTGGTGTAGTCAAGAATAAGAGCATTTCAGAATTCCAAGGTGCTGACCTCACCTGGCAGAGGACTGACGAGAACAAGGGCAAAGCCCTCTTTGAACGCTACCTTGAGCAGGGCAACCAGACAGACATGGGAGGCCGAAATCTGGCCAAGGAGGTCACCTCAGACAGATGCAAGGCCCAGAACACTTCGGAGGAAGACACAGTGACAGTGAAAGAAATCAAGGCTGTACTTCGACGATCAAAAAACAGTGCTCCAGGTCCTGATGGCATAAGATACGACGACATAAATAGGTGTACCGACAATGAGCTAGAGAAACTAGCAGACATGTACAACAACAGTATAGGGAGTGCCAGCATCAAGGAGGAATGGTTACACAGCTATCTGATTCCCTTGCCGAAGCCTGACAAAGACCACAAAAAAATTCAGGGATATCGAATTATAACCATGCAGAATACAATAGGCAAGCTGCTGGAGAAGGTAATTGCCAGGAAAATATCAAGCCAACTAGAGAGGCAAGGTGTTTTCCCACCTACCCTGGGTGGGTACCGTCCAAAAAGAGAAACCTGGACCAATGCAGCAGTCTTTGCCCATGATGTCTATGAAGGTTTCCACTCAGGCACTGAAACCGTTGCTGCAGCGATTGATCTTGAGGACGCATACAACAGAGTACCACTGGATTTTTTAATGTTTCAGCTTCTTGAACTAGACGTAAGTCCATTCCTCCTTAGTTGGATCGCTGCAGCCCTCTACCAACGGAAAGTAGTTTTTAGATGTGGAAGTTGGACTTCGGAACCAACAACAATATATCCTGGCCTACCACAGGGATCACCATTATCTCCGGTACTGTTCAACGCCTACACAGTGAGAATCACCAGTGAGCAGATCACTGGACCTGGCAGGACATTGTCGTATGCCGATGATGTTTTAGTGTATCGTCAGGGTAAGGATAGAGAGGAGGTTGCTGTGGAACTACAAACCGAACTCAATCGCATAAGTACTTGGTGTGATGAAGCTGGGGCAATGGTCAACCCAACAAAGGCAACAGTGACTTGGTTCTCGTTGAATAATCATATTGTCAACAATCCAACACCAACAATGAATTACCTGGGGATACGGTTTGATCGAAGCCTTGCTTATAATGTGCACATAGACCAGGTGATAACAAAGGCCAAGCGGGGTTTGGCAGCGATGCGGGTGATGGCGGCAGCAAACTGTGAGCAGCGCCATCTATGTCTACTGTACGAGGGGCTGGTCATGTCTGTTTTGGAGTATGCAATGGCAATCCTGACTCTCAGCCATAAACAGATAGAAAGGATGGAAAGGATACAGAATGAAGCTATGCGCATTATTCTTGGATGTACAAGAGATACAGCATGCAGGGCGATGCGCTACCTTCTTGATTTTCCAACCATTGAAGAGAGAATACAAGTTTGCAGGGCACGCGCCTACCTCAGAATTAACGCAAACACACAACATCCACTGCATAGTGAAATTAGGAAGGTGAAGGGCAGCAGGTTAAAAAGAGGACGGTCGTGGATGGGTCAAGCCGAAGACATTCTTCAACAGGTGTGTTCACTTGAGGACTTAGAACCTGGCGAGGAGTGGGTGCAAGTGCCAACAGATTTCTGCACATCCTTTTCAGTTTGCATCCAACTAGATAGAAAATGCAGACAAGAAAATCCGGCTGCTGTTGAGGCTGAAGTACAAGCGTTGATTTTCGAGAATTCGCTAGACGGTGACGCGGTCATCTACACAGATGGGTCGGTCGTCCGACATGTGAGAAGCTCATGGGCCTTTACAGCTCGGGCCGGAGGGAGAATTGTGAAGGAGGACTCTGGTGCTTTCACTGAAACCACAAGTAGCCTGACCATGGAAGTCATGGCAGTAAGTAAAGCAATAACATGGCTCGAGACACAGACATTCACTAGGGCTTGTTTCCTTAGCGACTCAATGAACATGATCAAGAGGATAGAGGAGGGGTCGATCCGAAGAGAATGGTTGCTGCCTCTGAAGCGGTCTCGGCTGGCAAAGATTAGTTTCATCTTCGTGCCAGGTCATGCGGGAGTACAAGGAAATGAGCGAGCTGACAAGCTCGCAGGTGAGGCTACTGTGGAGGGCGGACGCGTCATGGACCAGGCTGACATTCTGAATGCTCTACGAGAAGTGAGACTTTTGCGAGAACCAAGTGATGACTGTGAATCTACAACAATGGCCAGACTGCGGGAGCAGCAAATTAAAAGAGGGGTGGCCAAACAAGAACACTACGCAGGAAGCCAAAGAAGATTGATAAACCAACACAGAACTGGCATCGTTAGCCGCTACACGCTGCGGGATTTGCTGAGGAGGGGATCCGAGCACTTATGGACTGAATGGTTCGATGTGCAACGAGGATGATCTGTTGACTAACTAACTAACTATATACCAGACAAATTGTTCACTGAAACATATAGTAGACAAGCATTTAAGCCTGAGATATACCAGACAAATTGTTCACTGAAACATATAGTAGACAAGCATTTCAGCCTGAGATATACCAGACAAATTGTTCACTGAAACATAAAGTAGACAAGCATTTCAGCCTGAGATATACCAGACAAATTGTACACTGAAACATATAGTAGACAAGCATTTCAGCCTAGGATATACCAGACAAATTGTTCACTGAAACATATAATAGACAAGCATTTCAGCCTGAGATATACCAGACAAATTGTTCACTGAAACATATAATAGACAAGCATTTCAGCCTGAGATATACCAGACAAATTGTTCACTGAAACATAATAGACAAGCATTTCAGCCTGAGATATACCAGACAAATTGTTCACTGAAACATATAGTAGACAAGCATTTCAGCCTGAGATATACCAGACACATGTTTGTACCAGTGATTTTACAAGAGCTAGTTGCATGTCT
Source organism: Cepaea nemoralis (assembly GCA_014155875.1). Classification (NCBI taxonomy): domain Eukaryota; kingdom Metazoa; phylum Mollusca; class Gastropoda; order Stylommatophora; family Helicidae; genus Cepaea; species Cepaea nemoralis. The sequence goes on along the minus strand of JACEFZ010006375.1, from coordinate 567,888 downwards.
TTTACAGAGTCACAGTCAAGCCCACCATGTTTGACTGTTTGTGATTCACCAAGCAATTTTTACATTCAATAATTTGCCATCGATTTCTAAATGACTAGTACTCATACCATCAAAATCAAGGCTTTCAAATCATCTGCGGCTGAATTTGAACCTTCGACTCTGTGTGTCGGGGAATTTTGAAACGCATTCACTGCCCTAAGGCCACAGCTTCAGTGCACCAGTGATAAACTAGAACAATATTTGCACCAGTGATATACTAGAACAATATTTGCACCAGTAATATACTAGAACAATATTTGCACCAGTGATATACTAGAATAACATTTGCACCAATGATATACTAGAACAATATTTGCACCAGTGATATACTAGAACAATATTTGCACCAGTGATATACTAGAATATTTGCACCAATGATATACTAGAACAATATTTGCACCAGTAATATACTAGAACAATATTTGCACCAGTGATATACTAGAACAATATTTGCACCAGTGATTACTAGAACAATATTTGCAGAGATATACTAGAACAATATTTGCACCAGTGATATACTAGAACAATATTTGCACCATTGATATACTAGAACAATATTTGCACCAGAGATATACTAGAACAATATTTGCACCAGAGATATACTAGAACAATATTTGCACCAGTGATATACTAGAACAATATTTGCTCCACTGATATACTTGAACAATATTTACATCAATGATATACTAGAAAAATTGTTCAATGAAACACATACTATAAAAGCACTTGAACCAAAGATATACTAGAAAAATATTTGCACAAATGAATTACTAGAAAAATATTTGCACACAAGATATAATAGGAAATTTTTTTAACGAAGCACACACTAGGAGAGCATTTCAACCTAAGATATACTAGAAAAATATTTGCACCAATGATATACTAGAAAAAATATTTGCACTGATGAAATACTAGACAAAATATACAATTGTCCTATTCAGATAACATGAGGAAGAAGAAGACATAGAAAAATATGTGAATCAATGATATAAAGGATAAATATTTGAACCAATGATATATTTGAAAACTGCCTTAACCAATAATATAGTAGAAAATGTTTCAACCAATGATACAGTACAAAATATTCCAACCAATGGTACAGTGGAAAATGTTTGAACCAACAGTAGGTACAATACAACATTTTGAATCAATGGTGCAGTACAAAATGCTACAACCAATGGTCAAAATGGTCCAGTACATGTTTCAACCAATGGCACAGTACAAAGTGTTTCAACCAATGGTACATGTTTTGACCAATGATACAGTACAAAATGTTTCAACCAATGGTAAAGTACAAAATGTTTCAACCAATGGCACAGTACAAAGTGTTTCAACCAATGGTACATGTTTTGACCAATGATACAGTACAAGATGTTTCAACCAATGGTACAGTACAACATGTTTAAACCAATTGTACAGTTCAAAATATTCTCACAATGCTTAGTGAATGCAAAGAGAGAGAGAGAGAGAGAGAGAGAGAGAGAGAGAGAGAGAGAGAGAGAGAGAGAGAGAGAGAGAGAGAGAGAGAGAGAGAGAGAGAGAGAGAGAGAGAAAGAGTGTGGGTGGGTGGGCGTGGGTGGGGGGGGGGGGGGGGTGTTAATCACATGCAGATAATGAAAAGATTCATTAGTTTCATTAGCAGCAAGAATGGTCACACACCAGCGATGCCAACTGCCCAAGTGTTAGCATCAATTCTGCTTCAGCTTCACAAAATACACAATCAAACTTCTATTGTTGTACCAGTTTTACACAATCAAACTTCCATTGTTGTGTCAGCTTCACACAACACACAATCAAACTTCAATTGCTGTGGGCACAATTTACCACCAAATATAAATGCATACATTTGAAATGTACATGTTTTTTTCTAATGCAATGCATAAAGTAAAATAACTTTGCAAAAATGCAGTTGTCTGACAATTTGTCTAACACGACACGTAGATATTACATTGCACGGAGCACATAAACAGCGACATGAGACAGCTTTCTGTGTGTGCTTTCAATCATTCTGGGTTGTCATTCTCTATCATTATAAACTACAAGCCGCTCTCCAAAGATTCACTTTAGAAGGTCACTTGTGGTGCACCCATCTCTCTAAATATGGAGCATGTCTTCTTCTTCTTCTTTCACCCAGTGTAAAGTGGTGGTGACATTGTATGTGTTGACTTCTGAACTGTGGTATCTGCACCTTTCAGCTAACAATTCCAGTGAACCAGGAGGTGAGAGAAAGATGCAGGCGCTGGGTGGGACACACTTTCAGAAAACCTGCTCATATTATAACTAGATAATCCATCTTCTAGAATTCCCAAGGTAAATGAAATGGAGAGAGAACTAAACAGAAATAGATTGAGAACTTAAAGGGCATGGAGATGAGAACTATAAAGAAAAGAGATAAATAGTATGGGAAAGACACGAGGTAAATATAATGGGAAAGACAAGAGATGGGCATGGATAGGAAAGCTTGACTACTTATTCCTGTAGGAAACTAGCGGCCAAATCCAATCAATTATCAACAAGTCTATAAGGAGCCTGGCATGAGCTACTTGAGAGCCTATGCTCGATTGAGAGGTAAAATACAGAAGAAGAAGTAGAACTTGGTGTCAGATAGTTGAGGACTGAACTCCACTGGCAGATGAAGGCAGAAGTAGAAGAATGGGTGTGCACTTGAATATTTCTAACAGTGTCAGATGTAGGCCTAACTGAGCCACAGTTGTGAGAAAGCTGTAGGTGTTGCTGAACCTCAGCATGTCAACACTGACCTGGCAGCATTGCTGCTGGGCACTGGGTTGTAAGATGTAGGCCTAACTGAGCCACAGTTGTGAGAAAGCTGTAGGTGTTGCTGAACCTCAGCATGTCAACACTGACCTGGCAACATCCCTCCTGGCCACTGGGCTGGAGTCTGTTGACAGTGACACACCTGAAACCCAGGGGGACCCACGATCCACCCAGGCCTGATCCCAGCCGGTCTGTGTGTGCTGTGCAGCATCCCGACCTGGTTACATCCTGATATACTTCTCCACAGATGGGAAGTTGCAGTCACTGGTTTAGCCCACCTCACTGGTTTCGGAGTCTGGAGAGGGGAAGAACTCTGCAACCCTCTTGGAGGCACTGGGCCAGGAAGAAAGCCTCTACACTAACCTCACTCCAGTAGATGCAAGCCCCTGCAGGGTTCACACGGCCTGACAGCTAATGCATCAGATTTAAAGAGTTCACACTCAGACTTCTAGAAGATTCACAAATGAATAAATGGCAAACCAACAACAGCTGTGAGTATGGAAATAGTAATCACATTACAGTGAACATATTGTGTTTGTACACACCAGATTATATACACCACCATTATTGTTACCACAAACACATATAACAATATTTACTGCTGCAATAAATTTCAAACATTAAATATTGACAGAAATGTCTCTCACATATAATTCTTCACTTATATATAGTATATATAAATAGGACTTAGTTCACATAAATTCAAAGACATCATACTAAACATATACGTTGCTTATAAAGAATCAAATGTATCATACAATTACTAACACAAATGTTGTCAGTGAAAAATCATAAAACAGATTTGCTAATACAAATAGCTTAAACATCATGCACCTGCTGATATAAATAACTTCTATACAATCACGGACAAAACATATATCATACAATGACTTACATGTTGAACTTCTATACAATCACTGACACAACATATATCATACAATGACTTACACATTTAACTTCTATACAATCATGGACAAAACATATATCATACAATGACTTACATGTTGAACTTCTATACAAGCAAGGACAAAACATATATCATACAATCACTTACACATTTAACTTCTATACAATAACTGACAAAACATATACCATACAACTAAAAAAGTTATTTGCATATCCTTTACAGAATGTTGCGGTCAACACCAGCATTTTTTTTGCTGTTGTGATCTCGTGGAAAGTTTACGTTCAGTAGTTTGCCATTGCTTTCTGAATGACCAGCACCCATACCATTTCGTAAAAAAAAAAAAAATAACAACAACACAAGGTGTTCCGCTGCCAAATTGTCCGCAACTGTGTTTCGAACGTGGGTATGCGAGATTATGAGCTGCGTCCGTAACCCCTTCGCCATACAACTACTTCTATAAATAATTGCATCCAGTCACAGACAAACCATATAACTGGATCTACAGTAGTGGAGTAGCTAGCACACCTGCCTGCCAGCCCAGTGGTCATATGATCAAACCCCCAATGGGGCCGGTTTATAAAATTGGCTGTGTGTTACAGGAGACCATAAGGGAATCACTGAATAATCACACCATAACCCACCATGACATAAGGGGCTACTAAGGAGAGTTGGTGGAGTGAGACTGGCTACTTCACCCCATAGACAACATCAGCTGCCAAATCTACAAGTCCACGCAGGGCTTGGCATGAGTTGACTGAAAGCCTATGCTCCACTGGAAGACGAGAGACAGAAGGAGAAAACCATCACATATACTAAACAAGTTTCTAACATGTCTCAGATGCAACCATGGAAACAGTATCTTATACAACCTCCTGATATCAATCAAGGGTATATTTGTATTTTTCACCATAGGAGATCCATGGTGATATTTATGTCTTAAATACATGCTAGTGCAACAGTAGTTTCAAATATCTATGGTGATAAATATATCACGTACAACTTGTAAGATACATCTGTCATGCACAATGTCTGAGATAGTTCCTGTACAACTTGTAAGTTATCTCATATACAATTGTGTGAGATATTTCATGCACAACTTAGAGAGATATATACAACCTGTGTGATATATCTCATGTACAACATGTGTGAAATATCTCATGTACAGCTTGTGAGATATTTCATGTACAACTTGTGTGAGTATCTCATGTACAACTTAGTGAGATATATACAACCTGTGAGATATATCTAATGCACAACCTGTTATATATCTCATGTGCAGCTTATGAGATATCTCATGTACAACCCATGTGATATATCTCATGTACTACCTGTGTGATATAGCTTGTGTACAACCTGTATATTTCATGTACAACTTGTGGGAGTTATCGCATGTACAACTTCATGAGATATTTTATATACAATGTGTGAGATATCTTATCCACAACTTGAGGGATATTTTGTGTACAACTTGTGTGATACCTCATATACAGCTTTTGTGATATATCTTGTGTACAACTTGGTGAGACATTTGATACACAACCTACAAGATATCTCATCTAAAACTTGTGAGATATTTCATGTACAACTTGTGATGTCCTGTATACATTTGTGTAAAAGATACTAGATAAATTATGTGTGTCAGTTGTACATAAGCTAGAGAAAAATGTACATAAATATGTTATGTGTATGTTAAACATATGACAACAACTGTTTATGAATGCTTCAGATCTCTGGCTAGCTATATTTGCTACATGAAGACCAGGACAAACAAAAGCATCAACAGTATTGAGATACACAGCAACATGAATCACATTGAGAACAATCAACAATCTGAGAATGAAGAATGTCTTAAACCTGAATGGGTACTCCACAGGATTTATAAAGCGTCACTGCCAACAGCCCAAACCAAAACCAGACGAAACTACAGTCCCTAAACTCAAGGTATTCATCCAGCTAACCTTTTGAGAGGATGATGTAATGTAACGTTTACAAAACCGGCTTACTACAGCAGTAGGCCGAACATTCTGTGCTGCAACTCCAGTCATTAGGTATAGAACAACACCGATTCCCACACCAGCAGTAAAAGAGCCTGTTCCTCTGTACGCCAAAAACAATTGTATTTACCAATTCACATGTAGTGTGACAGTGCTACACACAAAGGCTATGATCGTGAACGTATAGCACCAGACAAGTCAGTCTTCGCGTTGTTAGAAAAGGATTTTATTGATGAATCATTCTAGCTCAGCACATATGATGGAGACTCCCTTCTCGGTGTTGACATCTGTTCTCGCTGGCCCCCAAGTGACGTGTGTGTTTACCTAGATACCCTTCTTCATTCGTGCACACACGTTCACTATGGTTTTCCCCCTAGTCAAGGAATGCGCAGCATTCCTTAACTCTTTACTCCTAACCTAGAATCCCTCACTGTTACAGTAGATGCAGCCTTTCCACATCAGCAGAACAGAGCGACAGCTGAACAAAAGAGTGTCAGAACACATACCTCAATGGGTCGACAAGATACGACACACCGGCAATGCGAGCCTAGTGGGGCCGCACACACGAGAAGCTCCCCGCGTCTTCAATTGCTAGGCACATTCTCGAAAGCGGCCGTGTGATTGACAGAGACATTGCCTTTCGCATGATGTTTAACACACAAAATACTCTCTTGTTAAAGTTTGCAGAAGCAATAGTGATCAGTCAGCGCAAGCCAGATTTGTGCAAACAGAAAGACATGTTAGTCAGCTTAAAATTACTGTGATAGACAATTGATATTACTGTGCGAATATGTGTATATTTCAGCTTGAAGGATTTATCTAGTTAATTTAATTTGTTTTATGTACCTGACAAGATGCAGTGAAATATGCCAGGCAATAAATCGTGCATTCTATTGTCTGTGTCTTTGTTATTCAAATCTGATAATGTTCTGAAAATGAGCTGGGCCAAGAAGTAACAATAGTGTTAAGATTAGGATGAAAATGAGTTAAAAAGACTGTCAAAGAAAAAAAAAACTCTCATTACTGCCTATAGTAACTTGCGGTGTAAACAGGGGGATCTTGAGCCTGAGGAATTAAGGCCGCCTAGCTAATGCAGTCACCACAAACTGTGCAGGTTAGGGTTTTCTTTTTGCCCCGCCATAAAAAAGTTACACCTTCGAGGATTCAAACCTGGGTCTCTTTAAGCAGAACCCAGCATTCTTAGCCACTCGGCAGCCACTCCTCATTAAAAGGCATTTAAAAAAAAATTAAGTCCTTTAGCAGCGACCTGGTATGGGTCTGCGTTGAGCTAGAACCATCACATTTTGTAGGTCTGAATGCACAGAGAAATATGTGGCCAGTCTTTTCCTCTCATGGTGGATGATGAACGAAGGCCTCGAACCCTCGTGCGAACACGCTCATGACTTGATAAGTATTATTACAATTACACTAACACTGAAGACCTTTAAAGTTAACTAATAATAATAACAACAATAGTTCTTCTTCTTCTTTCGTTCACTAACATAGTTGTAATAGCAAAGTCTGTGAATAAATATGTGGCATTGATAAGGCAGACAAGTTGTTAAGCTAAGCTACAGAATATAACACAATGTATAGCAGACAGTAATGGCTGTCAGTTGAGCAGACTGGGTGTTTGTCACTGAGAAATTACTTGCAACTGTCTTCACTCTTGAACATCCCAACAATGAGACATGAGTGATTAGTTCTTTATGTGAACCCTAACCATTTCCTAATGTGTTCTTGTACATTTTACATTTGGTTAACAGACTTCAGAAACCTGGCTTTCCCAGTGGTCACTTCTAATGTGAGTTTAACCTATCTTGGGTGTCTGCTGTGGAACTGTCTTTAGAATTAACTGAAAGAGTCAACACCGGAAGGATAGATGGCTGATAATGGGGCCGAATCTTTCTAAGCATTTGTGAGAGGAAGTCAATTTTAATGGCTGTTAACTGCTATCAAACTTGGTGCTCACTTTGTCCTGGTTATAATTTATAACAGGTCTAAGTATAACCATGTATGACAATAACCATGTATGACAATAACCATATATAACAATAACAGTTCTGAACTAATACCAAAGCTCACAGTCAAAATGGAGCAGTTTATGAGCACATACATACACATACTGAAGGAAACAAATGACAAGTCTCATGTTCCATCAGATTTCAAACACATGAGAAACCAGTGACTGCACTACTTGTGGAAAGATCATGTCTGTTGATGGTTACATATTCTCGATGCTAAATGGACTGGTGCATCTATAAAAAGGCAGAAAGGCAACAAGTCATGTACTGAGCAAGTTTACGGTACAAGGCCAAGAGGTGGTCAAGACATTATCATGAAGACATGTTGTGTTCATGCTGCCAGAAAGGTTGGTTGTGGGCTGTGCAGTCATCATCATCATCTTCCACTTTTGCCATCAAGCGTCGTGGGGAAAAATAATTGGCACTCCAGCAACAGATGAGTGGCATTGGATAGTGTCATTCCTGTAATTGTACAATGTCTTTGATAGGGGTCCTCTTGCTCTCATAGCAGATGTTCTTTGACGTAGGGCCAGTGCTGGTAGTTGATGGTGTTGCATTCTAACTAGATGGCCAAACCATTTGATCTTCTGTCTTTCAATATATGTGGCACAAAGTGTTGATCCAACTGTCTCTAGTAACATCATTTCTTATTCGGTCTCGGATAATTAAATTAGCACTCTTCTCAAGCCTCTCATCTCACAGGTGTTGATTTTTCTTAAGTGTGATTTAGATAATGTCCAAGTTTGAGATTGGTAGCATAGGATTGGTGTGAATATGTTATTTATTATCTGTCATTTTGCAGATAAAAGTATATTTGAATCTTTCAGTTTTGGTGATAGTTGATATATATGCACATTTGCTTTTTGACATCTGATTTTGATTCCTCTGTCTATTCTGCCATCATCTGTTATCATACTGCCAAGATATTTAAATTCAGTAAAGGCTGCATTTCCACACAGTTGACACATGGCATGCAGGCAAGGCTTTCCATTTCATTGTCATGTGCCATGAGCTTGGGCGGTCATGTTTCGTCATCTCACACGATCACCAGAGTCTCGGATCAGCTCTGTGTTCTTGTCCTGATTAATTCATATAGCCAAGCTATCTAGTTATTTATCTCTCTGCCTTTCCCTTGCTCGTTTCTCAACAATCTTGCCAGTTGTCACTAAGTTTTCCCGTTTATATCTCCCTGCCACGTACCTTAACGGTCTGCACATAATTTCTCAAGTCAATTTACGGTTTTAATTTGTTTCTTGTGGGACTTGCTCAATGGTTTTTTCTGTCCATCCATGGTATTCTTTGCATTTCTCCCAGAAACTATATTTACACTACTATTAAATGTTGCTCTTATCTATGTTTTGCTTGCATTTAATAGTAAAGGTTCAATATAGCACTTCAGCACTCTTTTCCTCACTTAATCGATAGCATTTTATTCGTCTGTATGCTACCTTTACCATAGCACCAGTTCACAGGTTTTCCTTTTACCCTCCATTATTTAAATCTTTAGCCTTACTAAGCCTAAAATATTTCACACAGGATCAATTGAGGCCCTGAACATATCTCTCAACATATCTTGTATGTTACAGTGTATACTCCCATGACCCCTGCAGTTTTTGTCTTGTCAATTTATATTGTGGCAGTCTAAGCAGCACAAGAAGTAAAGCAGCTGGATATGGTACCCTCAATAACACCAGGTGTAGCAGCCTCCCCTACATTCACAAGATATGGTACCATCAATAACACCAGGTTTAGCAGCCTCCCCTACATTCACAAGATATGGTACCATCAATAACACCAGGTGTAGCAGTCTCCCCTACATTCACAAGATATGGTACCATCAATAACACCAGGTGTAGCAGTCTCCCCTACATTCACAAGATATGATACCATCAATAACACCAGGTGTAGCAGTCTCCCCTACATTCACAAGATATGGTACCATCAATAACACCAGGTGTAGCAGTCTCCCCTACATTCACAAGATATGGTACCATCAATAACACCAGGTGTAGCAGTCTCCCCTACATTCACAAGATATGGTACCATCAATAACACCAGGTGTAGCAGTCACCCCTACATTCACAAGATATGGTACCATCAATAACACCAGCAGTCTCCCCTACATTCACAAGATATGGTATCATCAATAACACCAGGTGTAGCAGTCTCCCCTACATTCACAAGATATGATACCATCAATAACACCAGGTGTAGCAGTCTCCCCTACATTCACAAGATATGGTACCATCAATAACACCAGGTGTAGCAGTCTCCCCTACATTCACAAGATATGGTACCATCAATAACACCAGGTGTAGCAGTATTCCTTACATTCACAAGATATGATACCATTAATAACACCAGCAGTCTCCCCTACATTCACAAGATATGGTACAATCAATAACACCATGTGTAGCAGTATCCCTTACATTCACAAGATATGGTACCATCAATAACACCAGGTGTAGCAGTCTCCCCTACATTCACAAGATATGGTACCATCAATAACACCAGGTGTAGCAGTCTCCCCTACATTCACAAGATATGGTACCATCAATAACACCAGGTGTAGCAGTCTCCCCTACATTCACAAGATATGGTACCATCAATAACACCAGGTGAAGCAGTCTCCCCTACATTCACAAGATATGGTACCATCAATAACACCATGTGTAGCAGTATCCCTTACATTCACAAGATATGGTACCTTCAATAACACCAGCAGTCTCCCCTACATTCACAAGATATGGTACCATCAATAACACCATGTGTAGCAGTATCCTTTACATTCACAAGATATGGTACCATTAATAACACCAGCAGTCTCCCCTACATTCACAAGATATGGTACCATCAATAACACCAGGTGTAGCAGTCTCCCCTACATTCACAAGACGCAGCTACCAGCACATAACTCTCTAGTTGCTCCAGCACTGTTGAACATCCAACAACCTTCTCCCTACCACGTGTCAACAAATGCCTATTTCAATCCTCCACTTGCTGGCTTCAAACATCGCATTTCAATGGAACCCTCCCTGTCATGTCTATCTTGTATTTATAAAACAAATAGGACAAAACAAATCCCATATTGGGAACTTGCTGTGGGCATGCCAAGTGCTAGGACCATCATATTTTTTTAGGCTAAGTACGTAGTAGGCCAGTTTTTTGTTTCCCATAGCGAACGGCAAGTACAGGTATCAAACACACGTCTAGCAGAGCCCATGCAATTCTCAGAGTTAACATCCTAACCATTACTATATAAATTGAAAATTAAGGTCAGTTCACTGTCATTTGATAATTAACTCATTAACTACCACACAACTTCAAGCAGATAGATAAGCAAAAGAGGAACAGACCCCACAAGTGATAGAAGCAATGAACACTAACTTGTATGCAGCCCACAAAAATGTTTTGTCTATAAAATGTTTCAGTCTTTGAAAGGTATAACAGGGAATGCAGACAAAGAAAACAAATTAATAATAAGCAGTAAATCATCCAACCTGTTCAAATATCACAAGAAAATAATGTGTCTTGAAAACAAACTACAACCACAGTTATAGATACACCTTTGGTTGAAACATATAAATAATTAATGCTACAGCTTGTTTTTAATTCATTAATTAATTAATGGGTTCACAATTATAGATACACCATTTTCGAGAATATTCCTATCATATTTACTGTTATCTTGGCCTATATGAACGTACAACATTCTCTAGAACATTCCTGTCAACATCTGTGAAAAAGACCTGCTTGTGTGTACAACATTATTCATTATTGTATGAGCCAACAGCTCAACATTCTAATATATAAGAACATCACAGATTATATAGTCAAGTACCCAATCAAAACTTTCCCATCTCAAAACAACTGTGCCAAGTGCCTAATGAAATACCTTCCCATCTCAACACAATTGTGCCAAGTACCTAATGAAATATCTTCCCATCGCAATACAACTGTGCCAAGTACCCAATGAAATACCTTCCCATCACAATACAACTGTGCCAAGTATCCAATGAAATACCTTCCCATCTCAAAACAACTGTGCCAAGTATCCAATGAAATACCTTCCCATCACAATACAACTGTGCCAAGTATCCAATGAAATACCTTCCCATCTCAAAACTGTGCCAAGTATCCAATGAAATACCTTCCCATCACAATACAACTGTCCCAAGTATCCAATGAAATACCTTCCCATCACAATACATCTATGGTGCTGCATCTATTTGTGTAAACCTAACTCACCACTAGTAGACACGATCTTGGTAGAGGGCAAGGCATACCCAAATGGTCACTGGAAATATAAGTACCAATTCTCTTGGACACCTGCTCAGGGAAACTAGCACATACATGCAATCCCTAGTGCTGTTACAGCTGTGTAAGGTAACACATTCTGTGCCATCCTACCTCCTTATTACCATCTTCACTTGCTATCCTTCTTGTCTGTCTGAAATGTGACTTAATTAAAGCTATAATGAACATTTTGAGCCAAAATAGACCTTATCAACCATCTTAGAACTCACGGTTCCATACTTTCAACCCCACTGGATGAAATGAATGGTCATCACCATTCTTGATGGACAAACAACATAATGAACATCACACAAGATCTTCAATATGAACCCTCTTCTTCAAAATGTTGCCATTGTCGTCTTCTGCCATGACCGTCACCGTGGTGGAGTCCTCAGGCAGGCTGATGATCTTTGACCTGTGCAGTGAGAATTCCATTGGTGGGGCATGGCCCAGAAATTCCCAGTGCTGAAACACCAAGCCCTCTGGATCTGTGCGGAGTTCAACAACTCTGAGACCTAAATGCGACTGGATCCTGCTGCTGTAAAACAGATACAACATGGATTAGTATCATTGTTTCTAAGGAATCATGCAGTGGTCATGGTCATCATCAAGCAAGTCCTTTGCAGAACATCGCTCTCATCCCAACCCACCAAGAAAGATTTCCGTCTGTTGCCATTTCCTCTGTTAAATTCATGTATATACCTGGCCAGCGCTGTGGCAAAGAGGTTACAAACAAAATTTGTAATCCCACATACTGCGCTCAAAACACTGTTGCGGATGATTTGGAAGCATTGTGCTGGTCTCCATACAATGGTATGAGTGCTGGTAGTCCAGAAAGCAAAGGCTTGTAAACTTACCAAGAAATCACAACAGTAAAAAATACTGGGGTTGATTGCAACGTCCTATAAAGGATATGCAACTAACTTAACCCAAGGTGTCTTTAATATCCATGTCTTACTGTCATATTTGTTGATCCCAGTCTCTTCTTCCAGAAACTATGCCTTCCGTTCTGTTCTTTCCAAAGATCTGTTTGTTTAATATAACTACTACCACTGTTGCCATTATTTTTACTACTACTGTTGCCACTATTGTTACTACTACTGCTGCTGCTACTACTACTATATTGGTGATAATTTCCCTGGTAAATATTATACCACTTGTTCATCTCCCACACTATCAATTATGTCGACTCTCATATGCAAGTTCCCTCTCTGTCGTGCTTCCACCTTGAAGTGGGAAAGGAGCTTGTATGTTCCAATGAGCCCGAAAGCTATTAGCCTTTGACTGTCCCCAGTTTACCTACAATTCAGCAGGTGTGGGTCTCTCTTCATCTGGTTCCTACCCTGTGATCTGTCTGACATGGGAAGACCCTACCAGTAGCCGCTCTACACTTCAAATGTACTAAGCCACAGACTTGACAAAACAGCATAACAAGTCAATTGACAGTGATGAAATGCATATTCATACAATATGCTACAAATTCTCTATGGCAACACAACAATGCTGGGGAAACCAGGTGATCATCATCACCATTATCACCCAGTGCCTTGCCTGATGGCATGAGCAATCATACTTCTCCACAAATTGCGATCTCTGATGGCATGGATCAGTTTGTGTGTTGACTCCTTTCCATGCCATGACACAAGACTGTCAAGACTGTTTGCATGCTGTCTTCCTCTATCTCTTTTTCCACAAATCTTTCTGGTTGTCACAAAACGTTCCAGTTTTTGTCTTCTCACAATGTGGCCAGACGACTGCTTCTTTCTGATGTTTGTGATAAGTTGTCTTTGCTTCCCTCAATATGTCCAGATTGCTCATTCTGGCTTTCCATTAATTTTCAGCATTCTTCTATAAAACCCCACCTCCAAGGCTTCCAGAAATTTTTTCGCCTGTTTACTAATTGTCCAGGACTCGCAGCTGTATGTTAAAACTGGTTCTTTGTAACATGCAAGAACTCTTTTTCTAACGTTCAAGGAAAAGGACTTATTTATAGTGATCATCAAAACAATAAAACTACAATATCTACAGCTACTGACTGGAGCATCAAGAAAAATAAGGCAAAAAAGCAGACAGAGGAAATGCTAATTACGAAAGGCATGGTAGAATGATCATAAAGATGCATACCCATGAAGTGATACCATTTTGCGTTTTTCGTCTGTGCTGACTTTATTAAACCATCTGAAAGAAACACAAAAATGAGGACAATAAGTTCCACATTGTGAAATTTAACAAGAGTATCTTCACTGCAGGAACTACAATAAAAAAAATATTGTGGCTACAAGACAAACAACATATCCACCATAATACAAACAACATATAAGCTACAATTCAAACAATGTATAAAATACAATACAAAAAACATATAAACGACAATACAAAAAACATATAAGCTACAATACAAAAAACATATAAGCTACAATACAAAAAACATATAAACTACAATACAAAAACATATAAGCTACAATACAAAAAACATATAAGCTACAATAAATGACATATAAGCTACAATAAACGACATATAAGCTACAATACAAATAACATAAGCTACAATAGAAACAACATATCAGCTACAATAGAAACAACATATCAGCTACAATAGAAACAACATATCAGCTACAATAGAAACAACATATCAGCTACAATAGAAACAACATATCAGCTACAATAGAAACAACATATCAGCTACAATAGAAACAACATACCAGCTACAATAGAAACAACATATCAGCTACAATACAAATAGCATAAGCTACAATAGAAACAACATATCAGCTACAATAGAAACAACATATCAGCTACAATACAAATAGCATAAGCTACAATAGAAACAACATATCAGCTACAATAGAAACAACATATCAGCTACAATAGAAACAACATATCAGCTACAATAGAAACAACATATCAGCTACAATAGAAACAACATACCAGCTACAATAGAAACAACCTATCAGCTACAATAGAAACAACATATCAGCTACAATAGAAACAACATATCAGCTACAATAGAAACAACATATCAGCTACAATAGAAACAACATACCAGCTACAATATAAACAACATATCACCTACAATAGAAACAACATATCAGCTACAATAGAAACAACATATCAGCTACAATAGAAACAACATATCACCTACAATAGAAACAACATATCAACAACAACAACAACAACAAAACTGTATTTTGAAAGGATTAAGAATTGGGCACGCAGGCCCGTCTAACATTCTGCCCTTTTATCACTCTCTTTCATACATTATACCATTCACAAATCATTCAAGGCTAACTGAAAACAGCAACAATATAAAAGATATGCATTATAAAGGCATGTGGAAAATGAAAAATCAATACTACACGACTCAATAATAGTAATAACTGGTGTGACACTTGTTATTAGCTATGTGGAATATACTGGCCTACCAAAAGGGGACTGGCTGTTATACTAGGGTTTTATTATTATTATTACTTCTATTATTAAGGGGGAAACAGCTACAATAGAAATAACATATCAGCTACAATAGAAACAACATATCAGCTACAATAGAAACAACATATTAGCTACAATAGAAACAACATATCAGCTACAATAGAAACAAAATATCAGCTACAATAGAAACAACATATCAGCTACAATACAAATAACATAAGCTACAATAGAAACAACATATCAGCTACAATAGAAACAACATATCAGCTACAATAGAAACAACATATCAGCTACAATAGAAACAACATATCAGCTACAATAGAAACAACATATCAGCTACAATAGGGGTTGACCTGGGTGTTCCAGTCAATTTTTTTAAATGTAATTATGCCGATGGGGTTTAAACCCATGATCACTGGGTTGGCAGGTGAGCATCTAGCCACTATGCTATATACATGGCCAACCAATGTACTTGTCTGTTGGTAGTTGTGATACATGGCCAAACCAATTTACTTGTCTGGTGGTAATTGTGATACATGGTCAAACCAATTTACTAATTGTCTGTTGGTGAATTCCAATGCTGATATGTCACTAAAACAAGTGCTGATTATCTACCCAACCAAGACTTGTAATTTGTCATCACTGATGGCAGTTAAGATCGCATTATGTTGGTTTTTTATTAAATGTATGGTTGCTGGTCATTCAGAAAACAAAGGCAAACTACTGAAAGTAAACTTGCACAGGAATCACGAACTGCCAAAAAATGCTGGGGTTGACTGCTTCATCCTATAAAGGATATGCAACTAACTGTTTTGATAGCAGTTCCAGACAATGATCAAAAGTG
Source organism: Cepaea nemoralis (assembly GCA_014155875.1). Classification (NCBI taxonomy): domain Eukaryota; kingdom Metazoa; phylum Mollusca; class Gastropoda; order Stylommatophora; family Helicidae; genus Cepaea; species Cepaea nemoralis. The sequence goes on along the minus strand of JACEFZ010006375.1, from coordinate 551,580 downwards.
AGGACGACACAGGCACATTCATAACCAGTGTATAACAGGAACAATCTGATTCCTTGACATCTACTGAAAGAGACTAAACATGTATCGATCAGTGTGTCCTGAGTGCAGTCATGTCAATTCTAGTTAATCAATCAACCAATCAATCACAAAAGATCAGTACTTACTTGTGAAAACGCAACACAACCGCTGAAGATCTGTGCCAGTGAGCCCCGGCATCCACAAAGGCCACTTCTGGTTTTAGAGTGACGTCCGAGGTGGAGGAGGTTTCCTCCGGAGAGTTCGGGAGTGTGGAAGGAGCAACAAATGTTGGTGAATGTGAAGATGATGAGCCACCTGAGGTGACAGAAACAGAGGTAAGTGTGAGTAATATCAGCAACAAAAGTTAAACATTTTAATGAACAAAAGAACAATTAGAAATGGTCCACAATACTTGAGAAACACATAATCTGTCTTATTGTCATAAAATGTGTGTTTGTGCATTACACACATAATATCTCTTTCTCTGTTGCTCTTTCTCTCTCTCTCCCTCTCTTCTTATGCATGTGTACAAGTGTGTCTAAATATATTACAGACTGTTTGTAATTTACTAGGCAAGTTTATTTCAGCTTTCTGAATGGGCAATGCCTCATATCACTGAAATCAGCACAAAGTAATTTGCTTCCAAACTGTCTGTGGCTGGTTTCAGACCCTCAAGTCCCACAGGGAATTATGAAACTGTGTTTCACTAAGACAGTCCCCCCACAAAATAGTACACACAAATACATAAATATGGCAACACATTCCCACATCAGGAGATTAGCATATCCGAATTGATAAAAGCGCTCATTCTTACACATCTGGTGTGCTGATACCGAGGTAGCAGGTTCAACCCCTACACAGTTCAGTTGACTTCTTGTCCTTGACTTGTGTCTTTCCTCTCGTGCCTAAGGCGGCGCATAGGGCAGAAGTTGTGGCTCTCTATGTTTATGCGAAGCGTCAAAAATTTGGAGCCAGAAATCTGATTCTGTAACAGTTGGGAGTTTTATGATGGCAGATTGTCAAGCCTCCGATCAACCGTCTTTAGTCAAGCTAGAAGAAAACACGTCCCCCCATCTTGACCCAAGCCGGAAACTCTTTAATTCCTCTGATGGTAGCATCGTTTTTGCAAGATGAAAAACATACTGACCAATAATAAGATATCAATTGAAACGAGAAACAGAGTGTTGAGGTGCTAAATAGACCCTATACTCTTTTATGGATGTGAAGCGTGGACAATAAGCAGTCTTTGGTAGGCCAGTATATTCCACATGGCTAATAACAAGTGTCAGACCAGTATCTAATATTACCGAGTCGTGTAGTTTTGATGTTCGCATTTTGCCCATGCCTTTATAATGCATATCTATTATATTGTTGCTGTTCTCTGTTAGCCTTGAATGATGTGTGAATGAAATAATGTATGAAAGAGAGTGATAGAAGGGCAGAATATTAGACGGGCCTGCGTGCTCAATTCTTAACCCTTTGAAAATAAATTGTGTTCGTTCGTACGTTCGAAATGTGGTTTCTGAGGAAAATGCAAAGAATAAAATGGACATACAGAAAACCCAGTGAGCAAACACCCTAGCAGAGAAGGACCGTGTATACTTATGACGCCCTTAAATTAAACACGATATAAGTGGTAACAAATTTAACGAATTAGCGTTAGCTAATATAGACTCCAAGGCCCCCGGTGCAGATAACATCACAACAGAAATGATTAAAGCTTTAGAAGAATTTGGACTAGATCAAGTCACCAGACTGCTGAACACATTATATGATACTGAAGATATACCTTCTGAATTATGTAACTCTGTATTTATTGCAATCCCAAAGAAATCAGGAACCTGGGAATGTGATCAACATAGAACAATTAGTATAATGAGCCACATCACAAAGATTTTGCTACGAATTATCATGGGGATGTAAATTATAAATACCTCTGAAGTCGGAGTGTGTTCGCCTGATGGCGAGGGACGCTGGTAATAAAGAAAGCTACTCCACACGCAAAGATCAGTTTAGTGCAACTGACATTAGAGCACATGTATGGAGTGTGCTTGAGTTCAAAGATAGTGAACAAGAAGAAAAATAAAATTCCCACATAATGGAACACACAAATGTATGTCAATGGTAACACAAAGTAATACACTTCTGATCACATTCACAGTTCAGGAATAACAAATCCCACCTTCTGATAATCTGTGGCCACTGACTACATGTGTACTCCCAGCTGCTGCATGCATGCTCTCACCTTCCACGATGGTGTGCTGTGATTCGCTGCCATCATAATTCTTCACACACAGGGTCAAGGTGGTGGGGGCCGCGGTCTGCCTGAAGCCAGGCTCCAGGCTAACCAGTAGAGGAGGGGGAGTGATGTAGGGTGCCTCCCGGCCAGCTGGAGTCTGTGGAGGAGATGTCTGCTATCACATTTCTTTTTGTTTTTAACAACCGTAACTGATATGTAACATTTCAAATCTGCAGAAATTCCTAAATACAGAAAGCCTGTGAGCGACATGATTGTAAATGACCAGTAGCTTTCAAGATGAGGAAAACAAGTCAAGCCAACCTCCTCGTGGTGTAGACCGGGAAACCATGACTGCAAGGTCATGGGCCAATGGGGTTCTGACTTGCCATGGGGGATGGATTCCACTTGGTCAGATTTTCCTGTCCTTAATCTGTGATTGGCCTAGCAAGCCAGCAGGAGATTTTTCCTACTATTCAAAGAAAAATCTGAAGCATAATTCCTTCATTCATTCATTCATTCAATCAGTAGCATGTCCCTTGCAGAACCTTGCTTCCATAACCATCCGGAAAACTTCTTGGTCATAAGCAAGATGTCCCACATCTGATACACCCATCTGGAGATTATCTGCCATGTCCTGCACCCATCTTCTCTTTGACCTACCTCTTCCTGGGCATATACAAATCCATGATTGTTCTCTCCAAACTTTCATGACCAAAATATTTCAATTTTCTGTGTTTTATTGACTTCAGTAGCCAACCTTCTTCAATATTCAGATCTTCCCATATGGAATCATTTGTTCTTTCCCGTTTCCAAGATATTCTTAGAACCCGTCTATAACCTTTATATTCAAAAGCATTTATGCGCTGCTCCGCTTGTTTATTAAGTGTCCAGGTCTCACAAGCGTATGTTGCAATGGGAAAGATGCATGCTTTTAAAAATCTAATATTTTTAGTTCTATCTGTCCCACTCCATAATTTATTAAGTTGTTTTAGTTTTTGAAGAGCAATAGATATTTGTCTTTTAATTTCCTTCATTGCGTCACCACTGTTGATAATTAATGACCCAAGATATTCAACATTTTCCACCACCTCTAATTTTTCCTCATTAACATATATTTCTTTCTCCATAATAGTTTTATCTGTGTGCATTATCTTTGTTTTTGCTATGTTAAGATATAGGTTGTGATTTTCGCTATTCCTTTGGGTCGAGGTTATTAGTTGTTCTATACCATTCTGTGATGTGGATAGTAATACTGTATCATCAGCATATCGAATCTCTGTTATTTCATGACCACTGATATTTAGGAAATCATATTGCTCCCTGTTTATATTCTCTCTGAAATTTTTCATTATATTTTCAGCATACATGTTAAACAAATAAGGAACAGCACACAGCATAATTGGACTATATTAGGAAATGAACCCAGCAATGTTAAAAGACAATTAGATTAGCAATTGAAATAATAGGAACACTGAGCATGTGCGGATTAAACAGTAAAGAAGAAGAACTCATAGAAACAATGGACAAGAGGAGAATCTAACTCATGGGAACAGCGGACACCAGATTAAAAGGGAAAGAATGCAAAGAGAACCACCACAGTTATACGCTTATCTACTCCAGAGTGGAACAACAAGAAAGGGCAAGAGCAGCTATAAATAGGCAACTAGAAACTTCTACAAAACGATGTAAAAAAAAACTTCAAGAGTGAGAACAAGAACAGAACCATTTAATCCAAATAAATTATTAAGGAGAACCAATAAGTGATCAAAGACAAAGCCTAAAAAATTGAAGGAATTTTGAACAATTTCTCAGCACAACACAACTAGCATCCTTTCCAGACAAGCAAGGAAGATATTTTAAAGATGTTTCTGTAATAGCATTATAGAACAATCTATGTGTTGTTTAGTTGAGTCAAGAACCAACATCACAGCACTCAGGAATAGTCCCATATGTGCGCCTTCTTCATCTTCAACAGCCAGCAAAGAGTCCCAATACTAATAGTGCCAGCAGCAACCTGATTATGTGTCCGTCTGGCTTTTCCTCAGAGTCTTGAGTATCAACCAGATCCCCTGGTCACTCCCTGCAGCACCATTCTCTCCAGACCATGATGATCTATCTGTTCTTCTGCACTAGACACATGATCCCAAAGGACCACAACCACATCTACCTTATACAACTTAATATGAACTTCTCTACAAAAGGCCCAGAATCCTTACCACATGTTAACAGAGAGGTAGAAATACGATCAATTTCACAATACTTCCACTGATTAACAAATATGAGAGTGAAATGGACAAACCTGTTTATAAGGGCTGCCATAACAGACATCCGTTTGACGTCGGAGGACGGCATTCTGTGCAACCATACCACCACTTTGGGCACTTGCTGACCCACTGAAATCTGAACTGCTACCTACAGGAAGACAATGGTCAGAGTGCATTTCCTACAACAGAATTGAAAGATACTACTTCTTATGTTATTTTCTGAGCAAAATCAACAAAAATTCACTTCAATACAAAATGGTATCAGTTAGGTATGTGTGCCACTTGCCAAAAAATTGAGAGATAATAAACATAGACAATGGATGCAAACCACTGTGTAAAAATAACAATGATAATGTAAAAATACGATAAAAATAAGTGACACCACAACACAATGAATCGATGTTTTGATCTTAGTAATCTTCATCGGGAACAACACAAACAGACCTAAATAAAAACATGAAAATATAACATTTTATTGAACATTAAAAGGTAAACAGAAAAATAACAAAGATTCATCTTAAATAACACCCCCTGAAACAAGTAAAGAGCTTCAAGTGCTTACATGTTTTTAAAATTAGTTGTATATCCTTTACAGGACGCAGTAGTCAACACCAGCATTTTTGGCTGTTCGTGATTCCTGGGCAAGTTTACGTTCAGTAGTTTGCCATTGCTTTCTGAACATCCGTATAATATAATTAAATGGCAAATCAGAAGACGAGATCAAAAATAGATGCAATAAGGCAAACCAACTCATTGGTAAAGAACAAACACAAATCAATAGTTACTAAGAAAGCACCCTACACAACAATCTTCCTACCAACTCTATGCTACCAATGCTAAACTAGACAATGACGGAAAAAGAAAATGAGATTCCTGAGAAGAATACTCAACGTATCAAGAAGAGAGAAAATCAGAAATGAAGAAATCAGGATTAAAGTGGGGGTAAAAGCAGCGCTACATTTCATCAGAAAACAGCAAGTTAAATGGTTTGGCCATATAACTAGATTACAACTAACAGTATACCACAACAAGCAATGATGTACAGACCAAACGGAAGCAGAGGAAGAGGCCGGCCACATAAATGATGGACAGAAGGAATAGCAGAGTCCATGGGAATCTTGATAACATGAAACCCATAAATGGGCAATCTCCCGTTGTTTATACTTCACCTTGACACCGTAAGAAACAAGAGGAACGAGAGGAGATGAGATGAGAAACAAAAACTTATTGGTATCAAACACTATACATGTTCCGTTTTTAGGAAGGCTGTGCAGAAGTTCACTTGTGAAAAGTGCCAAATAAGAAAATGTGGAGCCGAAGGTCTGCAGACAGCAATAACTCTGCTGACTTCTTTCTATATATCCATATCACACTGCTCTGTGAAAGGGCACAGACATTGAATGCCATGTAGTTTGGCTCCCATTGTACACAGGTCTACACCCCCCCCCCCCCCCCCCCCCCCATGCATGCACGCACACACACACATTTGGTAAACTTTCAAGTGTTCATACCATTTTTTACCATGCGTGATGTCATATTCAGAGATATGACATTTTTAAACTCTATCACAAATACAGTTATTAAACTCACTCTATCATAAATAGTTATTAAACACTCTATTATAAATACAGTTATTAAACACACTCTATCATAAATACAGTTATTAAACAGCAGCAAAGTCCACCAAATCTTGCTTCCATCTAAGCTTTCCAAGACAATTATGGCTTTCTATTGTTAGTACTGGAGCTTCCACCTCAATGCAAGAGACACATGGATAAACTTGCTATTCTTGGCAGCTGTTATCTTGTATTACAGACAGTTTCACCCTTGTGCATGTCTGATGTACCAGCTACATGAGATACTAGCATCATGGCAGTGGCAGTTCTACTTGTCACCCTGACACTGTTTTATATGTATGGGCAAATTATAGGCTATCAGATCATAATGAGATATCAATATCAGCTTTAGGTTCAGCCATTTCTATTTTCTCTGTTGGGTGCTCTCCTTCTCACCCTCTTCCCTCTCTGTCTTCCCCTTTTTTCCCCTCTCTGTATGTCAAACCATCTGTCCCTCCCTCCCCCATCACTCCCACTCTCACCAACACCCACCTAAGCAAGCACACGCACAAACACATTGTAAAAATGTATAAGAACTCATGGTACTCAAATGAAAGCACATTATTACCGTTTTCATTTTACTGTTAGGCACACGCAGTCTGTTTCCAATATTTTCTATCCTCAGTATCTCCTGTAATCTTCAAGTACTGATGTTCGGCTTCAGTGGATCCAAGATCAGATCCCACAGGCAAGTTCATTTCAACAATCAATGTCCTATCTATGTTGTGATAGATCAGGACAAAATATGACTAGTTCATTTCAGTATCAAGTGTCTTGTCCATTTTGTGGTGGATCCAGGACAGAATATGACCAGTTGATTACAATATGTAGTGTTATGTCAATTTTGTGGTGGATCCAGAACAAAATAAAACAAGTCCATCTCATTTCTCAGTGTCCTGTCCATTTTGTGGTGGATCCAGGACAAAATACGATAATTTCATTTCAGCATTCATTCCAGTTGTCATGGTAGCTTGATTGTACAGATGAATAATTATAGTTAATTCACTTTTAATGGAAATGAAATCAAACAAACATACAGATTCTAGAAACACTCCAGATGGAAAGTAAATCTATTGGAAGAAATAAAAACAGAGACAAATCAAATAAAACGTCCAGTCATGAATAAATGACAATTTGTCAGAATACACCACCATAACAAGAGACAGAAAGCACTGGGGATCTATGACGAAAAAGGCCCATTCTGGTGATGGCATCGGATTCATGATTGAAATGATGCCAACACATCTAACAGGAAAGTATAACTGGTTGTCGACTGTCCACTGACTAGCCTCTATTGGTAGTTTACTGGCAATTCTCATCACCAGCACTGTGCAAACAAAACAGGTATACCAAAACCTGGAGTTACAATGCAATTCGTAATACCACATTTTCCCTGGAATTAAAAACAGCCAAAAAATGCTGACGCTGACTGCTACATCCTGTAAAGGATATGCAACAAACTAACAAAACAAGGACTGACCTAGAGAAGATGAGCTGTCATCAACACTGCTTGCAGACGGTGTCCTGGACATCTCTGAGTTGCTGCTGCCACTGCTGCTGTACCGTTGTCGTTGTTGACCTCCCGATGAACGATGATGACGTCTGCCCTTCCGTCTGTGCTGGACGGTGAAAACCTGAAATATTGGGGAAGAATGTGTTTATTTTCCACTGACTTTCAGTGATATGTGAGTAGTTGTTCAAGTCACAATCCAGTCTTAGTTGCATCCCACAAGACCCATGTAATACTAGTTTTATTTGTATCCTAGTCTATGTGTATTTCGTTGTTTGTCCAGCATGAGATGAGTTGAGTTGAGCTAAGAACCGACGTCATTGCACTCAGGACATTCCGTCTCCTCATTCAACAGCCAGAGAAGAGTCATACTACTAATCATTCCAACTGCCATCTGACTGACAGTTCTCCTGGTCTTCCCTCTCAGTTTTGAGATTCACTTAGAACCCCTGCCAATCCCCCACCATAACATTCTCTCCACAAACGATTTCTAAGTCTGTTCCACCACTTTCTCCTCCTGGTCCCACCATGAATGATGAAGACCACGTGACATCCAATGAGATTAAATGAGCATGAGTAAGGAGGTGACTGATGAATAGTCAGTCCACCACGAATGATGAAGACCACTTGACATCCGAGGAGCTGCAGTAAGGTGGTGGCTAGATGCTGGTCTCCCAGACTGGTGGTCACGGGTTTGATCCCAACCAGGGTGGATTTGAATGCTTAAAACTGGCCAGGGCTGCAAGGTTGGCCCAGCTTAAAATGGGTACCAGCAAATGTCTTCGGAAGTAAAGATGGTCGGCATGATACTGCCTACATCACCCACCAAGTTTATTTACTCATCTTTGAATGATGGTCAGTAGAAGGTGAGTGATGAGGTTGAAAGGAGACATGTCTTTGAGCAATGTGGACAGTTAAGGGTCATCCTTGTAAAGGGAAGAATGTGAAGATCTCAATAATTCTTATCTGATCACTTCATATCTTTAAGATATACCTTTGAGCTGAGTCAAGAACAGATAACACAGCATGAAGGACTTTTCCATACACTTTCCGCGTCATCTTCAACAACCAGCAAAGAGCCCCAATATCTGTTGCAGTCTGATTATGTGTCCAACTGCCTGACCTTTCTTCAATGTACTAAGTGTTGGCCAGATCCCCTGGTCACTCCCTGCAGCATCATTTTCTTTAAGCAATGATGATTATCTGTTTATCCACACTATACACGTGATCCCAAAGGACCCTGACCTCATCTGCATTATCATGCACCAATACACCACCCAGCGCAGACCCAGACAATCTTCCGCCAGCTTGTTTCCTTACACACCAGCATGCGAAAAGATTCGACGGATGCTCCCTATCTTCGATTTTTGAATTAAAATACCTCTGTCATTTGATAATGTTGAGTACAGGAATTATCCATATTTAAGGAAGTGGCAATCACAACAATACTAAAGAACATTCACACATAAACTACTGGACACAAAACACAGACCTTGTGAAGATCATCAAATCCACGAGCCATAATGCCAGATGGCGTGTGCGCTAGGTCAAATGTATGCCCCAGCTCATGTAGAGATGCTCCCAAACCAGTCGCATAATTAGCCCAATAGTACTGCCTGTCAATCAAAAACATACTTAAGATCTCACACATAAATATGTGCAAGGACATAGACAAAACTGGGAAATGTGTCAAGTGCATATCTAATTATATATATATATATATATATATATATATATATATATATATATATATATATATATATCATTAGATATGCGGATGATACAGTATTGATTGCGACAATGAGCAGGATCTGTAACATTTAGTAGATGCAGTTGTTGCACACAGTGAACAACTAGGGTTAGAATTAAATTTTAAGACGACAAAGATTATGGTAGTCACTAAGAAGGAAATATCACAATGTAATATACAAGTGTCGGTCTCCCTGGCCTAGGAGTTAAACGACTTCTCCGTAATCCCATTTATCCATGTAGGGTAACGCAGCACACGAGAATTGGTAGCGGTTCTCACCGCGTTGGTGACTTGCAGGATATGTGAGCCGGCCGCTCAGAAAGCAATGGCAAACAACTGAGCATAATCTTGCCAAGAAATCAACAACAGCGGTAAAATGCTGGTGTTGACAGCGATGTCCTGTAAAGGATGTGCGGAAAAAAAATATATACAAGTAAATGGGAATAGTCTTAAACAAATGAATCAGTACAATTATCTCAGAACAGTCATAACATCTGATGGGAGATGCCTTGAAGAACAAGTATCGCTATGGCGAAGGTAGCCGTTTGCAAAATGGAAAACATACTGACCAATAAAAAGATGGCATTTGCAATGAGAAAAAGAATGTTGAACTACTACATAGAACCTTTACTTTTGTAAGGATGTGAAGCGTGGACAATAAGCAGACAAGCTGAAAGCATCTAATGCCTCTGGAAATGTGGTTTCTGAGGACAATGCAAAGAATACCACGGACAGACAGAAAAACCAATGACCAAGTCTTACAAGAAACAAATGAAAACCGTAAACTGATTAGAGAAATTAGACGTTGGCAGTCATAATTTTTTGGATATGTTATGAGAAGAAATAAATTGGAGTACTTGGTGACAACTAGCAAGATTGAGGGGAAGAGAATAAGGGGAAGATAGAGAAGTAAATACCTGGATGGCTTGGCCACGTGGTAAGTCGAGATAAGAAGTCAGAGCTAATCCATGACTCTGGTGATCATGTGAGATGTCTAAACATGACCGCCCATGACTATCGGCATGGCACATGATGATGATATATATACTGCATTACCATGCCCCAATACCCTACCCCACCCAGCGGTGCAGACCCAGACAATTTGTCCGCCCACTCGTTTCCTTACACACCAGCATGCCCACTATAACAATGCCTCTCTACTCATAACATGGCCAAAGAAAACTGTTTTTCTCTTTCTTATTGTTGTATATAATGGTCTAGTTTCATTAGCCTCTTTCAGGCAGTTGGCGTTAATTACTCTGGCAGTCAAATGAATTGGCAACATGAGTCTAAGGAACCACATCTCCGCTGCTTCCAAGATCTCTATGTATGTACTAAAATTTCTTTCTGTGTTTAATAACTGTCCAGGATTCACACATTTCAGCATACAAATCTGAAGTGTATACCACCAATAGTGTTACTGGAACAATCAACATCTCCACCTGGTGACATTTGTTGAGGGAGATAGATGTAGCATCTCTGGAAATGCCTGCAGTGTTGTGTGTCAAATCTGAATTCACAATTAACAAATAAATATGGCATGCCCCTTGCTAACATTAACACATCATGCTAATCCCCTGTACCACACTGAATAATGTCAGATAACTGAGAGCTCCCAGGTCGACCTAGCCTTAAATAGGTACCAGGAAATTAGCTGGATGGACAAGGTCTCGACCACATAACCCATGAAGATAACAGTTAGTTGCATATCCTTTACAGGACATCGCAGTCAACACCAGCATTTTTTGCTGTTGTGATCTCTTAGCAATTTTATGTTCAGTACTTCGCCCTTGCTTTCTGAACAACTGGCACCCATACCATTTCATAAAAAACCAACACAAGGCAGTCTGCTGCCAAATCGCCTGCAGCTGTGTGTCAAACGTGGGTATATATGGGATTACAAACTGTACCCATAACCCCCTCGCCAGGAAGCTGGCAACCCATGAAGTGCTGAATGTTAAACACAAGATGGGGCTAGCACCATATACTCAATACGATTCAAGACGGGGAAAGTGCTCCTGGACTTCTACCTTTTACACAACTGAAGAGTGCTCCTGGACTTCTACCTTTTACACAACTGAAGAGTGCTCCTGGACTTCTACCTTTTACACAACTGAAAAGGAAGCCACCATGGCAAAGTGGTTACATTGCCTTCAATGCACTCCGAAGGCTGTGGGTTCAATTCTGGGCCAGTCATGAATGTTCAGTTCATGAATGCATTATTCTCTGAGACTCCTGGGGATCATCTCAAACTAGCGAGTTTGTGCCTTTGCAACGCTTTAGGCAGGACACCCTATGGAAAGAGACCGAGCCATATGGGATCAATCCTGATGCAATGTAGTCCATCCTCTTGTGTTTTAAAATCTTTTTAGTTTAAAAAACAACTGAAGGAACCTAAATGCTTTACTGTAAGATATAACCTGTCAAATGTGATGAAAACTTAAGTGAACAACAGTATCTGTGAGTCTTGTCTATTTGACTGACACTTGACACATACATGCTGTCATTGTCCAGCTGTCAGTGACACTAATGACCCTTGTTTTTCACTGATGTCCCCTGTGACAGTTAACAGTACTTGCCTCCCAGCTCTCCTTACCTGTAGGCACTGTCATCCATGAACTTTCTTCTGTCAATCTTCGTCCTGTTAGTCAGACATGAATTGAATGTAGCTAGGCCTTCAGCCCAGGTGTGCAAGTTACCTGTTCCAAACAAGGCCAAACCACCCCCACCTGTAATAAGCACATAATATAGCTGGCTATAAGAACATCATATCATATTTGTTAGACCAGTTTATGAACATGTCTTCTCTGTTAGATCACTGTATGAACATAATATCGTCTGTGTTAGATTATTGTACGAGGGGAAGTCAATAGATAAGTCACAAATGGCTGTAGAAAAATAACTAAATATGATAGCAACTTGAAACTAGTTTATTTTTATACATACATTGTCCCTTTATTTCTCAACATAATTTCTACCAACATTGATGCACTTATCCCATTGTTTTATCAGTCCTCCCAAAACGGCTGCATAGAACTGCGTGCTCGGTTTTCTAAACCACGTTTTCACTTCACATTCAACTTCGGCATCATTCATGAAATGTCTCCTGCCAAGGTGGGTTTTCAGTGGACCAAAAAGGTGGAAATCGTCAGGGGCTAAGTCTGGGCTGTTCCAGAACTTCCCACCTTAGTTTGGTAATTTTCTCCCGAGTTAATCGAGCCATATGTGGTCTGGCATTGTCATGAGGAAACAACACTCCTCTAGTCAGCAGACCTGGACGTTTTCTTTGAATTGCATCATGAAGCATCGATAGAATTTCACAGTATGATTCAGAATTCACATTGTCACCTTTCTTCTTGAAATTGGTTAAAAGCATTCCTTGACAATCCCAGAACACTGTCAGCATAACCTTCCCTGCTGATGGTGTAACCTTAAATATTTTTGGACACAAGACAAAGAAGGATGTTTCCATTGCATTGAAGAATGCTTTGATTCGGGCTGGTAGTGATGCACCACTTTACAGGACAAACATTTGTCAGCATAAACAGGAAGCATTTCCTTATGAATGTCCTTTGCAGGCAGTCCTTTTGCCCACAAAAAATGCACACCAGCATGTTGCTCTTTGGTTGTAAACTTCGTAAGTACAGTCGCCATTTTGTTTATGCGCTGTGCATGCACATGAGACACCTAGCGCCACCTGATGAATGGGAATATAAAGTTTGATGTTGCTGTCACCTAATGACACCTGTAGAAAATGCCAACTACATTTACCTGCCATCCCACAGAACTGTGTGACTTACTTATTGACACGCCCGCATATTAACATAATGTCTTTTCTGTTAGATCATTGTATGAGAGTAATGTCTTCTGTGTTAGATCATTGTAGGAACAATGTCTTTTTGTTAGATCATTGTAGGAACAATGTCTTTTTTTGTTAGATCAGTTTATGAACATAATGTCTTCTTGGTTAGATAAGTTTATGAACATGTTTTCTGTGTTAGATCAGTTTATGAACATGTTTTCTGTGTTGGATAAGTTTATGAACATATTTTCTGTGTTAGATCAGTTTATGAACATGTTTTCTGTGTTAGATAAGTTTATGAACATGTTTTCTGTGTTAGATAAGTTTATGAACATGTTTTCTGTGTTAGATCAGTTTATGAACATGTTTTCTGTGTTAGATCAGTTTATGAACATGTTTTCTGTGTTAGATCATTGTAGGAATATACTGTCTTCTCCGTTAGATCATTTTAAGAAACGTTCCCAACCTAGGCTAAATAACAGCCAATCTGTGTGTGCTGTGCTGCATGAAGAAAACTTTACCAGCCCGGGTCTAATTACAGCCAATCTGTATGTGCTGTGATGTGCTGTACTGCATGGAGAAAACTTTACCAGCCTAGGCCTAATTATAGCCACTCTGTATGTGCTGTGCTGTACTGTACCATACTGCATGGAGAAAAAGTTACCATCCCAGGCTAAATGACAGCCAAACCCCCACATCTCCAATACCTGCCATTTTTTCTTCATTTGCCCGCATTTTCCTCCACACAGATGAACAGACCACATGTCACCTGATTATCTATCTACCTTTCTCTCAGATACCATCATCTCCTCCTTCTCCTTCCTCTGACATGTGTTGCTTTAGGTGTCTGTTTATCCATCTTTTGTAAGAATAGCTGTTTGTTTGATGTCATGCATGTCTGTAAACGGTACCTGATCATTTGCTGAATACATCAATGACATAAATTATTTCTTACTTACTTATTCTTCGGTGACAAGTGATCCACACTGACTTGTTAGGCCAGTCAGAATTTGAGATAGAATATAACCAGACAAATCTTCTGTCATTATCACACAGTTACATTTCCTCACTACACCAAAGCAAATCAAGATTCATTGCTACTGAATACATGTTCAGTAATTGTTTGTTTACCTCTCGTGTATTCAAATCTCATTGAAGTCATTGTTCTTGAGCACCATGTATGAGGTCCTTTTCAGAACACTGCTCTCATCATAACACACTAAAAAGACTCCCAAACCTGTGCCAGTTACCTTCCTCGTGCATTTTGATGCCCAAGGTGCTGTAAGTGTCCGGTGTCCATCTTGTTGGTGGTCAACCACTGGCTATTCTTCCAGGAACCATGAAATCCATCACTGTTCTTTGTAAACCACAGTAGGGTTTAACTGATTCAGTGCCAAACAAAAAGAGGTTTGGACCAAACATAGGACACAATCAAATGAACAAGTATGATTCGTTGTATTCATTATAAAATAAATTTCCATTCACTGAACAATCAAATGAACAAGTATGATTCGTTGTATTCATTATAACATAAATTTCCATTCACTGAACAATCAAATTTCTTCTTCTTCTTCTTTCGTTCGCTTGAAATATGTCTATATCTGCAATGTCGTCTCTTGCATGAATTGAACTGTTTTTTTCAGTTCACACAGTGGTCCATAGAGTTTATCTTCCACTGTCGTCTCTCTAGGCCAGAAGGTTTGCCTAGATATGTTATATTTTGGGCAGTCTTGGAGTATGTGCTCTGCTGTCTGCGACGCCAATCCACATGTGCACATGGCTGTTTCACCAATCTTGAATTTTGTATACATGTGGTTGCGTAATCTATTGTGTCCTGTTCTGAGGCGCAGAATAATGACTTGTTCTGGTCTGTCCATAATGTGGTAGTCATCTTGAGCAGGTTTTGGTGGCTTTCTGACTGATTTGATCATTCTTTTCTTTTGGTGGTATGTAACGGGCACATCAGGCTGTTCCTCTTTGGCTCCTTCCTTAGCCAATTGATCAGCTCTGTCGTTTCCGGGTACTCCACAGTGGGATGGTATCCACTGTATGGTGACTTTATGCTGACTGCTAAGTTCAGAAAGTAGTGTCCTTAGTACTGGCAATTTCCCAGAGAGGAGCGCCTCGAGTACTGATTTTGCATCTGTTAGTAGCACCACAGGTTGAGTACCATTGCTGTTATTTAGTAATTTCTCTGTTGCTATCTTGATTGCCTCAATTTCGGCATCATAGTTATGGCAGTACTTTCCTGTCGGTACTCTGGCTGTGTCCCTAGTATTATTTGGGTATTCTATGTACACTCCCGCTCCTCCATTTCGAACAGCATTTTGTGCTGACCCATCTGTGTAGACTCGGATCCAGAGGTCCTGTGGGTATTCTTCATCAAGGAAGCTGAGAGTGGCTGTTCTGCGCTGCACACTGTTCTGTTTTTCCTTGTCAAATATTCCTCTCACTTTTGTCTGGATTTGTAACGATAGTCTATGCTCATCTTTCCATGGAGTTCGCTCTGGAATAGTTGTTAGGGGGATACCAACTGTGGGCAGATCAGTGGTTTCTCTGCAGAGTCGTTTGGCCTGGTGGATAAAACTACTTCTTTTCAACCGCCCCATAGCTAGGTTTTCAAATCTGTTCTTCATAGGGTGGCCTGGCAAGCTGAGGAACTTTTCTGCTTGTATTAGCGTTTTCGTATCTCTGCGCTCACTCAGTGCCTGTGTCCTCCCCATCTTCTCCATTTCCACTATAGGGGTTGATCTCATCCCTCCTGTGGTGACTCTAAGTGCTTGATTTTGCACCTTGTCCAGCTCTTGTAGTGTGGTATTTGATGCTGAACACCACGCAGTTGACCCATATTCCAGGTGTGGTCGTATGCTCTGTTGGTAAACTTTGCTAAGTATTTTCGTACTGGCTCCCCATGTGGTTCCACTTAGCTTTCTCAGGATGGCTATTTTCCTTCTGGCTTTTGCTACTGCTTTGTTGATGTGCTTTCTCCATGTCAGCTTGCCATCAAATGTTACTCCAAGGTATGTTGGTTCTTTATCTTCTCTTAGGGGTGTTCCATTTATCTGGATGATCCCTGCCTTTTGTTTTGGAGAGAGGGTAAATAGGGTTGTGCTGCACTTGTCAGTGTTTATGCTGACACACCATCTATTTGCCCATGCAGCAAATGTATCTACAGCTCTTTGTAGCAATCTGGTGGCCACTGATGCATATTCATTTGTGCTCCATAGAACCAGGTCATCGGCGTACATTGCCGCTTTAATTCCATGCGGTAGGTGAGCAACAAGATCATTGATGAAGATTAGAAAAAGTGTGGGGGACAAGACTCCGCCCTGGGGGACACCGTGACGCAGTAGTACTTTCTTGCTCTTGAGTCCGTCTATCTGTACTCGGGCTCTTCTGTTGTGCAAGTATGCTTTCACCCATTTGTACATTCTTCCATTGACTTTGCAGTTTCTCAGTTTCTTCATCAGACCTTCTTTCCAGACTTTGTCAAAGGCTTTCTTCAGATCTATCCATGCCGCAAGCACCAGCTTCTTCTCTTGGAATGCATCCTCAATTTCTTGAGAGAGGTAGGTTGTCTGATCTTCCGTAGAGTAGCACTGCCTAAAGCCAGCCTGCTGTGGCACAAGGATGTTTTTACTTTCAATGTACCACTGCAGTCTGTGATTGATGATGCGCTCCAGTGTTTTGCAGAGACAGCTGGTGAGGCTAATTGGTCTGTAGCTAGAGGCAATGGAACCATCTTTCCCTGATTTTAGGAGGGGTATCATGATTGCTTCTCTCCAGGCTTGTGGAACACTGCCTAAGGTCCAGCTGTTATTGAAGATCTGCAACAGCTTTGTTTTGGCCTCTGTTCCTAGGTTACTGATCATTTCATTGGAGATACCATCAGCTCCTGGTGACTTTCTCATTTTCAGTTTTGATATGGCTAGCTCCAGTTCGCTGATTGTGATGGGTGCCTCCAGAACCTCATGTACTATTTCCTTCTGTCCTGTATGTTGTCGTTTCTCTCGAATCTCTTGTTGTTTCTCTGGACTAATTTTGATATTGCTATCTTGTGCGAACGAGTCCGCAAAATGGTCAGCTGCTTGCTTTCTTGTTAAGATTTTTCCATCTTTATGTAGTGCAATTTTTGAGTTTCTCCCTGTGCCCTCGTCATTAAGCTGTTTTATTAGCTTCCACAATTTCCTTGTGTCTCTTTCAAAGTTCAGAGACTCTGTTTTCTCCTGCCAGCTTTTCCGTCTAGCCTGCAGCTTGGCCCTTTGAAATTTGGCTTTTGCATGCTGGAATTTATTGTGGTGCTCTTGGCTGGGTGTGGCCTCTGCTTGCTTTCTACACACTTCAACATCATTATGCAACTGTTCCAGTTCACTACTCCAGTAGGGTTTATATTGTTTACGGGCTCCTCTTGGTACTGTTTCTCGCGCTGCCTGTAGTATGCATTTCCCAAACTCTTCAACTGCTTTATTTATGTCTTTCTCAGTGTTCAGGTTTCTAACCAGTATGCTGGTGCGATGCTTGTACATTGCCCAGTCTGCTTTCTTGTAGTTCCACCTCGAGAGGGTGCTGCTTTCACTTACAAGCTCATTTTCTACGGTTAGAAAGACTGGCCGATGGTCACTGCCACCAAGTTGTTTCCCAACAGTTCGTGTAATGTTCCACTCCAGGTCTGGTGAATGAAAAGCCAGGTCAGGTGTAGTTGTAGAGTGCCATGATCTCGAGTAGAAAGTATGTGGGTCGGACGGCTTGTTAATCAACATGAATCTATTCTCATCCTGCCAGTCTTCCAGTCTCTCTCCTCTCTGGTCCATGTGATCATAGCCCCAGCTCTGCGAGTGGCTGTTGAAATCGCCACACACAATCATTTTTTCTTTTAGTGGTAGAGTGTCCAGTGCCTGTGGGCGGTCACTTGGACAGTAGTAATTGATCAGATGTAGATCTGTATTACCTGTCTTAAGTTTAAGTGTCTGATACTCAGCCCCTTCCATGTAGACTTTGATTTGGGAAGCCATGATGTTATTTCTTACAAGGGTCAGTATCCCACCTTTTCGCCTGTCCTTTCGGTCAGATCGGTAACACTGGTAGCCTCTGATTTTGAAGGCTATATTTTCATTGAGGTGAGTTTCTTGCAAGCAACATATGCTTACTTTTTCTTGGTCCAAGATTTTTTCTAATTCTATTTTTTTGTTGCTGACTCCCTCCGCATTCCAGTGCATTATTTTAAGTCTTCGTTTAGTATGGCCAGTTGTCCTATTCTCATGTCCCCTGGCTCCACAGGACATCTGAGAAGGACCTCCAGTAGTTGGGGTTGGACCCTTTCGAGACATAGGGCCCGGCACTGCACCTGCCTGGGGGTCCAAAGCAGGGCGAGCACCATAACGATTAGCAGTAGTCGACATATTCCATTTTGCGTGATTGCGTGGCATCCTGATTTCTGTGGTGCGCCTCTTGGCTGGTTGCCTCCGTCTTCAGCACCTTTCTTTGCTAGAGCAGACTGTGGTCTCACTCGAGTGTAGATGTGTACGCGCGCACACACCTGTCTGCGCATGCATGTACGTGCATACACATCTAGAGCATACTGGTTATTTTCCGGCGCCAGAGACTCGCCGTCGCCCCTTCTCCTGTTAGTTTAAACAGGTCCGCCACGTGAAGGCCAGGAGTTGGACTTTTGCTGCATAGGTTATGTATTCACGAGCCATTGAGGTATTTGAGCAATGTTGGGCGCTCACCCCAACACCGCGCCTCGGCTACATACAGCAACATTTGGAACCCAGCAACATTTGGAACCCAACAATCAAATGAACAAGTATGATTCGTTGTATTCATTATAACATAAATTTCCATTCACTGAACAATCAAATGAACAAGTATGATTCGTTGTATTCATTATAACATAAATTTCCATTCACTGAACAATCAAATGAACAAGTATGATTCGTTGTATTCATTATAACATAAATTTCCATTCACTGAGCATTGAAATTGCAGAAGATGTCAAGAAACAAAACAAATAGCATGATGACCCTGGTATGGCAATATATCCTCCTTCTGTCCAAATGGGAGGTCACATGTGGCAATATATTATCCTTCTGCACTGAATCAGTTAATGTGACCAAATTATTTCAGTATCGGAGAAACGAAACGAAACGATGTTGTTTATGAGTTGGTTTACTTTGATGTAGACATTATGTAGAAAGTCAGGAGTTACCTTCTGGGTCCACAGTATTCTAACAATGTTCCGTAATACTTAAGATCAAAAGCCCCAAGTTTGTTTAGTCACTAATATAGTCCAAATAGTCCATGAATACCATCCCGATGATGCCACAGGAAAGATGATTCTTGATAACCTATGTAAATGTTGAAATGATGTAAACACGCCAGTTGTCTACTGTGTACTGTGACTAAACAGGGCAAATATGCTTGCTATATATGAATGCAACAACCACTGATTATGTGTAATCAAGAAACAAACTCTCAGCAAAGAACTGTACAACTCACCCAGTGCAGTGTGTCCTTTGGTATGTTTGAGAATATCACTGTGTGTCTTTGGCAGGTCTTCATCTTTGGGCAAGTGGTAGCGGGTGAAGGACATGAAACAGTAGAACTTTGAATGGGATTTGTGTGAAAAATTTGGTGAGGTCATCAGCTCCTTCCCAAAATAACTCCACAACTCATATCTGTGTGCAGACACCAGGATCAGAAAGGATTTGTGTTTGAAAGTTAACATAAACAAATAAAGGTACTTTTCTTTATGAAGAACAGAAAACTATCAATCAATCAACCAAGTGAAATCCCAACAATGAAAGATCACCTGACCCTGTTCTTCAACTTTGACCTCTAGTATGGCTTTTATAAGTGTAATGTATTTCAATGTGGCCTGAATAAGTGATATTTCTTGCTGTTAATTCCTTCAGTGAGTACTCTCTTTGTTCCCAGTTTCTCGAGGAAACTACACAGAATTATATTCTCGTCTAAATTCTACAACACAGAATATGTGGTACGGCATCTTACTGAAAGTACTACAATAAACTTTCTATAACACAGAATGTGTGGTATGGCATCTTACTGAATGTACTGTACTAAACTTTTCATAACACAGAATGTGTGGTACGGCATCTTACTGAAAGTACTGCAATAAACTTTCTATAACAACACAGAATGTGTGGTACGGCATCTTACTGAAAGTACTGTAATAAACTTTTCATAACAACACAGAATGTGTGGTATGGCATCTTACTGAAAGTACTGCAATAAACTTTCTATAACAACACAATCTGTGGTACGGCATCTTACTAAACTTTCTATAATAACACAGAATGTGTGGTACGGCATCTTACTGAAAGTACTGCAATAAACTTTCTATAACAACACAGAATGTGTGGTACGGCATCTTACTGAAAGTACTGCAATAAACTTTCTATAACAACACAGAATCTATGGTACGGCATCTTACTAAACTTTCTATAATAACATAGAATGTGTGGTATGGCATCTTACTGAAAGTACTGCAATAAACTTTCTATAACAACACAGAATCTGTGGTACGACATCTTACTAAACTTTCTATAATAACACAGAATGTGTGGTATGGCATCTTACTGAAAGTACTGTAATAAACTTTCTATAACAACACAGAATCTGTGGTACGGCATCTTAATAAACTTTCTAAAATAACACAGAATGTGTGGTATGGCATCTTACTGAAAGCACTGCAATAAACTGTCTATAACAACACAGAATGTGTGGTACGGCATCTTACTGAAAGTACTGCAATAAACTTTCTATAACAACACAGATTTTGTGGTACAGCATCTTACTGAAAGTACTGTAATAAACTTTCTATAACAACACAGAATGTGTGGTACGGCATCTTACTGAAAATATTGTACTAAACTTTCTATAACAACACAGAATGTGGTATGACATCTTACTGAAAGTACTGTACTAAACTTTCTATAACAACAGAGAATATGTGGTAAGGCATCTTACTGAAAGTACTGTAATAAACTGTCTGTAATAACACAGATTTTGTGGTACAGCATCTTACTGAAAGTACTGTAATAAACTTTCTATAACAACACAGAATGTGGTATGGCATCTTACTGAAAGTACTGTACTAAACTTTCTATAACAACACAGAATGTGGTATGGCATCTTACTGAAAGTACTGTACTAAACTTTCTATAACAACACAGAATGTGTGGTACGGCATCTTACTGAAAGTACTGTACTAAACTTTCTATAACAACAGAGAATATGCGGTACAGCATCTTACTGAAAGTACTGTAATAAACTGTCTATAATAACACAGATTTTGTGGTACAGCATCTTACTGAAAGTACTGTACTAAACTTTCTATAACAACACAGAATGTGGTATGGCATCTTACTGAAAGTACTGTACTAAACTTTCTATAACAACAGAGAATATGCGGTACAGCATCTTACTGAAAGTACTGTAATAAACTGTCTATAATAACACAGATTTTGTGGTACAGCATCTTACTGAAAGTACTGTACTAAACTTTCTATAACACAGATTGTCTGGTACGGCATCTTACCGAAAGTACAGTACTAAACTTTCTATAACAACACAGAATGTGTGGTATGGCATCTTACTGAAAGTACTGTACTAAACTTACGATAACACAGATTTTGTGGTACAGCATCTTACTGAAAGTACTGTACTAAACTTTCTATAACAACACAGAATGTGGTATGGCATCTTACTGAAAGTACAGTACTAAACTTTCTATAACAACAGAGAATATGCGGTACAGCATCTTACTGAAAGTACTGTAATAAACTGTCTATAATAACACAGATTTTGTGGTACAGCATCTTACTGAAAGTACTGTACTAAACTTTCTATAACACAGATTGTGTTGTACAGCATCTTACAGCCTAATGCTGGCACCGAAAAATAACCAGTACGCACTAGATGTGTATGCATGTACATGCATGCGCAGACACATGTGTGCACGCCTACACATCTAAACTCGAGTAAGACTACAGTCTGCTCTTGCAAAGGAAAGGTGCTGAAGACGGAGGCAACCAGCCAGGAGGCACACCACAGAAATCAGGATGCCATGCAATTACGCCATGAAATAATAATAAGAAGAAGATAAGAATCTAAGAAAATCCATGAACTAGTATACAAAAACTAACTATTGAAATCAATCCAAACAACATATGATACAGAATACACAACTCACCCAGTCATAGAATAAGCCTCTCCTAGAGTCAGCTTGCTCTTAAACTCATGGCACACAGGCATATTCTCAGAGTCAGTCTCCACCTGGAAGGTTATGCGGCCAAATCCATGCTCATTCATCTTCTCTGCCGTCAGGGTCTGGATCACTTCTGCACCAAATGCTATCCTTTTCCTGGCAGCTGTTGCTGAGCAGTCTATATTCTCAGGGCCCTGAACAATCAGATAGCAAGGTTGACAAAATCCATCAGCATCAGCTAGAGCTTGTATATCCATCCCTATCAAATAATATCCATCTCTACATGTTAATGTCTATCTGTGTCAGCTAATTTGATCTCTGTCAAGTGATACTCAGATCTAATGGTTATTTTCCAGCTCTGTAAGCTAATTTCTATCTCTATCATCTAACACCCCTGAGGGATAATATTATGCCTACCAAATAATACTGATCTCTATCATCTAATATCCTTGAGAGACAATATTATCCCTATCAAATAATCCCCATCTTTATCAGTTAAAATCCCTAAGAGATAAAATTATCCCTATCAAATAATACCCATCTCTATCATCTATTATCCTTGACAGAATTATTCCTATCAAATAATCTCTATCATCTAATATCATTGAGAGAATTATCTCTCTGATTTATATTAGATGACAGAGATTATTTGGTAATCCCATACAGATTAATAAACCAACAGAGAACTGGTGTCGCTACACGCTGCGGGATTTGCTGAGGAGGGGATCCGAGCACTTATGGACTGAATGGTTCGATTTGCAATGAGGATGATCTACTGACTGACTGACTGACTGACTGACTGACTGACTGACTGACTGACTGACTAACTAACTAACTAACTAACTAATTGTTATCTGATCAAATAATACCCATCTCCATCATCTAATATCTTTGAGAGAATTATCCCTATCAAATAATCTCTATCATCTAATATCCTTTTGAGAATTATTCCTATCAAATAATCTCTATCATCTAATATCCTTGAGAGAATAATCCCTATCAGATAATTCCCATCTCCATCATCTAATATCCTTGAGAGAATTATCCCTATCAAATAATACTCATCTGTGTCATCTAATATCCTTGAGAGAATTATCCCTATCAAATAATACCCATCTCTAGCATCTAATATCCTCGAGAGAATTATCCCTATCAGATAATACCCATCTCTACCATCAAATATCCTTGAGAGAATTATCCCTATCAAATAGTACCCTCTCTATCATCTAATATCCTTGAGAGAATTATCCCTATCAAATAGTACCCTCTCTATCATCTAATATCCTTGAGAGAATATGCCTATCACAATAATACCCATCTCTATCATCTAATATCCTTGAGAGAATTATCCCTATCAAATAGTACCCTCTCTATCATCTAATATCCTTGAGAGAATATGCCTATCACAATAATACCCATCTCTATCATCTAATATCCTTGAGAGAATATGCCTATCACAATAATACCCATCTCTATCATCTAATATCCTTGAGAGAATATGCCTATCACAATAATACCCATCTCTATCATCTAATATCCTTGAGAGAATATGCCTATCACAATAATACTCTTCTCTATCACACAAGGTGGACAAGGTCAATAACAGCTGCAAGCAAGAAACTTAGACAAGTTGAAACCTCCTCATTTCTCATTCGAGGTTTGTGGCACCTAGTTATGGCACTTCTAGCTCAGAGGCCAGTCAGCGTGTCCAACTTTAGCAAGCATCTGTGGGAAGTTTTCCTCTACACAGATTCCAGCCAACATCACAGGCTCTACTTAACCATGGTTCAGTTGTTATACTCTACACAGATTCCAGTCAACATCACAGGCTCCACTAAACCATGGTTCAGTTGTTATCCCCTACTATTTTGCCAGGACAATTACTTTATGGCCTACTCTATGTGATTTCCAACTGCCATGGGATTAATTTAAGTCAGTTAGTTAGTCGCAGTACCAACTTCACGGCAACGGGTCATCCCCATTATGCTCCATTCCTGTGCCAGTGAATATCACACGAAATGCTCCTCACTGCCCCATGTGAAAAGTGGAATAGACAGGAGTCTCACAAGCCAACAGACCGCACAGGTACACTGTGCATAATGCCGCCATCAGATTGCCAACACAAAAGTCCTCCATGGAGAATACAGTTCATCGTCTATGGAAGCAGCAGTCAGTAGAAAACTAGCAGCCACACATTACTGTATTAAAAGTTGAGAGATCGACTTCATTGCCCCGGGATTTATCCCATACAGCTCGTGAACCGAAAAGGCAATCCAGTCAATTCCAAGTGACAGGCCGACCGCCATCATTCCGAACATGCAGTTCATGCTACAACAACCGTGGACAGATGTAAAAACATTCCACACTAAATTCATAGCTCACAGTGTCGCGACATGCACTCAACTCAGTAGCAGGGTGACAGAACCATAAATTTATTTTATGTGTGCAACTTGAAGACTGAACCTCCAGTTTTTCACCCTTATGCGAGAAGGCTCAGTATCTTATCTCACTACCCAAGAGATCGGGGGAGTGTGATATAATTAGATGACCAATGGTGTTTGTAACAAGTGTGCAGCCTTAACTGGAAACAAACCAGGAATCTTCAGACCCTGAGGTATACATCAAAGCCTCTCAGCCACTTCTCCCCCAAAGAAGCTGACACAATGTCACTGGTGAGGGTTCAGCTAAGCTGACTGAATAATCAAAAGTAAACCT
This sequence comes from Cepaea nemoralis, assembly GCA_014155875.1. Lineage (NCBI taxonomy): Eukaryota > Metazoa > Mollusca > Gastropoda > Stylommatophora > Helicidae > Cepaea > Cepaea nemoralis. The sequence continues at coordinate 526,437 of JACEFZ010006375.1, read as the reverse complement.
TACAGACAGGACAGAGAAAACAAAGAAGCCCAGTAACTTGCAGAAGACTGAGAAGTTCTGAAGTACAGTAGTAGTCACGACCAAGTTTTAAGCAAAGGATGGCTTGCTATGCCTTTATTTTGTCAGATCTTTTGTCCACTAACATATTTTCTCCAAGGAATGATGAACTTGGCTTTGGCCTCTTAGTAAAGAAGCAAGTATAACTATTCCATTTGCAGGCTCAATAATTTCATATCATTACACAATGAGCATTTTTTTTTTGGCGCTCGCTCACTTTGATCACAAGCAGTCCATAAACACTACTTCCAGTAGTGCTGGACTGAATTTTGCGTGTGGATTAGCTTTCCCTTTTAATCGTCCCTTGCCATCAGGCAAACCCACTCTGACTTCAGAGATCCTTGTAATTTAAGTCCCCAAGCCAAGGACAACAGGTCAACATTTTTGTCCAACTGTCCGGTGTACGAGTTGAACCCCTTACCTCGGCATCAGTACGCCAGCTGTTTAAGAACACACGTTCTTATCCATTCAGCCATGCTGACCTGCACAATGAGTGTATGATCTCTGTCTGTACTGACAGAAGAATGACAAATAGCTGAAAGTAAGGACACTCATTTACATATTGTAGCATAGTGGTTTGTGTGCTTGCATGCCAAGACAGTCATCAGGGTTCAATTTCCAGTAATGACAGGCTTTGTTCCTACCAGTACAGCCCAGGGTCACCCGTATGTTATTCTATATAAGAGAAAAGAATCAATAATAGAGATCATCTGTTGGATTTGTTCCCCAGGACATACTGGTGTGATAGAAAATGTGCAGGCGTACAGATTGGCTGGTTCTGCACCCTTGGTTGGGTATTGTGAATGATTTGGTGGGGTATTGTTGCATGATAAGGCAGATGTGGCCGGGGTCCTTTAGAATTGTATGTATAGTGCAGAAGAACAGATAGATTATCACAGCTTGGAGAGAATGATGCTGCAGGGAGTGAGCAGGGGTTCTAGTTGACACTCCAACTCAAAGGATAGGCCAGATAGACATATAATCAGACTGATACTGCACCACTGGTATTGGGACTCTTTGCTGGCTGTTGCAGAAGAGGGCGGAGCTTGTATGGGAATGTCCCAAGTACTGTGACTCAACTTGACTCAAGAGAAGCAAAGAACGGTAACACCGTAACCTACCAGGCATGTCATAAAAGACCACCAAGCATGGTTGGCACAAGACTGGCTACCTCATCCAATAGAAAACTCAGCGGCTAAATGTAACCAATCACGAACAAAGAGCTTGATGTCAGCTGGTTGAGGCCTCTGCTCCATTGGGGGATGAAAGACAGCAGAAAAAAGACAAGAAGACAGCTCTGAGGCTGACCGATTTTCACAAAGTGGACACCAAATCACTGTCCTAACTGTCTTGAAGGTGTCTAGGAAGGACAGGTGGCGAGGAAGCGAACTGGTCACTGTCACAGCATTATAATACTGTGACCTGGCATATGTGAAGGCCGAACATTTCCAACCCTTACGACAATACCTGCCATGAAGTTACCTCCCCAAAAGTCACAGCTACAACTGACCTGGAAGCAGCCATCATCATCTGCACACACTAAATATACTGGTCGGACAATGTGTGAGAACCCAGGCAGGTCATAGGTCAGTCGCATAGTTAATGAGTCCTGATTGCATCGCAAGTTGATGATGTTCTCCCCTGGCTGTAGTCTAACCAGGACCTTGGAAAGACAGGAAAATGACAATTGAGAGAAACTAATCAACACTCAACACATACAAAACACACAAATGTTGAGACAAAAGTGGTAACACAATTCATGAATATTTTTTGGGGCTGTCGTGTCCTCCTTTAAAGTGTCGTCCCTGGAGTGAGGAGATCCGACACCCACATTATAATATTATTTTTTTTCCCCCTCAATATTCTGGAGAATCCACCAGCTTCCGTCCAACACACTCCCTCAGCCTATGGACACCTTTTCCTATCACTCTCACACTGTCGTACTATGCCCCCTTCTCATACTTCCCCAACGCAACATACTCAACAACTCTTGCTTCTAGAAATTAATAAAGATTAATTTATTAAAATAAAAGTGTAACGTGTATGAGACGTGTATGCGAAGAAAATGTGTGACGTGTTCTATAAAGTGTGTAGACTCTGTCTCTCAGACATCAACTCAGTCAGCTGATCACAGCAAAGATAGACCACAGCACGTTACGTCAGAACAAGTACGTCTCACCCGTTGCCGGAACCATCTTGCCGGATAATGCTTTGCCTCTGTAGACCTCTGGTAATCCAATTTCATGAACATCCGAAATAGACACCGGTGGTATTAACAGTTAATCATGGACCGGTTGCACTCTACACAATGTCCGTTCCTAATGTTCCTAAACAAACTGCACAAGTCTTTTGTAGTGTGTACGCAGTTAGTTAGTTAGTTAGTTAGTCGACAGATCATCCTCGTTGCACATCGAACCATTCAGTCCATAAGTGCTAATTACTAATGTTAATTGTTACTGTACTAACACTAGGTACTCTTAGCCAGTTCTCGGTTCGTTACTACTGTCTGATGCTGTGTGGTGCATCAGTATGCATCACTCTCTTTGATGAATCAATTTCCTTCTAGCGTAAGTTACGTTTCTGTATGCAACTTTATTGACTCTTGAACTGGTGTTCTTCAGAATGGGTTTTTTAATTCTTTCCCAAAACTTGTAGAGTTTCCTTGGATCTGGTAGGGAACCTAGGATAGAAACAACACATCTGGTGATAGTACTAGTCACTGATCCTTTTGGCTGAGTGTAAGCCTATCACCTTGCTTAATGATCTTTAGCTAACTAGACTTAGTCATAGAGCAGATTAGCTACCCACCTAGAGTCGAATCAGGCTATGACAAAGAAAAAATATCAGCAAACAGAATGCGGAACCCCGCCCACCAGGGACACCTACGGGAAGATCCCAATTATCCTTCATTACTCAATTCTCAACTAGTAAAGCTTATCAACACTTCACTAGTCTATTTTAGCTAACAGAGCCAAGTATCACTTCACTACTCTAGCTAGTTTCCACTAACAGTGCTAATCATCACACTATAGTTTAACAAGGCTACTGCCTAAAGTAATTATAACGAATATATTATAATAAGTTATACCTTAAATGGCACTACTGCAGTCCTATAAATCATATCTACATCTGCCATATAGGCACGTGTAAAATTAAGTCACTAATTAACACACGGTAGATATTATTTCCACTGGCACTGCAGTGCCCTGCACTCTGTCTAGAGCATTATTCAAGTCCACCCTAGTTGATCTCAACTCGAGTTTATATGGCAAACTACCAAAGTTGTCCACGTGACGTTATCCTTTACTCCCCCACCCAGGTGGCACAGTGGCAACTCATCCCCTGTCAAGAACTATTTTCCTGGCTTAAATCCTGTCAAAGTTGTCAGTAATTGCCTAGATTCTCAAAACAAGCCAGCTAGTTTCTGTAAACTCCCAACAAAGAGTTTCGATACCAAGCTGCCAATCATCTTGATGTTCCGGAAACCAAGAATTGACAGATGCACTGTTTTCCGTACTAGGTACTTCCGTTTTACATCTGCCCCTGTGATCTCACGGCTTCCATCTGCATTCAAATGTTGACAAACTTGTCACTCTTCTGTTCCGTGGTGACAATCCCAGCAGCCATTTCCGTCTGATGTCCGGCAGTATAGATGACAAACGGAACCATTCCATATCCTTCTCCCTCACCACCAAATGTGTTTATGGGCTGACACGATGTAACCTGTACAACTGTGTTTACTCTGTTAGTACAAATAGATGTCGCTGGTCGATCGTCCGCTTAATCCGAAAATCCTCTGTAATAATCAACCGGATAAACACACGGTTTCATTTTGTGACAGGGGCGCTCGCTCACTTTGAACTCAAGCGTAGTCCATACATGCACATCTACTTCTAGTGTACTGTACTGATTTTTGCGTGTGGATTAGCTTTCCCTATTACCAGCATCCCTCGCCATCAGGCAAATCCACTCCACCTTCAGAGGTACTTGTAATTTACATCCCCAAATCAAGGACAAGAAGTCAACATTTTAGTCCAACTGACCATGTAGGGATTGAACCCACTACCTCGGCATCAGCATACTGGATGTTTAAGAACGAGTGCTCTTATCAATTCGGCCATGCTGACCTATTCAAGAATATTATAACGTTTCATGTGATTTTCAAGACTAACATATTATGTAATTAGAAGCGAGACACTGAAAAACATTCTGATTACTGGAACGATCAGCGGCAGAAGAGGCATGGTCGACAGAGGGAAGTGACGTTGGACAGACTGAGACAGTGGTATGAAGGAATGTCATCAACAGAATTGATCCAGAAAACCAGGGATCAATATCTGTGGATGTGCATGAATGCCTCTGCCGATAAGCAGGGTATATGATAATGATTAATTGTATTTAAATTACCATGCTTAAGTACAAAGCTGGCTCTGTGTTGAATGGGTTACAGACACAATTTACAATCACGCATACTGCATTTGAAACACAGATGCAGGTGAATTGGCAGCAGACCACCTTGCATTGGTTTTCAAAAAATGATATGAGTGCTGGTCATTCAGAAAGCAATGGCAAACTACTGAACATAAACTTGCCAAGACATCACAAACAGCCAAAACATGTGGCGGTTGACTGTGACGTCCTGTAAAGGATATGCAACTAAACAATTTTTTAAGTACAAAAACTCAGCAGTAAAATGGTTTAGATTAAATATAAAGGCAAGAAAAATTATGATGATCAATACAGATCAATTTTGAAAATTACAGTGAATCGAAGACCACTGGACCAAGTCAATAATTTATTTTACCCACAACAATTAATAACAGATGATGGCAGGTAGCGATTAGAAAGATAACAGGAATGGCCAAAGTTATATTCAACAATATGAAATAGCTTCTAACATCTAAACAACTAAGTTGGGAATAATAATTCAAACTGATCAAATGCTAAATATGTATTTCATTATTGTATGGTGCAGAAACATGGACATTACACGGACGTCGCTATCAACACTAATATTTCTTCTTTGGCTGTTTGTGAGTTCTTGGCAATGTTATGTTCAGTAGTTTCCAATCTCTTTCTGAACGACCAGCATTCATACCAGTGTATGAAAACCAGCACAAGGCTGCCTGCTGCCAAATCACCTGCAGCTGTGTTTGGAATGCTGTATGCTAGATTACAAATAGCGTTCGTAACCCCTTGAGCAAAATTGTGTCTGTAAAATTGTGGTTATATTATAGGAGGCAGATCGAGGCAAGAGAAGAGGTTTTACGCAAATTGAAACAAATTGTTGAATCAGAACAAAGTCAGACACTTCAAATATTCAGGCATATCAAGAGACAGTTATTTATTTTAAAAATATGTGGGAAAGAACAGCGGTGAGCAAGTAGCAATGTTACATGAGGCAACATCAAGGTGTGGACTGGATATTTGTCTCAATGCACTGTGAAAATGTGAGCGAGTAGCAATGTTACATGAGGCAACATCAAGGTGTGGACTGGATATTTGTCTCAATGCACTGTGAAAATGTGAGCGAGTAGCAATGTTACATGAGGCAACATCAAGAGGTGGACTAGATATTTGTCTCAATGCACTGTGAAAATGCCGGCCGGCTCTGTAGTGAAGGAGTTACTAACGCAATTCGCAATCCCGCATTTGAAACATAGCTGCTGGTGATTTAGAAGCAGACCGCCTTGCGTTGGTTTTAATGTGAGTGCCTGTCGTTCAGTAAGCAATAGCAAACTACTAAACGTAAACTTGCCAAGAAATCACAAACAGCCAAAACATGCTGTGGTTGACTGCAACATGTTGTAACGTATATGCAACAAACATGTTTAAACTATGAAATTGCAGGACAGAATATGGAGACTCATTACAGTTGCCCTTCAATGTATAGTTGGTATGTGGGATGGTTATGATGATAATGATGATGATAATGATAAGGGTGGCATCAACAATGTCATTGATGATGATGATGATGATGATGATGATGATGATGATGATGATGATGATGATGATGATGATGATGATGATGATGATGCATCAACAATAATGATGATGCAGATAATGTTATTGCTGCCAATGCTGCAGCGACTTATGCTGCTGCTGCTGCTGCTGATGATGATGATGATGATGATGATGATGATGATGATGATGATGATGATGATGATGATGATGATGATGATGATGATGATGACATCAACAATAATGATGATGCAGATAATGTTATTGCTGCCAATGCTGCAGCGACTTATGCTGCTGCTGCTGCTGCTGATGATGATGATGATGATGATGATGATGATGATGATGATGATGATGATGATGATGATGATGATGATGATGATGATGATGACATCAACAATAATGATGATGCAGATAATGTTATTGCTGCCAATGCTGCAGCGACTTATGCTGCTGCTGCTGCTGCTGATGATGATGATGATGATGATGATGATGATGATGATGATGATGATGATGATGATGATGATGATGATGATGATGATGATGATGATGGCATCAACAATAATGATGATGCAGATAATGTTATTGCTGCCAATGCTGCAGCGACTTATGCTGCTGCTGATGATGATGATGATGATTCTGACACAGCTGCTGCTGATGATGATAATGTTACACAATGATGCCTCACCTTAAAGTAACCATCAACAACAGGCCAATCAATGGCCCCATCTGGGTCACCTGACGTTGTTACCAGAATGCAGCCATCTTGATAACCCTCCACCTCACCAATGAGCAGAGGCAAAGGATAAGTGACATTCTCTCTGTCACTGATATTATCTACACGTATCTTCATTCTATTCTCAGCCCCCTTCCACTCAGGCAGGCTAGAAGATGATGGTTCGGACCCTTGTTGACTTTCCGTTGTCTCATGGCATCAAGCTTCATGTGGGAGGCCTCATGTGACTGGACAGATGACACTGGAAAAAGACAGAAAGGCATTTTAAACAGCTTCAAATAAGTCTAGGCGTACATCACACAAGAGTCAAACAACAAAAAAAGCCATCAGCTACAAAGAAAACTAGACTAATGAACACCCTACATCCACCTTCTTCTCTTTTTGGCTCTTTTAGTTCCAACTTCACGGCAAAGGGTCGCCCCATTATGCTCTGTTCCTGTGCCAATAAATATCACACAAAATGCTCCTCACTGCCCCATGTGAAAAGTTGAACAGACAGGAGTCTCAACAAACCAATAGCTCGCACAGGTATACTATGCATAATACCACTGCCATGCCAACACAAAAGTCCGCCACGATAAATACATTTCATCGTCGATGGAAGCGGCAGTCACTAGAAAACCAGCACTTACACATTACTGCCTAAAGCAAACCCAGTTAGTTCAGCAACCGGCTGGCTGCCATTTTTCTGAACATGCATACAAACAACCGCGGACAGATGTAAAAGAACTCCACACAAAATTCACAGCTCACAGTGTCACTCCACACACTCAACTGGGTGTTTTTTAAACCCTTTAACACACCTTGAGGTATACTGGGTATATGGTGCTTGCCTTGATCCTATATCAGGTCATGGAGTACCGAGTGCATAGAGTACAGAGCTTCACGCAATTCAGCATGAAGATCGAGCTAGTTCACAGATTCACGCTTTGCATGAAGACAGCAAAGCGAGTCGCTAGGCAGGGGACAGCGTCTCCTCCAAGCATCATTCAAGTTTGGACCAAGTTTGGGGTCAGACTGGTTGGAGCCGAATAATGGCTGTGGCAGAATCTCAACTTGCCGCCACTTTCAGTGTGAATGCAGATGTTTTTTTAGAGATCCTATGTCGACAGCCGGTCTCTGTGGCTAAGGGCTTGCGAATGCGGTTTATGAACCCGTATACCTGGGTTCTAAACACAGCGGTGCTGGTTTTTTCGAAAAAGGTATAGGAGCCGGTCGTTCAGAAAGCAATGGCAAACTACTGAACGTAAAATTTGCCCAGGTATCACGAACAGCGAAAATGCTGGTGTTGACTGCTATGTCCTGTGAAGGACATGCAACTTAAATGTCGACAGAGTTTTAATGTAGATGTCGTTTGAGAGATTCTACGTCAACAGAGTTTGATTGCAGATGTCAGTTGCAAGTATCTTATTGACATTTTTCTAAAATTATTCTTGATGTGTCTACCGCGTTGTGAAGAAATTACAAGGTATCAAAACTGTATCGCTGTCATGTTATACCAATTTCTTGTGGAGTGGTGTCAATCGTCATGTAATATGTGTACAAAGATTAATATTCAGTAAGCCATACAAGAACTACCCATTGACAACAGAAGCAAAATGAAAAGATAATATGGCCAGTCGCCAAAATTCAACCAGTCTCTGAGAATGTAACAAATATTACAATGATTCAACTCAATCAGCTAATGGGGCATGTCATCAATGATATGATAACAAGGATGCGATATCAACAAATAAAACTCGTCGCCATATAAAATAACTGTAAAGCTCGGTGGCAGCACTGACCCCATATTTGTATAGACCAACTTGTTCTCAAAGTGATCATTCTCATGCAGGCCTCCTTTACTTCCCATTACATTTATTGGTTCCCATTTTAGGCTGGGCCAATCAGGTTGGTCTATTTATTGTTAATGGGGATTTGAAACACATGACAACAATACCAACAGGCAAGCATGCTGGCCACTGCACTACTACAGCTCCCTACATTATCTTCATTCAGCATCATACTCTTCACACTGTGAGCTGTGAGTTTCGCGTGGAATGCTTTTACATCTGTCCGTGGTTGTTTGTAGCGTGAACTGCATGTTCGGAACGATGACGGCCGGCTGTTGCTGGATTGACTGGTTTGCCATTTCGGCTCACAAGTGCATTTTTCAGGAGACTCCTGGGAGTCGCCACTGGAGCTACGGAGTTCGTTTTTTGTGCAGCGCTTTCGGCAGGTCGTCCTGCGGAAAGAGACCGAGCCATATGGGATAAAACCTGGGTCAATGAAGTCTTTCTGGTGACTGCCGTTTTCATCGACAATGAACTGTATTTTTTGTGGAGGACTTTTGTGTTGGCATTCTGGCAGCGGCATTATGCACAGTGTACCTGTGCTGGCTGTTGGCTTGCCGATACTCCTGTCTATTCCATTGTTCACATTGGGCAGTGAGGAGCATTTTGTGTGATATTCACTGGCACTGGAACGGAGCAATATGGGGACGACCCGTTGCCGTGAAGTTGGAACCATGACTAACTAACTAACTAACTCTTCACACTGGTCTCTGGATAATATGCTTTAGACGGTGCACTGAGACAGCTATGGTATGATTGTCTAGGTAAAACGTACATGTATATTAAAGAAGTGTAGAATGGTCAAGCAAAGATGAAGAATATTCTGTACAATCAATCTTTGTCAACCGACATGAGAAAGGAAGTTATTAAGAGCTACATTGAGTTAATCCTGATGCAAGAAAGCGAATCATGGAAAATTAGCCGACTAGTGAAAAATGATGTGAAAGCTGTAGAGATATGATTTTATAGAAGAATGATGAGAAAACTGTGGTCAGATAAGAAGCTAGATAAATATATCTTGATAGAAGATTGATTCACTGTGCCTCAGAAGTTCAAGAGTACTGTAAAGATACTGAACATGGTCAAAGGCAGATTTTCATAACAGCTAGGTAACTTATATATATATATATATATATATATATATTTACTTAGATGCCTTCACTTAGTTTTATCATAAATGCTAGGTAACTTATATACATATATATTTACTTAGATGCCTTCACTTAGTTTTATCATAAATGCTAGGTAACTTATATACATATATATTTACTTCTTTAATATGCAACATAAAAAAGATGCCTTCACTTAGTTTTATCATAACAGCTAGGTAACTTATATACATATATATTTATTTAGATGTCTTCACTTAGTTTTATCAGTGAATGTTTGTTTTTTGTGTGCTGCTAAAAGCTCTAGCCACTAAGTCCATTTTGCGTTCTTGTAAAGCTTAACGATTCTATTTCTCATTTGCTGAGATGACAATAGAACAGGTTTTACAGCAGTATTGTGAACACAGAACTCTCCAGCACAATTCTGACTCTCATGGACCTTATTTACAAAACAAACTGTAGGGAGATCTCAATGCCCTAGAAAAACACATTCAAATTCACATCTGAAACTAGAATCAAAGTTTGTCACTGTGAGAAAGAACCTGAGAAAGAGAAGAGGAGAAGATAAAGCTAAACTAGAAAATTATATAGGCATTGTAATTCTCGTCGGCTCCCCTTGGCGAAGGGATTAATCCCACATATGGAGTTCGAAACACAACTGCAGTTGATTTGGCAGCAGACCGTCTTGCGTTAATTTTTTTTATGAAATGGTATGGATGCCGGTCATTCAGAAAGCAATGGCAAACTACTGCACGTAACTTGCCCAGGAATCACGAACAGCCAAAAAATGCTGGAGTTGACTGCTGCATACTGTACAGGATATGCAACTAACTGTGTGGTTTACCAGGCAATTTTTATGTTCAGTAGTTTGCCGTAGCCTGTCTCCGTGGCAACGTATTACGGATGTGGTTATTCTTCTTCTTCTCTCTTCTGCATTCATCCGGAGAGTTCTTTTGGATGTGACTGCATTGTGCCTGTTTACAGCAGAGCTGTGTTCTTGTGCCATTAAGCTAACACATTCGACTTTTGCGGGTTCCTAATTCTGCTTACCTACGTTCGAAACACAGCTGTGACTGATTTGGCAGCAGACCGTGTTGCACTGGGTTTTAATGTGATGGTATAGGAGCCGGTAATTCAGAAAGCAATGGAAAACTACTGAATGTAAACTTGCCAAGACACCAACAACAGCAGTGCTGGTGTTGAGAGCGATGTCCTGTAAATAGGATTTGCAAAAAAAAAAAGGTTTGCCATTGCTTTCAGAATGGATGAAGCTCAAACCATCAAAATAAGCGCAAGACGGTCAGCTTCCAAATCATCTGTAGCAGATTTCAAACACTGGACTCTGTGTGTCTGGGAATTGTGGAACACACTCAGAGCCCCTACGCCATAGTGCCTTTATCTCAATGTAATTCCCCTTGAGAAGGTTAATAAAACAATTCGTGCAACATATCATGAATTCAGAGAACAGCCACTGTAACCAAAACCAAAAGTTGACCTTATAACATAACACACTAACAGTGCTAAGGAAGTTCAATGCTGCTGGCCCTTTCATGCTAATTGGGTAGCTGTCACTCAACTGTAATTAGAACATGATCGATGAGCTTACACAAGCAAACTTCAAAAATACATGCTCTCCCCTTTGGCAATCTTCCAGCTTGTAGAATAGGACAGAAAAAAAAACTGTAACCAAAAACACATTAACGACCAAAACCACATTAATGTCAAATGTTCATGGGGAGCTACACAAATAAAATGCACATAAAACACTGGGAACGTCTTCGGACAGAAACAAAACTCTGAGAATTTACACTTGTCTTGTTGTTACAACCAACATTTTACATCCATATACAACATAGACAATCCAGTCCAAGTATGACAGGCATATCAATTTGGGAACCTTTTGAAGCCACTAAGACAGTTCATAAATAAACACACATGTATTGTTTGGCTTCATTAAAGTAAAAAGAAATTCTCATTTCCTTCTTCTACTTCTATGACCATCAAAACATTACGTCAAACAGTACATGTGCGTTTTTTTAAGAACTAAAAACAGAATATTTCATGGTTAAGTCAATACAAGAAGTCACTATGTGAAAGCCAGTCCTTAACAAAGCTATTACAAACATACTTGAATAAAATGGACCTTACAACTTGCCTGCATGAGATGTTACAATACAATGGACCTTACAACTTGCCTGCATAAGATAGAACAAAATGGACCTTAAAACTTGCCTGCATGAGATATTAGAATAAAATGGATCTTACTACTTGCCGGCATAAGCTGTTATACTTACATGGACCTTACAAATTGCCTGCATGAGATACTAGAATAAAATGGACCTCCCTTCGCACCAGCATGCCCCCTATAAAGCCTTCCACCTCCTCCTAGCACACATCCCCCCTCCCTCTAGCCACTCACACAGTCTTAGAGTAAGATAACAAAGCAGTTCGGACTGAAATGATCCTCATCCCATATTCACATCTCAATCAATTTTTCTGTTTAATTTTGCATTCTTAGATGAACACCAAAATCGTCTGGCAGCGATCAATATTGCCAGTGTGCAGTGCATGCTACAACATGTGGAACAGACACAGAAAAACAAACATCAATACTCATGTTTTCTTGACGACATACCAAAACAGCCCTGTCTGTTTCACTGAAAGATTGATTCCAATCAACACGAAGGTGCCACAACAGAAATGTTCAGTTTGTTGTTAACCATTATGCTGTGGCACAGTAGTTAGTCAACTTGCTTACCAAGACAAAGGACCAGATTAAATCCTCAGCAGAAGCAGGATTCTATTTTCTTGTCAAGTGGGATTCTGGAGATAACCCAGCCTCACAGAATGAGTCATGGATAATTTAAAGAGTTGTCTTAGAATGTCAATTGGAGAGGGAGGGGTCATTGCAGTGGTATCTGCCATCTGCTTTTACCTGCTATATTATTGTTCAACTCTTTATCTCAGCTGCACTACGGTGAATCAATGTAACTGTAAGAATCAATCAGCATATCAATCAGTCATTATGTACTTGATAACATTATATTCTGAACACAGGGCTGCTTTAGACAGTGAATCAATGTAACTATATTAGACAGGTGAATCAATGTAACTGTATTAGGTAAATCAATGTAACTGTATTAGGTGAATCAATGTAACTGTATTAGGTGAATCGATGTAACTGTATGAGACACCATAAATCAATGTAACTGTATGAGACAGGTGAATCAATTTAACTGTATGAGACATAGTTAATCAATGTAATTGTATGAGACTCGCTGAATCAATGTAACTGTATGAGACAATGAATCAATATAACTGTATGAGACAATGAATCATTGTTAACTGTACGAGACAATGAATCAATTTAACTGTATGAGACAATGAATCAATTTAACTGTATGAGACAATGAATCAATTTAACTGTATGAGACAATGAATCAATTTAACTGTATGAGACAATGAATCATTGTTAACTGTATGAGACAATGAATCATTGTTAACTGTATGAGACAATGAATCAATATAACTGTATGAAACAATGAATCATTGCTAACTGTATGAGACAATGAATCATTGTTAACTGTATGAGACAATGAATCAATGTAACTGTATGAGACAATGAATCATTGTTAACTGTATGAGACAATGAATCAATATAACTGTATGAGATAATGAATCAATGTTAACTGTATGAGATAATGAGTCATTGTTAACTGTATGAGACAATGAATCAATGTAACTGTATGAGATAATGAATCAATATAACTGTATGAGATAATGAATCATTGTTATCTGTATGAGATAATGAATCAATATAACTGTATGAGATAATGAATCAATATAACTGTATGAGACAATGAATCATTGTTAACTGTATGAGACAATGAATCGATATAACTGTATGAGACAATGAATCATTGTTAACTGTATGAGACAATGAATCAATATAACTGTAGGAGACAATGAATCATTGTTAACTGTATGAGACAATGCATCATTGTTAACTGTATGAGACAATGAATCAATATAACTATCTGAGACAATGAATCATTGTTAACTGTATGAGACAATGAATCATTGTTAACTGTATGAGACAATGAATCAATGTAACTGTATGAGACAATAAATCATTGTTAACTGTATGAGACAATGAATCAATATAACTGTATGAGATAATGAATCAATGTTAACTGTATGAGATAATGAATCATCGATAACTGTATGAGACAATGAATCAATGTAACTGTATGAGATAATGAATCAATATAAATGTATGAGATAATGAATCATTGTTATCTGTATGAGATAATGAATCAATATAACTGTAAGAGATAATGAATCAATATAACTGTATGAGACAATGAATCAATGTTAACTGTATGAGACAATGAATCATTGTTAACTGTATGAGACAATGAATCATTGTTAACTGTATGAGACAATGAATCAATATAACTGTATGAGACAATGAATCAATATAACTGTATGAGACAATGAATCATTGTTAACTGTATGAGACAATGAATCAATATAACTGTATGAGTCAATGAATCATTGTTAACTGTATGAGACAATTAATCAATATAACTGTATGAGACAATGAATCATTGTTATCTGTATGAGACAATGAATCAATATAACTGTATGAGACAATGAATCAATATAACTGTATGAGATAATGAATCAATATAACTGTATGAGACAATGAATCAATATAACTGTATGAGATAATGAATCATTGTTAACTGTATGAGACAATGAATCAATATAACTGTATGAGACAATGAATCATTGTTAACTGTATGAGACAATGAATCAATATAACTGTATGAGACAATGAATCATTGTTAACTGTATGAAACAATGAATCATTGTTAACTGTATGAAACAATGAATCATTGTTAACTGTATGAGACAATGAATCAATATAACTGTATGAGACAATGAATCATTGTTAACTTGTTAACTGTATGAGACAATGAATCATTGTTAACTGTATGAGACAATGAATCAATATAACTGTATGAGACAATGAATCATTGTTAACTGTATGAGACAATGAATCATTGTTAACTGTATGAGACAATGAATCATTGTTAACTGTATGAGACAATGAATCAATATAACTGTATGAGATAATGAATCAATGTTAACTGTATGAGATAATGAATCATTGTTAACTGTATGAGACAATGAATCAATGTAACTGTATGAGATAATGAATCAATATAATTGTATGAGATAATGAATCATTGTTATCTGTATGAGATAATGAATCAATATAACTGTATGAGATAATGAATCAATATAACTGTATGAGACAATGAATCAATGTTAACTGTATGAGACAATGAATCATTGTTAACTGTATGAGACAATGAATCAATATAACTGTATGAGACAATGAATCAATATAACTGTATGAGACAATGAATCAATATAACTGTATGAGACAATGAATCATTGTTAACTGTATGAGACAATGAATCAATATAACTGTATGAGACAATGAATCATTGTTATCTGTATGAGACAATGAATCAATATAACTGTATGAGACAATGAATCATTGTTATCTGTATGAGACAATGAATCAATATAACTGTATGAGACAATGAATCAATATAACTGTATGAGATAATGAATCAATGTAACTGTATGAGATAATGAATCAATATAACTGTATGAGATAATGAATCATTGTTAACTGTATGAGACAATGAATCAATATAATTGTATGAGACAATGAATCAATATAACTGTATGAGACAATGAATCATTGTTAACTGTATGAGACAATGAATCAATATAACTGTATGAGACAATGAATCATTGTTATCTGTATGAGACAATGAATCATTGTTAACTGTATGAGACAATGAATCAATATAACTGTATGAGACAATGAATCATTGTTAACTGTATGAGACAATGAATCATTGCTAACTGTATGAGACAATGAATCAATGTAACTGTATGAGATAATGAATCAATATAACTGTATGAGATAATGAATCAATATAACTGTATGAGATAATGAATCAATATAACTGTATGAGATAATGAATCAATGTTAACTGTATGAGATAATGAATCATTGTTAACTGTATGTGATAATGAATCAATATGACTGTATGAGACAATGAATCAATATAACTGTATGAGACAATGAATCATTGTTATCTGTATGAGACAATGAATCAATATAACTGTATGAGACAATGAATCAATATAACTGTATGAGACAATGAATCATTGTTATCTGTATGAGACAATGAATCAATATAACTGTATGAGACAATGAATCAATATAACTGTATGAGACAGGTAAATCAATCTAACTGTATGAGACAAGTGAATCAATATAACTGTATGAGACACAGTGAATCAATGTAACTGTATGAGACAGGTAAATCAATGTTACTGTAAGAGACACAATGAATCAATGTAGCTGTATGAGAGACAGTGAATCAATATAACTGTATGAGACAATGAATGAATATAACTGTATGAGACAATGAATCAATATAACTGTATGAGACAATGAATCAATATAACTGTATGAGACAATGAATCAATCTAACTGCATGAGACAGTACACAGCAGTTAAATGAATGTAAGAGATTAGGACTCAACATTGACACAGAAAATGTCCCTTGTCATGAGAAAATCAGACACCTTGTGTTAGTGTCTACAGCAGCCCTGTGTCCAGAACGTAATGTGTTATCAAGCACATAATCAATGATTGAGATGCTGATTCACTTCATTCGTTTATTAATTAATTGACTAGTTAACTAATTAAATGCCATGGGATGATTAATTGTCTTAAGTGACTTTCTATATCTGCCGTGGGATTATATATCACCAAAATGTTGTCACTGCGTTATAATACAACAAGTCTGCTCCCATATTAACAACTCTGTAGTCATAAATATGTACCACCCCTACTTCCTCTTTTCCACCCTCCATTTGTGTGTGTGATCCAAACCTAGTTTTTGTTTGGCACTGAAACTGTTAAATTTATTTACTACATGATTTATTTATCACTTGATTAACCGATCAACTGAACAGCCAATCCATTGATTGATTAATTCATGGTGATCTGGCTGGCCAGTAGATTTATTAACCTGATGATGATTGGTTGGTTGGTTTATTGACTGATTCATTGTACATGACATTACCCATTAGTGTTCTGATCCCCTGGTTTCTCGGAAGCTACTAGGATAATTTTAGCTCTATGCCCGAACTCCATAAGCTAGTGAGTTCAGATCCCCAGGTGTATACACTCGGTTAACATACAGGTCAGAAGCTGTGTGTTGTGGGTGGGTTTTCTCATTTCAAAGTTTAGCCTGTGCTGCAGCTTAGTTGACCTATTGTTGACGTTTTCCTACTGCCACGGGACTGTTATAGTGTACAGCGTGGAGAGGGCACCTCCTGTCTTCATGCTCCTGTCCAAGAGGGTCAAATATCCAGTGCACCTCACGGGATGACAAGTAGCACAGCATCCTTGAGCTGCTTATTTTAAAAAGCCACTCTGCCTCTCTTCATCCTCCCCCACCTCCACTCCCTATCCCGATACCCGTAAAAAAAAAGCTCTTCGTGAACACTGAATGTCTCCATCCTGGCGAACGACATCACACACAAAAAGACCTTTATGGTTATTCCAACAGAAGCTTCCTCGGACGCCCCTTCCCTGTCGTACACACTAATATTTCATAAAATATGAAAGCTGACAGCCGTTTCTGTTTACGTCAAAGACATTGAAAGTGCCTGAAAGAACGCCACTTACTGGGGATTCCGAACTGAGTGTTATAATGTATGTCGTTGTTGAAAGGGAGATGGGGAGGGCGGGTCTGGTGCTGAAATTCAACTGTAAAGGAAGCAGCCCGGAAAAAAGGGGCGGGGGAGGGGGGGCAATAGAGAGACAAGGACACGCCGGATTCCATATGGTGACGGTGGCATGAAATCCTGGCCAGGAAAAGCAGATTACACAAGAACGCGATCAGCACAGGCCGGGCAGATTGCAACAAGCTGATTAAGTAACGGTTATTGATTGATCAGTGGCGACACTACAGCAGCACAAGTGCTACCGGGTCTTCACACAGATCATCAGTCAGTGCGTATTCATGCTGCCTTCAGTCACTCATTCACTCTGTACAACGGTTTTCACTAGGAAACGATCGTTGAGTGAAAGGAGGGGGCGCTAACAGGGATTCTGGATGCAAGATCTCCTATTCTTCTTTTTTGTTCTTTCATTCTTTCTGTCTTCTTCCTCTTCTTCACTCCTACTTTCAGAAAGTGCGTCAGGCCTAGTTATGCGTGCATCTAACCCAGAGACCAGTGTGTCTGTCCGGCTTGGGCTTGCATATGTTTAAGGCTAACTTCTTCCAGGTAGATTTCACTGAAGGTAACGGGCTCTATCTGCCCATGGCCAGCTATTTTCCCTAACAATTTTGCCAGGACGCCGGTATTACGGCCTATTCTTCGCGATTTCTAAATGCTGTGGAATGTTTTTTTTTAACTGATTCAGTGTCAGCGCTAAATGTGACCTCTCATTTGGACAGGACTATATATTGCCATGCTAAGGCCATCGTGTTATTTGTTTTGTTTCGTGGTATATTCCGCAATTTCAATGTTCAGTGAACGGAGATTTACTTGTTCATTTGATTGTGTACCATGTTTGGTCCAAACTTACTTTTTGTTTATTTGTTGTAGTGCCGAATGTTGGGTCTTAGATATGACTGAGCTACCGTATGATAGAAGACGGTACTACCTGCTTTCTGTTAGCGCCGAATGTTGGGCGGCGCTTACCAACCCGATATCACACATTTTGCCAACAGTTTCGTGCGGGGGCGTGCAATTGGGAGGGTACAAGACTTATTTATCATAGTGTGAGGAAATGCAACCTAAGACTAAATGTCATGTCAGGGCACACCAGGCAACTGGTCTAGAATCGAAACTCCGACACGCGGACAGTTAAAGCATTACTTTACTTATCCGGCAGCTTCTGGTTACACAACTGTGCTGCAGTATGCTGGGCGGGAACCCGGTACTTCTGTGCTGGAAGGGAACACCAAAAACTATCAGCCCGGTCACACTCTGTTGCAAGACTTATACTTATCTAGTTCTTGCCTTCAGTAAACCGATTTGAAGAAATCACGCAGTAGATGTAAGTCACAACTCCCGGCACACCACATGTAGCACAGTCAAGCACGTGTAGTGTTCGGGGCATGTTTTCCCGAGGTACGTAGTTGTAGAATCCTGTTGATTCAGTCTGGTCACTCGTGAAAGACTTGTATAACTGGGGACCAGCGATAGCTTGGTTTCATCCTGATAGTCAAGTAACAAGATGTCAGCGTGGCTGAAACGTTGCACACGCTTATCTCCGTGAGTGCGGAATCTCATCCTATTATATCAGTGCATGAATTCCCTAGAACACACGTCATAAATACATGCCAGGCATATTTAACGCGCACGCGGGTCATCTTAGTGTTTTCCGCTCTAGTATGAGAAGACATGATGTTCCAGGATGTATCCCAGGATCAAGAGGTAATATACGATCCATTTTTTAATCCATACTGTTCACAGCGTGAATCGAACCAGGTCTGTTTGAGCCAGAGGAGGGCCGTGTACTCCACCCTCTTATGTTGTTTAGACTGGTAAGTGAATTCCTGTGAACCAACAGGTTGGGAAAAGACGCTGGCGCAAGATAAGTGAAACGGTGATAATCCTTTTTTTTTTCTAGAACCAACAAGCCAACTGAAATAGAGAGAACCCTAAACACGCTTGCAGAAAATAATTACAGAGATCAAGAATACAGGGAGTCAAGGAAGAAGCTGCACGAGATAGCAAAAGATGTAATAACCAGGGGAAACAAAGCAAACAGTTTATGAAAGTGACTAGCCATGATGAGCTTGGCCCTCAGGTTGCCGCGGACTAAAGTGGGTAACGGTATATTTCTTGAGAAATGCTGGCGACATCAGCCATCAAATGCAGATTCGTCTAAATATATGGGGCTAGTACCATATACCGCACTGACTGGTTACTTACTAGCTTCTCATTCATCATCATCTTCCACTTTTACTGTCACGCGTAGTGGAGTGGGATAACTGACTTATCAGCGCCAAATATCATTCCGTGTGGTTGTACAAGATCTTTGATGTCGCCAATCCATTTTCTTCTCCGACGCCCTCTTGTTCTCATATCAGATCTTCTTTGATGTAGGGCCAGTACTGGTAGTTGATGGTGTTGCATTCTAACGAGATGGCCGAACCATTTGATCTTCTGTCTTTCAATATATGTGGCACAAGGTGTTGATCTCACTGTCTGTCTGATAACATCATCTCTTACTCGATCTTGGATAACTAAGTTGGCAGCTCTTCTCGGATATCTCATCTCGCAGGTGTTGATTTTGCGTGTGCGAGACTTTGGATGTCCATGTTTGACACTGGTGGCATAGGGTTGGTATGAATATGATATTTTATCTGTTGTTTTGCGAACATAGTTATATGTGGATGTTTCAGTACTGATATCAGTTGTTATGTAAGCACATTTGCTTTTTGACGTCTGCTTTCAAGTTCTCATAACAGGCCCCGATCACTGCCTGTCTGGCTTTTCTGTCCCTTATAATTGTTTCTTTAACTTCTACTGCCACAAACAATTGTTACTTCCTCAAATCCCCCAAAAAAGTATTAGTTCCCAATGTCTGTCCGAGACAATTATCATGTTGACCGACCTATATTGTCCCAGACAATTATTACTTTCCACTCGTTGTCCATGAAATTATTACATCAAACCTTTCAGTCCCAAAGAGGTATTAATTTAAGTCACATCCAAGATAAGTTTATTGCTTGGACTCTTTTTTTCTGCACAAGCATTACTTCAACCGTACTTCCCCAAAAATTATTACTTCTTTCCGAGATCATTATTATTTTCACTCCTCACACAATGATTAATGTAACTCGCTCACGCACAGACAATTATTACTTCAATTCTTTCAGCCACAGACAATTATTACTTCAACGCTTTCAGCCACAGACAATTATTACTTCAACTCTTTCAGCCACAGACAATTATCATTTCAACTCTTACAGCCACAGATAATTATTACTTTCACTCCTTCTCACACCATGATTAATGCAACTCGTTCAAGCACAGACAATTATTATCTTAACTTCTTCAGCCACAGACAATTATTACCTGAACTTCTTCAGCCACAGACAATTATTACCTGAACTTCTTCAGCCACAGACAATTATTACCTGAACTTCTTCAGCCACAGACAATTATTACCTGAACTTCTTCAGCCACAGCCAATTATTACTCTGACTCCTTCAATCCCAAACAATTATTACTCTGACTCCTTCAATCCCAAACAATTATTACTCTGACTCCTTCAATCCCAAACAATTATTACTCTGACTCCTTCAATCCCAAACAATTATTACTCTGACTCCTTCAATCCCAAACAATTATTACTCTGACTCCTTCAATCCCAAACAGTTATTACTCTGACTCCTTCAATCCCAAACAATTATTACTCTGACTCCTTCAATCCCAAACAATTATTACTCTGACTCCTTCAATCCCAAACAGTTATTACTCTGACTCCTTCAATCCCAAACAATTATTACTCTGACTCCTTCAATCTCAAACAATTATTACTCTGATTCCTTTATCCACAGACAATTATTACTTAAACTCCTGCAGTACTTATACAGTACTTACTTAAACTCATCTAGTCCTAGCCAGCTATTACTTTAATTCCTTCATTTCCTCTTCTACCCTGGGATTTGGATGTCTCTTACATTTATTGTTTTCTCTTCTACCCTGGGATTTGGATGTCTCTTACTTTAATTCGTTCATATCTAGACAATTACTGTAATTCCTTCAATAAATTCTTTCAATTATTAGACAATTTCTTCTTCTTCTTCTTCTTCTTCTTCTTCTTCTTCTTCTTCTTCTTCTTCTTCTTCTTCGATCAATGCTTGCTATGCGTCTATTCCAGAATTGATCGGTCTACTTGAGATCTTAACTGATCCCCCAATGTCTGACTGCAAGGGTCGCCCCTGTGGGCTAGCTATATTATTACTTTAATTACTTCAGATTCAAACTGTTACTACTTTAGTGCCTTCAGACCCAGACAGTTACTATTTCAGCGTCTTCTATGGCTGCCAATTATTTCTAAAACGTCTATTCCAGGCAATGATTATTTCAACTCAACTCCCAGACAAGTAATCTTGAAAAGTAATTGTTAAAGATATATCGCTCCCCAAAAATAGACAATCAATAAAATACTATACAAAACAACTTTACAATAAAAAGATCGTGGTCTACTGTAGCTCAGAAAAATGGTGAACGAATAACAAACGAATCCCTCGTAATGTAATCGTTTTGGTTGTATTGCGCTGGCTCACCAATCAATAATATCAGCTGTAGCATTGTGGCCATGTCAAAGCTGTGAACATGTCCAACCTAAACTGAAAACTCACTGGCAGAGTTCTCCAATGCCAAAGTGATTTCTGGAAGTATCCTTGCGCACGATGCTGGGGCTAGCGTAAGATCAATAGGATCGGCTCGTGACAGTAAATACGCCTGCAACAGTGGGCAGTGTGGAATTAGTGGCACACTTCAACTGTCCTCAAAGACGGCTTTCATGGACAAGTGGGTGGGAAAAAACCCAACCATAGATAAATAGCCAGAAGGCACTTTTCCGTGAGCATTTGCTATCTGACATGTTAGGGAACATTGGACATTTTCATTTAGCATGGGGAGTACATTCGGGAAAACTCGGTCATAATCAAGATGCCCCGCGTCCGATACACCCATTTGGGGATCATCTACCACATCCTGCACCATCTTCTCTTTGGCCAATGAGGTAGAAACATTTGAGCTATAAATACTATAATGTTAATTGTCAATCTCAACTCCATACGATGTTGGACACAAACAATTATAAAACAATGGAAGCGTTGTAGACATAAATATTGGATTATGTATACACATGTATAGCGGTCGCGTTAGCGAAGTTGACAGCGAACTGCGCTAATAATGTCACGAGAGCGGCCGGATGCGAACGTGAGGAAAATATTAGCCACCTATTCCTCCGTGCATTCAGACTAACAAATTGTGATGGCTCTATAATAACACAATCCCATAGCAGGAAACTGCTTTTGGCCAGTTTTTGTTTGTGTTTTGTACTGGATTATATCATTTAAGTGTGCTGGATTCTATCTGGTTCAAATATTGAATTATATCGTTTTAGGTATTGGGTCAGATCTTTTAAGGGTGTTGGATAATATCGTTTTAGAGTATTGGATAGGTCAGTACGGCCGAATGGATAAGGACGCGTGTTCTTAAACACCCGATGTTCTGGTGCCGAGGCAAGGGGTTCAGTTGGACTAAAATGTTGACCTCTCGTCATTGACTTGGCGACGTAAATTACAAGTACCTCTGAAGTCGGAGTGGATTCGCCTGATAGCGAGGGACACTGTTAATAGGGAGAGCTAATCCACACACAAAATTCAGTCCAGCACTGCTAGAAGTAGTGTGTATGGACTATGCTTGAGTTCAAAGCGAGCGAGCGCAAGAAGAGTATTATGTATCGTTTTAGAGTACTGAGTTATATCATGATAGGGGGTACTGGATATATCATTTTAGGGTATTGGATTGTACCTTTTCAGAGATTAAATTGCTCTAAATTATACCACTGTAAGGAGGAGGAAGAAGAGTGGGAGAAGAAAGAAGAAGAGGAGGAGGAAAAGAAGAAAAAGAAGGAGACAGACAGACAGGCAGACATACAGACAGACAGACAGACAGACAGACACGCAAGAGGCAGGCAGGCAGGAAGAAACTCCCGTTCTTCGTTCTTCTTACCATACTTCCACTTGAACTGGGTCAGTGGGAAATCTATTAGCTGGGATTATTCGGGACATCTTCGCGGAAATGGAAGCAGCCGTGTTGTATAGGCAAGGACTAAGAATACAATGGCGGGGCTAACATTCCCCGGAGTGCGGCCGTGGTGTAGTAAGAGGTCACGTCTCAAAGAAACATGTAGCTGGCTAGACCCCTGCCTATTCATCACGTCCAGAAGTAACAACACTGTTGGACAGGATGGCTACAATCTAACAGGGGCGTGTCATTATTCCAGTACAAGGAAGCAGAAACATCACTAAGGCTAGAATCCCCCACCTCCCTTTTTTTGGGAGTTGAATTGAGCTAAGAACCGACACCACTGCACTCAGGACATTCCCACGTGCGCTCCGTCTCCTCGTTCAACAGTCAGCGAAGAGTCACACTGCTAATAATTCCAACTGCCATATGATTGAAAGTTCTTCTGGTCTTCCCTCTGTTTTGAGATTCGCCCAGAACCCCTGCCGATCCCCCGCCATATAATTCTATCCACATACGGGTGCTCAGTCTGTTCCCCGGCTTTCTCCACCTTCCTATATGCATGCATACACACGCTCAATGGTGTACCGTCATGTATGTCTATCTACAGCCAATGCACACCAACAATCCTATCTCAGGTCGCCGTATACATATAGTTCAAACCCTCAAGGAAATGCAAGGGACCTACAGACCTACACACGGACATCCACCACCCCCGTTCTCCCATCGACAGAGCCTTCCAATAATGCAAATAATACGTTTGATGTTTTGAGCTCACCCAAGAAAGCACCACGGCATGCACTTGGCTGCTTAGCCCAACTTCTTTGTATTCTGTCTACCGTTCATCGCGGATTGTGGTTTCAGCGTTGCAGACGGGTAGACTTGGAAATTTGATGATTTCCCCAGAAAAATATTTCGGTAGCTTAGTATAATATAAGCTCATATTGTATAGCGGGTCTCCGTGGCGAAGGTGGTACGGGCGCGGTTTGTGATCCCGCATACCCGCGTTCGAAACACAGCTGCACGCGATTTGGCAGCAGACCGCGTTGCGCTGGTTTTTTTACGAAATGGTATAGGTGCCGGTCGTTCAGAAAGCAGTGGCAAACTACTGAACGTAAAACTTGCCAAGATATCAGCAACAGCCAAAAATGCTGGTGTTGATTGCAAACGTCCTGTAAAGGATATGCAACTAACTTTTTTTTAAACATTTTGTATAATTTGCTTTTTTTTTTTTTAAATCAAAGACCAAGGATCTTCGTTTGTGACTTCTGCTTTAGTGTTCACGAAGAGCAGCATGTTGCACGTGGAGCACCAAACCCTAGAGAAATTATGCACAACGGCATGTTTTCCCTTGTTGTTTCTGGAATGTGGACTTGGTGCGAACATATACAAGTATAGCTTACTAGCCACAGCAGGCGTTTCACCATTGCGAGAATGGCAACTTCCTATTTGGTGACCAATAAAGCATTCTTTGTCACATGGATGCCGCGTAGCATTCAACCCTTCAGTTTTGTGACAACGACATGCTATTCTTCATTTTTCCATGCACGCACAGCAAATTTTAAAGGAAATTCTGGTTGCGGAAAAAGAAACTGGTGAAAATTCAAAAACGTGTGTGCTGTGTATGGAAGTTGTGCAGTTATAGGAAAAGGGGCTGCCACTAGGCTCAGACAGTTGAAGAATTAAAGCTTCAGAAAGTGAAGAGATGAAGCTGCGTGACGTTCCGCACTCTTGACGTTTTACCACAGCTACCAGCGCAGACATGCTGAACCGCTCTGATGGCATTATTCGTCATGAAAGGCCCAACACAAGTCAACAATTGGCCTTGTAGCTGTCAGTCAGCCAGGAAAGTCGATTACAATTGTCAGAACTCTGGCATATTCACAGGTTTGTGCAAGGCTGGCTCCGCGATGGCTCACAGATGAGCACAGATTTCAATAGAAAACTATGTGTTTTTGTTGTCCGTTCGCTCCCATTGAACTCAAGTGTTGTCCATACATGTACTACTACTTTTAGCCCAGTGAACTGATTTGTGCGCGTGGGCTAGCGTTCTCTATTACCAGTGTCCCTCGCCAATAGGCGAACACACCCCGACTTCAGATTTACGTGTAACTGACGCCAACAAGCCAAGGACGAGAAGTCAACATTTTAGTCCAAATGACAGGTGTAGGGTATGAACCCACTAACTCGCAAATTAGCACATCGGAAATGTCAGAACGAGCGCTCTTATTCATTCGGCCATGCTGACCTCAAAAGTTTGTTCTGAAATGTTGGAGCGTGTCCATGCTGAGAGAAAGAGAGAGATGGGGAGGGAGGGGGAGAGAGAGAAGGGGAGGGAGAGCTGAGGGAGAGAAGGAGAGAGGGGAGGGAGAGAGAGAGGGGAGAGAGGGAGAGAGAGGGGAGAGAGAGGGAGAGAGAGAGAGAGAGAGAGAGAGAGAGAGAGAGAGAGAGAGAGAGAGAGATTTTTGTCAAAGGTCGTTACAGGGGGCGAAGCCTGAAACGAAAATGCAGTCAACGGGCTGACATTATTCACAAACACCAAAAAGTAAGAAATTCAAGACAAATCCATCAACAGGAAAGATTATGACTACTGTCATCTGGGACAGTGATGGTGGGATTCTTGTGGCCAAGAGATGAGACAATACATTCTGAAGCTTACATCAAAACATTCACAAAACTCAATAAGCGGTTCCGCAGAGTTCGACCTAACTTGACTCCAGCAGAATTGTTGATCCATCAGGACAACGCACGCCCTGACACAACCCAGAAAACACGAAGCAATTGTCAATCTGGGCAGGACTGCACTCAATCATTCAATCTTTAGCCCCGATCTGGCTCCCTCTGATTTTCTTTTTGTTCTGCTGAAAAATGCTCAGCACTCCGTGGTGCAAATTTTGATACGATGAGGCCGTGATTCATGCAGTGAAGAAATGGTTACGTGAGCAGGACAAAACGTGGTACACTCAAGGCATGCATGCACGTGTTTCACACTGACTAAGGCATTGCCAAGTTGATGGGGACTATGTAGACAAATAATACGTTTAGAGAAAATGTTCATATACTCGTATATTATTTGTAAATTTCATTCATTCTGAATACACAAATTCTGAAGAAGAAAAAAATTATCGTCCCGTGTGTGGATGGGTGATGATGAGTGGGGGGGGGGGGGGGGGGGGGTAATGTATGTGTGGTTGGGTGTGTGTGTGTGTGTGTGTGTGAATGTGTGGGTGTGTGTGGTTGGATGTGTGTATGTGGGTGGATGTGTATGTGTGGTTGGGTGTGTGGGTGGGTGTGTATGTGTGCCTGGGTGTGTGTGGGTGGCTTACAAACACGACTGTCTCGTGACAACCACTGACATATCGTCATCACACACAAATAATCCCTGCACAGCCATGCTACTACAGCTGCAGCTTTCGCACTCCCCTTTAAGTCAACAATGACCTATTCTCTCAGAATGAAAGAAGCACTATGCTATTTGGCAACTGTCAACTTGAATAAGCAAAGATTACGAATAATATAATGGAGGCCGCTCGGTGTAACAAATAATATACTGAATCAATACACAACATGCACTCGGCAAACACAACCAGTAGGGCTAACAGCCTCTGTTTAGTGTAATACAATACCGTGCGGAAAAGGTCAAGTAGCCTCATACCACGAAGTGGTGTACACGGGAAAGTGGCTGAGAATAAGAAGGTGTGGACAAGACATGGACACATAAAACAGATCCCTACGGATTCCAACATAACGAAAATCGAACAGGCAGCGTATGCTGTGCACGTGACACTCTGCTAATGAGGTCAAGATGAATGCAGATCAGCCACTAGTTGGGGTTTTCACGGCGGAAGAATAACATCATGTAAAATATTGACTGATTTGATTGATTGATTGATTGATTGATTGATTGATTAATTGATTTGAGTCGACGTTAATGCACTAGGGACACGACCATATGGGCTCCTCCTCTCTCAGATGACGGGGGTGATAGTTCCCGTGGTGCACTTATTATGAATGTGGCTCTGTCATCCTTGCCTATGATTAGGTTTTATCATACGTCAGACGCCCGGGAAGGTTAACTCGGTCAATAAATGCCCGCAGAAGTCGGATGTGTCGACCTAAAGGCGCAAGAACGCAGCTCTGTGGTAAACAGGCACAACGCAATCACGTCCGAAAAACAACTGTGGATGAACGCAGAAGAAGAAGATACGTCAGACGTCTATAGTCGTGTTGCTTCAATATCTTTGTCAGAAAGTAACAGCCCGCTATAAGTGACGTGGCTGAGGAAATGTAGTCCATTCACATGCTACTACTTCTAGCAGCACTGGACTGATTTTTTTGCGGTTGTATTAGCTTTCCCTTTTACCAATTTCCCTTGCCATCAGGCGAACCCTCTTCGACTTCTGAGGTACTTGTAATTTACGTCCCCAAGTCAAACCCGAGAAACCATTTTAGCCTAACAGACCGGAGCTACCTTGGCATCAGCACACCGGAAACTTAAGAGTGAGCGCTCTGATCCATTCGGCCTTGCTGAACTTCCGATTTTTATCAGTCTGTATTGACCCCTGAATCACGTGCTCATGAAAACATTCAACCTCGAAAAGCTTAGGATCACCGGCCCAGCAGCAAATGCCCAAGAAACTATGCCACCAGGTGTCATATTTGTAAACCAGTAGATAACCAACAAAGTTAAATGTTTGCTTGCATATTTCGCCTTGGACACCTGGAAACTCTCGGAAGAAAATTGATAAATAATGCAAGCCAACAAAGATAGCGGAGAAACGTAAAGAACGGTGTACAACATGTAGGGGTGGGGAGTGGGGGAAGATAACCTAATACTGGCACGGTTTGTGAATTATGCATCCACAATGCAGAGACAAGAGCGAAAAGAGGTAAGAGATGAGCAAAGAAAGAAAAGCAGGCGGGGAACAGGCCATGAATCATAGAGAAGAACTCACATACAAAAATAATGCGGGGACGTAAAGCGGCAATTATGTTCGAAAAAGCATGCGTGGAATATTGAAAGATGGCAAGAATTATCAGGGAAGTGGTAAACAGTGCGCTGTAACGACGTACCAATAAAAAGTAACGGGCCAGAGTGCTGGCAATAAGAACAGCATGAATATACAATGTTTCACGGCCTGGCTTAGAGCTATGCTATATGCTGCTCGGCTGCTCGGCCTGGTTTACAGGTATGCTATCTGCTTCTAACTCTAGAAGATCAGGTAGGAACCGCACTGTCGCATGTTTAAGAAAGAAACAGCCCGAAGAATTTACAAACTCCCATTATTGTAGGGTAACGGATCAAACAACTTTTGGATAAAGGCGAAAAACTGGGAGGACCGGAATTGGACATCTCATCTCATCTTGTTCCTCTTGTACCTTGCGGTGTCGAGGTGAAGCATAAACAGCGGGAGAGTGCCCATTTATGGGCTTTATATATAGAGATTCCCATGGACTATGTTATTCCTTGACTTGATTCAAAAACAAAAATTCCAAATTGTCTCGTTCAACCTGCTTCTTCAGCCTGGTTAGAGTTGAGATCCGTGGCTTATGTGAATTTTATCCTGATTCTGTCTGTGCGCTATTACGAGTGAGTCCTAACTGTTATTCCCTCTGTCCATCGTTTATATGGTCGGCCTCTTCTTCTGATTCCGTTTGGTCTGTACATCATTACTCATTGTGGGAAGTATAGGCCAAATATATGTAAAGCAACAACTAGAACAAGTACGTTTCAAGCAACAACTAGGACGAGTACATGTAAAGCAACAACTAGGACAAGTACATGTAAAGCAACAACTAGGACAAGTACATGTAAAGCAACAACTAGGACCAGTACATGTAAAGCAACAACTAGGACAAGTACATGTAAAGCAACAACTAGGACAAGTACATGTAAAGCAACAACTAGGACAAGTACATGTAAAGCAACAACTAGGACAAGTACATGTAAAGCAACAACTAGGACAAGTACATGTAAAGCAACAACTAGGACAAGTACATGTAAAGCAACAACTAGAACAAGTACATGTAAAGCAACAACTAGAACAAGTACATGTAAAGCAACACCTAGGACAAGTACATGTAAAGCAACAACTAGAACAAGTACGTTTCAAGCAACAACTAGGACAAGTACATGTAAAGCAACAACTAGAACAAGTACGTTTCAAGCAACAACTAGGACAAGTACATGTAAAGCAACACATAGGACAAGTACATGTAAAGCAACACCTAGGACAAGTACATGTAAAGCAACAACTAGGACAAGTACATGTAAAGCAACAACTAGGACAAGTATATGTAAAGCAACAACTAGGACAAGTACATGTAAAGCAACAACTAGGACAAGTACATGTAATGCAACAACTAGGACAAGTACATTTAAAGCACCAACTAGGACAAGTACATGTAAAGCAACAACTAGGACAAGTACATGTAAAGCAACAACTAGGACAAGTATATGTAAAGCAACAACTAGGACAAGTACATGTAAAGCAACAACTAGGACAAGTACGTGTAAAGCAACAACTAGGACAAGTACATGTAAAGCAACAACTAGGACAAGTACATTTAAAGCACCAACTAGGACAAGTACATGTAAAGCAACAACTAGGACAAGTACATTTACATCAACAACTAGGACAAGTACATGTAAAGCAACACCTAGGACAAGTACATGTAAAGCAACAACTAGGACAAGTACATGTAAAGCAACACCTAGGACAAGAACGTGTAAAGCAACAACTAGGACAAGTACATGTAAAGCAACAACTAGGACAAGTACATTTACAGCAACAACTAGGACAAGTACGTGTAAAGCAACAACTAGGACAAGTACATTTACAGCAACAGCTAGGACAAGTACGTGTAAAGCAACAACTAGGACAAGTACATGTAAAGCAACAACTAGGACAAGTACATGTAAAGCAACAACTAGGACAAGTACATGTAAAGCAACAACTAGGACAAGTACATGTAAAGCAACAACTAGGACAAGTACATGTAAAGCAACAACTAGGACAAGTACATGTAAAGCAACAACTAGGACAAGTACATTTACATCAACAACTAGGACAAGTACGTGTAAAGCAACAACTAAGACAGGTTAATTTAAAGCAACAACTAGGACAAGTACGTGTACCATACAACAATACAGGGTATACAAAGTATTTGTTGACTCTCGCGTTTAATCGATTTGTTAATTATGACGTTTCAAAAGAATTTTGGTTATGTGGATACTTTTCTTGATTTCTGTTTCACATGTGCCATCACCTGTGAATTCGACCAATACAGGAGTACCGTCTGACTTTGTGGAGAACTGCCAAAAATATTTCTACTTTCAGATGTCGTGTTTCACGTACCTTGGCAATTATCGTAGTATTTGCCTTCATCATATTAACATTCAATCCATATTCATGACTTATGTTGTTTAGTTCTTAGAGAGCTCCTTCTCTGCTGGCATATATGTAAATTTGTCTTAATGGCATGCAAATGAGCATGGTATATTCGTCATCGTATTTGCGAGATTGCAAATTGCTGGAAGATAAAACACAGATTCTCGTTAATTCTTCACCACCCAGGCTGGTGTCACTTTCCATCATCTGCCCATTGTATGCTATTGTTACTTGACAGGGAAAATGTCTACGTCTTACTGGATCAAAATAATAACACTAGGAGACAGGGGTCAACGCGATACTATAGATACAGCAGGTTAATGTGACAACTGGATGGGAGTTTAGTAAAGAAATGTGTATCGTGTAAAGACTGGCAACTTTAAGAGACGGGGGTCAAAGTGATACTTTAGATACAGCGGGATAATGTGACAACTGGATGGGAGTTTCGTGAAGAAACATGTGTCATGTAACGACTGACAAGACTATGGTAATATTTTGTGGAGCTGGACGAACAAGCCACATACATAACCTAATGGTTCAATGGAAGAATTTACCAACGAATTACATTGTGTTGGAGCTGGACAAACAAGCCATATACAAAACGTAGTGGTTCAACAGAAGACTTTATCATCGAACTAGAATCATATTTTGTGGAGCTGGGCGAATAGGTCACGCACAAAACTTAATGGTTTAAAGGGAGAATTTATCAGCGAACTAAGATAATACTTTGTGGAGCTGGACGAATAAGTCATACAAAACCTAGTGGTACAACGGAAGAATTTATCAACGAACTAAGATATGTTAAGGAGCTGGGCGAACAAGTCACATACAAAACTTAGTGGTACAACGGAGGAACGAACTAAGATAATATTTTGTAGAGCTGGACGAATAATAGACACGAAAGTGGATCATTCCGACTGAACAATTTATCAATGAATCATGATTGTATTCTGTTGCCGTTCATGGAGTACATACAACAAGAAGAGCATTCAACTTGGCCAGGATTAGTGAAAGGAACACAGAGAAAGCGAGTTTCTAGGAACACACACGAACGGAAACGAGCTCAGCGGGGCAACGGAAACCGTTCAGCGGGGAAAAGGAAACAAGGAGATAGGAGTCAAAGAGAATAAAGAGTAACGCCAACAGGCGGGACAACGTGAGAAAGCTAGTTATATAAAGGCGCTAGGGCGGTGTGTGAGCATTGGGGTGTGGGGTGGGGTGTAACTCCAGGGCGCAACAGATGAAGCGTGACAAGGTGATACAAACATGCCGCAGGTTGTTACACAAACGCAAGGCGAGGGATACCACAATCAAGCCAGTAAACTGTCAGAAGAGGATACAATGTGAAACAGAGCCAGGCTATTCAGCGTTTGGACATCAAACAATGCACTAGACGGCGCACAATGACCGTGGCCAGACAAGTTTCATTTCTAGAGAAATAACTGAACAATAGTATAAGTTTGAACAATGAAACAACGTTATCAGACGTGCTAGTGGCTGCGGGGAGGCTGCATTCAGCACATCCTGAGCTAGCCTTGTAGTCATTGGTCAGGCCAGATGCTTTTGTTTGTCGGAGGGAAAAGTCACAATTCTAGCCCGGACACTGTCTGGTGATAATTTAGGCCAGTAGTCTGTCTATAGCCGGGAAAACATATCCAGAAGACAAGCAATGCCACATATGCAGATATGTGATAGTTTGAAGTTTCTAGAAAAACACTATAAAATAACACAAAGTAATGCAGCTTTACAGAACACAATTACGGAAAGCACACGACGTTGCGGCGACTAGCCTTCATCAGCAAACAACTACATACGCAAAACACAACGTATAATCACGGAGAAGACATCAGTGACTACGCAAGGCATAAGAATGGGATGAGAAAAAAGAAAAGATGAAAAAATTAGAACAATGAAGAGAACATGGGAATACATGAGAGGGGGGAGGGTGTTATGTGCTACTAACCAGGCTGTGGTACTCTCTCTCTCTTTCTTTCTCTTTCTCTCTCTCTCTCTCTCTCTCTCTCTCTCTCTCTCTGTGTGTGTGTGTGTGTGTACGTGCGTGTGTGATATCATGACATGTGTCAGTGTATAATGTAACAATGATTGCGTGTCAATCTTACGCTACAAGTTTCAGTCTGAGTTTACCCGTGTGCCACTATCAGCGGTTCTTAAGATGCACCCAAGTTGTTCACACCCCACTTAGAATGGCTCCAGTGGCAGAGACTCTACAAGATTCAGTCAAATGTGTGGCTCGCATTTCCTTCCTGTTTGTTGACGTTTGATGGAATTGTCTGTTACAGGTAGACCTAAAGCAATAATGACTATTGCCACATATGACCTGCAATATACCCCTACAGCGAGCTTGGACAGCAGGGCGGTGTTTGAGCGCGTGGACTAAGAGTTAATATGATTGTCCAAACAAGAGAATCTCAAGACGTGCATGTGTGCCTAATTCTGAACCCCTTTAACCTATCCTTTGTTGGTTAGTTCTAAAATTATTTCTGGACGCCATACACTTGTCTTTGAGGAACTTATCCCCCCCCCCCCCCCCCCCACACACACACACACACTCACGGTACCAAAAGTGCATGTGGCGACTATCAAGCCGATACCTAAGACAGCTAGCTGGCTGTAGAAATATGACCATGGGTATTTCAATAAACGAAAGATGCGTACACAACCTAACATTTCTATCACTTCTTTTCAACGAATGGACGAAAGAACGTATTTAATTTCCAAAGGGTTAAGAATTAAGCACGCGGACCAGTCTAACGTTGTGCCCTTCTTATCTCTCCTTTCCTACGTATTTCATTCATACATCAATTATTACGTTAATTCTAAACAATAAAAATATAGACAATGCAAACGCATCGACGAACAAAACAAACAGCAACTGATATCTCAAACATCACATCCCAAATAGCTGCATTTCAAATCAAAACAAACAAACGCGCGCATGCATAGATACACCCTTTGCTTAGTTGTAAGTAGACTGTAAACTAAAACTGCATGAAATGAGCCTTATGATCTATAACATCCCAAGCTGGGAACCATTGGCTGCAGTGTTTCCCAACCTATTTCCACTTTGGACCCTCTTTTTAAACAACACCCCCCCCCCCTCCCCCACCCTGTGACGCCCATAATAGCCAAGCAACGCGTGAGGCCTATTATAATAGTCGATTAACTCATGGAACTTCCCCCGAGACCACATCTGCATATAAATGGGGTAATGAAGAATTTTTATACTGAATTCGCAGTGAAGCTCTCTTTTTTGCTTGTTTGTTTGTTTATTGTTTGTAACGATTGATAATACTATCCGTATTTTTTTATTTTGCACTCGCTCACTTTGAACTCAACTGTAGTCCATACACACTACTTCTAGTACACTGGACTGAATTTTGCGTGTGGATTAGCTTGCCCTATTACCACTGTCCCTCGCCATCAGGCGAACCCACTCCGACTTCAGAGGTACTTGTAATTTACGTTTTCAAGTCAAGGACGATAGGTCAACATTTTAGTCCAACTGTCCGGTGTAGGGGTTGGGCCCCATACCTCAGCATCAACACACCGGATGTTTAAGAACGCGCGTTCTTATCCATTCGCCCATGCTGACCTCCATGTGTATCTGTCATTCTTAGTGAGTAAATCAAGGGCAGCGGACGACGGACGGTTGAGAACAATGATACAGACTCATCACAGCAAGTAATGACAACACTGTATGTATATGTAGCCACCTGGCGAAATGGTTACCACAGCCATTCGCAATCCTGCATACCACGGTCGAAACACAGCTACGGGTGATTTGGCCGCAGACGGCCTTGCGCTGGTTTTCATACATTAGTATAAGTTCCGGTCGTTCAGAAAGCAATGGCAGCCTACTGAACTTGCCCCCCCCCCCCCCCCCCCAAAAAAAAAAAAAAAAAATCACCAACAGCCAAAATATGCTAGGGTTGACTGCGAAATCAATTCTGTAATGGATATGCAACTCTGTGTGTGTGTGTATGTGTATGCGTGTGTGTGTGTGGTGTGTGTGTGGTGGGGGGGGGGGGTGCGCGTGCGTGTGTGTCGGGGACGGAGGAGGATAAACACATCCACAAACACTGATTGGCGATCACAGAAGCAAAAGAAAGAAGTAGAAATTAAAGGACACCTTCCATCCATTATGTGCCATGCCGGTAAGTGTGGGCGGTCATGATTCGCCATTTCACTCGATCACCTTAGTTGTGGATCAGCTCAGTGTTCCTGCCTCGGCCATGTCACGTGGCCAAGCCATCCAGGTATTTACTTCTCTGCCTTCCCCTTGTTCGTTTCCCTTCAATCTTGCCAGTTGTCACCAAGTACTCCAGTGTATTTCTTCTCATAACGTATCCAAACATGGTGACTATCTACGTCTAATCCCCATTTGGGAAGAGACTTTTTTCGGTGTAATTACCTTTACTTCTGTTATTCTGTTGTTCAGAACAAGACCTTTGTTTTGAGATTCTGTTGCGATCATATCCAGCATTTCTTGTATGTGAGTTTTATTTCCAGCGACCAAAGCCGTGTCATCGGTATATCACAAGTTGTTTACTTTCTTTAACTGATTTAGTGCCATAGGATAATTAATCGTCTTAAAAGACTTTCCATATCTGCCGTGGGCTTGTATATCCCCGAAATGTTATCAGTGCGTAATAATACAACATGTCTGCTATCATATTAACAACTTTTAACATTATAACTGTGACACGCCTCTACTTCCCATTTTCCGCCTTCCATTTTTGTGTGGTCCAAACCTCCTTTTTGTTTGGAACAGACTCTGTTAAAGATGCTTGGCAAATCACGCCTGAACACAGCCATTCATTCAACATAAACGACGTGGAGGGGAGTTCAAGGACTGCCTGGTCCGGCAGAGAACAGAATGTACTACAGCTGCTACCATACCGCCATCCAGCTACTGTAGGCAAAACTTGAAGTACTACATTCGCTACTGGAACATGGAATTTAATAACACGCATGCAAGGTGGTCAACTGGAAAATATCCAGCAGGAAATGCAAAGAATTAATGTACATATCTTAGGATTATGTGAAGCAAGGGTATTGTACATAAGCTCAACGCACACCTGGCGCACCTTTAACTCAAGATCGCAAACTGCAACTCCCCACTACGCGTAACGGCAAATGTGCACCAGAAAACACCGTGCGTATGGAGGACAGATACAGACGCAACTGACGACTTCTCCCCGCAGACTTTACTACTGCTTTCGCGGAACGCCAGGTTTCAAGTGGCACAATCTGAGAATCAAAGCCAATTTTCAAGAAGCACAATGTGAAAATCATTGAAAACTAGTTTAGTTTAACACATTAGATCAGACAAAAAACAAGTCTTAAAAGTCGAGAAACAACAACAGAAATGAGATTCCTGAGAAGAATACTCAATGTATAAAGAAGAGATAAGATCAGAAATGAAGAAATCAGGACTAAAGTCTGGGTTATATTAAAAGGCAGCAAGTCAAATGGGTTGGCCATGCAAGTAGGTTACCAACTAACAGTATACCACAACAAGCAATGATGTACAGACCAGAGGGAAGCAGAGGAAGAGGCCAACCACGTAAACGATGGACGCAGGGAATAACAGAGTCCATGGGAATATCGATACATGAAGCCCATCAGCGGGCACTCTCCCCCTGTTTATACTTCACCTCGACACCGCAAGGTACAAGACGAACATAAGTGAGATGAGATAAAAAGTCGAGAGGTTCCCATATGGCTCGGTCTCTTTCCGCAGGACATCCTGCCGAAACATCGCACAAATCACGAACTACGTAGCTCCGGCGACGACCCCCAGAAGTCTCAGAAATAAATGCGGAATCGAACCTACAACCTTAGGAGCACGAGGCAGACGGCTTGATTACTTCGCCACGGAGACTCCCAAACTAGACCACAATTTGTTAGGGCCACCCCCCCCCCATTCCATCTCTCTCTCTCTCTCTCTCTCTCTCTCTCTCTCTCTCTCTCTCTCTCTCTCTCTCTCTCTCTCTCTCTCTCTCTCTCTCTCTCTCACATACAGAGGTGAGCCGAAACACTGAAGCTATGAACCCGCATGCCCGACATGGCAGATAGCGTTATACGAACTGAGTGGTTGTCACAGACATTAGGCAGGCGGAACAGACAAGGGAGCTGCGATAACGCAGGGGCCAACACTTGGCTGTCGAGACGGTGGTCGTCCCAGTCTAGAAATGGCTACCAGCAAACTTTCTGGGAGGTAGATGTGTCCGGTGTGGTACTGACTACACGAAACATCCAGTAACCATTGGTCTATAAAACAAGCAACTAGCACCATGTGCCCAAAATGCGGGCACCTTACTCTTTACACCTCAATAGGCCCTAAGGCATATTATTTGTCTTACTTGACACTAGACACAAAGAAATACCCAATTTATCGAGAAATCCTTTGATAACCACCACATTTCACACGAACAACCTCATAAATGCTTCTGTGCCCTCCCACAAGGAAATATCAGCGAAGTGCACCAACTCTGCAGTGCAGATGAGGATCCAAATGACGGGTTAACCAGAACCACGCGTGATACGAATAGTCATCTGTGGGTAGGGTAGGGTTTTACATTATGACATTCAGCTTTCAACTCCCACTTTCTTTTCACTCGTTTTGATGTTCAACTACGGATAGAATTAAAACATGCCTAATGTGAACGCGGATCATACTAATTTAGCGTCTTTATCTGTGAAAACCAGGCGTCCGATCCACAACCCTGGGGTCGGGGTGATGCGTAACATCCTCAGGCTCCTTATTTTGTACAACTTCACAGCTGGATCCGAACCCGGTCTCTTGGAGCTGATAGTGGACATCGTATATCTAAGTCTCTCTTTGTTACCCCCCCCCCCCCCCCAAAAAAAAAAAATTTAAAAATTACAGAAGACATGCAGACAACACAGAAGACATGCGGACTATACAGGAGACAAATGCGGACAATACTGGAGTCTCACAGACAATAAGAGGAGACATTTCAGGAGACAGGGGACATTATAGTAGACACACACTGACAATACAGAAGACATACAGACAATACAGGAGTCACACAGATAATTAATCAGAGGCGACAATACAGGAGGCACACAGACAATAAGATGAGACATTACAGGAGACACGGGGATAATACAGGAGATATGAGGTTAATACAAGAAATACAGAGAGAAGACGAGAATAACGGCGTCTGATATTGCAGATACGAGCCAAATATTCAAAGACAATAATACAATAGTCAATATATCCTAAAGCTGTCGAAGCACACAGATTATTTCATAGAAGCGACAGCACACGTTGGACGTGTCCTATTCGAGAACTGGTATACCAGTAGGTGATCAGTGTTCTGTTGTGTATTCATGTGCTTACTTTTTTTTTTATTGGCTTCTGTTAGTGGTGATAGATATCTCTAGTTTGCTGTCACGGCCCAGGGCGATTCATTTTCGGGTGTGATCATGAAATTCCCGGGTTGATTGGATACAAGCGACCCACGCTTGCGCGGCATTTTAACGCAGCAGTGCGAATGACGAGGACGCACAAGAGTAGAGACAATGCATTTAATAGACTGTCGCTACAAGAGACCATGAGTATGGCAAAATATAATTACCACAAACAACGCCATATGGAAGACTACAGCTACAACGCACAATACATATGGGAGACTGTAGATACAACAAATTAGTAGGCTATCATGACAACACTCATGGAAAACTATCGCTACAACACAATAAATATGGTAGACTAGCCACAACACAAAACACATATGACAGACTATAGCTACAACACACAATACATATGGTACAAAACACAATACATATGGTAAATGCACATATAATATGGCAAGCTATAGTTACAATAACAACAAACATGGTAGACTATTGCTACAACACGCAACACCATCGGGAAATTATCGCTACTATACACAACACATATTGGTGACATTCCCTACAACACACTATACATATGTGGCAGACTTTCTCTACAACAGAACAGTGAACGAAAGAAGAAGAAGAAGCTACAACAGAAATAGGAGACTATCGATACAACATAAACACATATGGTAGACTATTGCTGCAACACAAAGGAGACTATCGATACAACACAAAACACATATGAGAGACTATAACTAAAACATACAATATATATGGCATACTATCACTAAAACAGACAATGCATATGGCATACTATCATTAAAACAGACAACACATGTCATACTATTCTTATATATCTAAAACAGACAACACATATAGCAAACTACCACTAAAAGAGATAATACGTATAGCATGCTATCACTAACACAAACAATACATATAGCATACTATCACTAAAACAGACAACACATATGGCATACTATCACTAAACAGCCAACACATATAGCATACTATCACTAAAACAGACAATACATATGACATACTATCACTACAACAGACACTATATATGACATACTATCACTACAACAGACACTATATGACATACTATCACTACAACAGACACTATATATGACATACTATCACTACAACAGACACTATATATGACATACTATCACTACAACAGACACTATATATGACATACTATCACTACAACAGACACTATATATGATATACTATTACACAACAGACACTATATATGACATACTATCACTACAACAGACACTAAATATGATATACTATTACACAACAGACACTACAAATGACATACTATCACTACAACAGACACTATATATGACATACTATCACTAAAAGAGATTACACGTATAGCATACTATCACTAAAACATACAGTACATATGGCATACTATCACTAAAACAGGCAACACATATAGCATACTATCACTAACACAAACAACACATATGGCATACTATCACTAAACAGCCAACACATATAGCATACTATCACTAAAACAGACAATACATATGACATACTATCACTACAACAGACACTATATATGACATACTATCACTACAACAGACACTATATATGACATACTATTACTACAACAGACACTAAATATGATATACTATTACACAACAGACACTACATATGACATACTATCACTACAACAGACACTATATATGACATACTATCACTAAAAGAGATAACACGTATAGCATACTATTACTAAAACATACAGTACATATGGCATACTATCACTAAAACAGATAATATATATGGCATACTATCATTAAAACAGACAATACATACTGCATACTATCACAACAATAGACAACACATATCACTAAAACAGACAATGCATATGGCATACTATCACTAAAAAAGACAATGCATATGGCATATATATCATTAAAACATAAAACACATATGGCATGATATCACTACAACAGACAACACATATGGCATACTATCACTATAACATACAATACATTTGGCATATAATTGCTAAAACAGACAATACATATGGAAGACTATCCCTTCAACAGATAATACATATCGAAGACTATTACTACAACAGACAATGCAAGTGGAAGAATATCACTACATTCATTGGCACCTTGCCGTCTTTACAGACGAGTTTGTGCATCAAAAAGGCATAATAACTATCACCCATGTAGTTAGTATTACCCATTACGCCGCTAATCACTGGTATCATGAAGGCTAATAGACTACAATGGCTGGGACATATAGAAAGAATGGAAGATAATAGGGAAACAAAACTCGCTTACACTCAGGAAATAAATGACCGTAGACCCGAGGTAGACCAAGAAGACGGTGGAGAGATAATATACATACGGACGTACAAGCACTTGGAATCAGCGACTGGCAAGAGAAGGTCAACCAGAGAGACGAATGGAGACGGATTGTATCTGCAGCAAAGAACCTCAATGGCTCGGAACGCTGAAGAAGAAGAACTATTACCCATGGCGGTAGCGAATGTGACTGATAAGGCCAATTCGCGCTGTAAATGTTCGTCCACAGTGGATGCATGTGAACACGTGGTCATTTCCACCATCATGCACCATCTTACGTCTCACACGCTCAGTGTGTGATTTATCTGCAATAATTTTCTCCTGTCTTTATTCCATTTCTGATGTTTGCCCTCCATGTAACACGTTCAGTGGAGACTTGCTCCCAATGTGCATTAACAATGCCTGTAGCAATCATGCCCCGCTTACACACATCTTTGTATCGTAGTAGAGGCCGACCCTGAGATCTCTTACCCATATGTAATTCACCAAAAAAGATGTCCTTTGGTATTCTACCATCATCCATCCTCCTAAGATGTCCTATCCATCTAAGTCTACAAAGACTGAGCATGGAGTAAACCGTCACACAACCTGATCTTTCCTATACTTCAGTATTTGTGATTTTGTCTTGCCACTACCAAGAATTCTTCGCAGACACCGCATATGAAAGCTGTTTAAACGTTTCGCTTGGTGTGAGTAAGTTGTCCAGGCTTCACTGCCTTAAAGAATAGTACTTAGGACACAGGCTTGATAGACAAGGACTTTTGTTTTGGTAGTAAGCTTCCTGTTCTCCCAGACTATTTTTTTAAAACCTGCTCATTGTTGTTGCTGCCTTACCAATCCGGATGTTGATTTCCTGATCTAGGGATAATTTGCTATTTACCACTGATCCTAGATATGTAAAATGGTCTACCATATTGTCACGATACTAGAGATCAACGATCCAATATGTTACTAGAACAACGTACGGCATATTAAGCCGCGGCATTTTGCTTGTTGAGAGAGCGTTGATTGAACGATAGGAACGAGTGAAGATGAGACCGGAGTCTACGGACGACGGAAAAAACAGCGATTTCAAAACCTTTGAACACCGATGGATCGCTATATCGTATTTTCAACAACCTTTGAAGTGGGAAAACGGAGATTCACGATCACGGCGTTTCACAGCCGTTTGTAGTAACGAAGGCGACGATGGGTGATCGGAGGAGACGAATGGAGAATCATTGATGTCACGACAGGACGGGGCATCAAAAGAGAATTTCGGCTGTTGTTGTATAGATCAAAAAACTGATGTGGAGGAAAGGGGGAAACTGGTGGAATAAGCCCATATCGTCGTACAGAGATTAATAGGCTGGATATTCTAGTGGAATTTAGTGTGATATTTGGTTTCCACGAGAAGTGGTGGTTTATTCTTAAGGGATTATGAAAAGGGAGTTACAACGTTTCAAGTCGGATAATACTGATGAACGTTTTGTATTTATTGTGCAATTAGTACTCCCAATTCAGCCAAGGATAATTATAAGGTAGTGGTGGTGTAGAGTATAAATATAAAATAGTGTATTTGAGTGTGAAACCGTAATAATGGGCGTCGGCCGAATTTAGCTGAGAAGTAACATAGTGATTCTAGTATAGATGGTTACTGGGATTTCTGAGCTCTTTTATGACATTCCCTTCTTTACCTAGTCTTAAGTATGTGTATACTCCTATGTCTTATGTCAGAGGTCATTTCTCTGAATATATATATATATATATATATATATATATATATATATATATATATATATATATATATATATATATATATATATATATATATATATATCTGATAACGGCCATAAGCCTACTCTCACTGCTAATGAGTTTGAGTTAGGTTGATAGCACCTGATATTGTCTTTTCGACAGGTTCCCATGTACAAAGTAATAACAACACTCCTGAAAAGAAGGAAGGGACTCTAATCTGGTAAAGTAATAAAAATCGGCCAGATTGAAGTCGGATGTCAGTCATACAGGTCAGCAAGTTCTAGCATTAACGGATACCTATAAGACATTCTGGTTAAGAAACTTACAGCAGAATAAAGTGCAGCTAAACATAGACCGAAAGCTCACTATGGTGCAACTGAACTGTTTTTTAAAAATGAAGAAGCCGTAAGACCAGAACTTATTATCAGATAAACAGAACAGTAATGAATAAGAAACACTGTGAATCAGTAATTTTTAAAGACAGTCTTGGTAATTATGCATCCATAAGAGACCATAACTCATGCAATGATATCGGAGGTATAAACATTACTAGAAATATCATATCGTTCATGTTATCAGATATTCCACAAGGAGAGACAATATATAATAAAAACACTCTGTGGTGACAAACTGTGTAATTCTAAAATTGTCAAGGATATTGTGAAGACATCATCAACATCATTCATCAAGAGACAGTATACCGGGTGAGCGTACCCCAATTCTGTACTGTGGTGACTATATGTGCCGTTGAGTGATGAAAACTATGAGGTGGATCTAAGAGTGACATTCTTATCTCACCTACAGGATAGAACACAACAACAACGTCTTTACTTACACTCCATACACACATGACACTTTTGGTTTATTCAATAAATAATGATAGTATTTAGTGGAGGACAATGTCGTGTGGGTATGTTCTGAAGGAAAGTGGAGAGGGATATGGCATTGTGAGAAGAGAGAGAGAGAGTGAATAGAAGATTGGAACGGGGGTATGTAGACAAAAGTCTGACAATAGACCCAACAGTGGAAAAAAAGGGAAATTGAAGTGCGCTTGTTGATTCTACTGTCCCCCCAGAGACGACAAGCGACACATATCCAGTTCGGCGTCGTCAATAAAGATTGATGGTACCCCATGTGCACCTTGTAACATAATCTGTGTCTTCTTTTTGCTAATTGTTAAACCAAATTCAGAACAAGCATTCGAGAATGCAGATAGTAGACATTCTTCCTCAGAGTGGATCGTAATTGCAGCATCTGCAAAAAGCAACTCTCTGATCAGTACCCTCCTAATTTTGGCCTTGGCCTTCAATCTCTGAGCATTGTAGAGGCCGCCATCTGAGCGTGAGTGAATGTATATACCACCATCCTGATCATGAAAGCATAATTCAGTAGAAGTAGAAAGTATATTCGAAAGAGGGTGGGAGCTAGTACACAACTTTGCTTAACTCCACTCTTGATTTCAAACTCTTCAGAAGTTGAACCATCAAACTTGATTATACCCTTCATGCCTGTGTGGAACGATTCCATAATGGACAGAAGAGTTGGTGGGCAGCCAATCTTCTTTAGTGCCTTGAACAGATCCTCACGACTGACCCAACTCAAATGCCTTTGTGAGGTTGACGAAGGCAATAAACAGTGGTTGATTCTGTTCACGGCATTTTTCTTGCGTTTGTCGCAATGAGAATATCATATCAATGGCAGACCGGTTCTGTCGAAAGCTACACTGTGATTCGGGGTAGACTTGATCTCCTAGGACTTGAAGTCTGCGCAGAACAATTCTGGCAAACACTTTTTCCAACAATACACAGAAGTGAGATACCCCTATAGTTGTTGC
This sequence comes from Cepaea nemoralis, assembly GCA_014155875.1. Lineage (NCBI taxonomy): Eukaryota > Metazoa > Mollusca > Gastropoda > Stylommatophora > Helicidae > Cepaea > Cepaea nemoralis. The sequence continues at coordinate 482,165 of JACEFZ010006375.1, read as the reverse complement.
AGTCGCTCCGATCGCCCTTGTTCTTGTACAGTGTTATGATGCTTGAATCTTTGAATTCCTGTGGGACTTGTCCTTCTCGCCAGCATAGCTCTATTAGCTGGTGGATCTGTAGAGTGAGTGTGTCTTTCCCACTCCTGATAACGTCTATTGGAATCCCATCCTTACCTGGAGCCTTGTCAGATGCAAGTTCATTTATAGCACACTTAACTTCTGTTATGGTAGGAAGTGTTTCCAGGTGGTCAAGAGTTGGTAGGGCCTCTATGGCGTTGAGGGCATCATCCGCTAGTTTGGTCTCACTTGAGTAAAGCTCCAAATAGTGCTCTACCCATCTGTCCATCTGCTGTTTCTTATCAGTGATGATTTCTCCAGTCAAGGTTTTCAATGGTGTACTTCTTTTGATCATTGGACCACAGGCTTTCTTTATCCCTTCATACATGCTTCTGATGTTTCCCTTATCACTTGCGATTTGAATGGACTCACATAACTTGATCCAATAGTCATTTGCACACTGCCTGGCAGCCTTTTGCACATCCTTACTAGCTTGCATCAGCTCACTCAGAGTGTTACGCGTTGGTCTTTCCTTATTTATTAAGAGAGCTATCTTCTTCTTATCAATCAAGGGCTGCAGAGTCTGGCTGTTTGCTGCAAACCAGTCCTGCCTCTTATGATCCACAGTGCCGTAAACCCCTACCACAGTTTTATAAAGAGTTTCTTTAAGTTTTCCCCAATTTTCACTTACTGTACAATTTTCTGATGTATCAGTGAAAGCGTCTTCAAGTTTCTGTTGAAACTGAAAGCACGTTTCAGGATCGTGAGTGTTAGTAATATTAATTCTGAGGCTAGATTTGTGTTTAGCTGTGTAGATTCTCTTTGGTCTCAGTCTTACAATTGCAACAACCAAAGAATGATCCGTATCACAGTCAGCACTGTGGTTACTTCGAGTCAATGATGTATGGTTCAGATGTTGTCTCCATGTGATGATGAAGTCCAGCTGGTGCCAATGGCCGGATCTTGGATGTTTCCATGTGACCTTATGCATCTCTTTTGATTTAAAAAAAGGAGTTTGTAATACATAGGTCATGGGACGCAGAGGTGGTTCCAAGGCACCAGGGCCGGGTTATATACTGGCCAAGACCTATTGACGCGTCCTCGTCGAGCGTCCTGGGCAACAGGTCCCTTCGGGGTCCTGGCTAAAGTCAATAGGATCGCCGATTCCTCCGAAGTCAGAGAGTGTCAGCCTGTACGGCGAGGAACCACCAGTCTGCACACCAATAAGCCAGACATGGGACAACGGATACTCACGCAAAACTCAGGTCCTGTATGACATCACACTGATGTTGGGCAACAGGATCCCTTCATCCGACATACAGGACTTTGCGTTGGAGCTCAAGCCAACGAACACAAGCAAGCAAGCAAGCAACATAGGTCATTTCTGGTGCAATGCTCCAGCAGCCTTTGCCCATTTTCATTCATGCGACCAATGTTGTATTTTCCAAGGCACACTGGACATGGACTCGAGTCCTTGCTCACATGAGCATTGAAATCACCGAGCATATAAATGTAGTTAGATTTTGGAACTGCCTTGATCACGGAGTCTAACTCCTCATAGAACGAATCCTTCACATCATCAGAGGAATAGAGTGTCTGTGCATATGCAGTAATAATGGTGGCAAAACCACAAGAGGTTGCCAATCGCAGAGATAATAGTCTTTCATTACCACCTGCTGGAATTTCAATCATTCCCAGTAGCGAATTCTTCACTGCAAAGCCCACACCATGTTGCCTTTTTTTCTGCCTGCCCTCTACCCTTCCAAAAATAAGGTGTAATTGTTTTCCCTGAGTGACCCTTCCTCAGCGAGGCGAGTCTCCTGCAGGCCAACAATATCAACGTTAAGACGATTGAGTTCGACATCAATCACAGCCGTTTTTCTGACATCGTCAATATTGGTCAAGTCAGTGGAAAATCCTGGACACATGGTTCTCACGTTCCAGGTTGCAAGCAGTAGCTTGCGGTTTCTACTTTTCTTTTTTATTAGTACCTAGTGCATTGGTTTTACAGCCTGCGATTCAGATTTTGTCTTAGCCCCAAGCACTCATTGAAGCAGGCAGGCTGTGGCGGATCAGCAATGTAACAGAGCACCATCTCTGTTGGGGATTTAGTGAGTTAACAGATTCTGTGCAAAATGGGGAAATGGATTTGTGAACGCGTGAGCACGATTAGTTTTAGGTAACTAGGGTTGCTCACGCGTTGACGTAAACAGTCTTCCATATTAGCCGTCTACAAGAACAAGACGTATGATTTTCATCTGGACGGTATTTTATAAACTGATGTCAAATAAACTTCCATACACAGTCAAGTTGGACTTTGTTATATATCGACACGTGCCATCAATTTTATACAGTAGCCTTGTTCTCTATACACTGTTATAGCACCCAAGTGGCCGGGGGCGGATCAGCACCCACGTGGCCGGGGGCTGTCCAGCTTGAGGCGGGCGGTAGTTGATCAGTGACACCTGTAGATGTCTCCCACCGTCAGAGGCAACGCGTGGCGCCCCATATCTACGCCAATTGACAGGGACTTATAACCCGTAACAGCTGCCTCTCGCTTTGATTCCGAGACCGGTTAAGACCAGGGATGGAGTTACTGTCTCTCCAAAGCACAAAGCCTGGGATAAAATATAGAGACCATGTGTTGCCCATGCACCATGATCCCTCTGGGCCTGCCTAGTACACTCCAGAGGAAAGGTAACACCTATACATTTGGAACAAGACAAGCTGCAGAAGCTGCCGGATCAGCAAAGCAATGCTCTAACTGGCTGCCTTTCGGAGCTTCGATCCTAGACCAGCTGCCAACCAATGCTTAGGGCCTGGTCTGCCCTGCCATGACATTGTGTCTTTAGGTTGCATCTCTTCGCACCAGGATAAGGCTTGTACCCTCCCAATTGCGCTCTTCCGCCCGAAGCCATTGGCACAATGTGGGGTGTCGGGTTTCGTAAGCGCCGCCCAATGTTCAGCGCTAACAGAAAGCAGGTAGTACCGTCTACTGTCATACGGTAGCTCAGTCATGTCTGACTAAGACCTGACACCAAAGAATATCAAGAAGAATATCACTACAACAGACTGGAACATATGGAAGACTTATCACTAAAACAAACAATATATCACTAAAACAGACAACACATATGGAAGACCATCACCAATATACAACATATATGGAGAACTACCACTAAAACAGACCACACATATGGCACATTATCACTAAAACAGACAAAACATGCGGCATACTATAGCTAAAATAGACAATACATATGGAAGACTATCACTAACAGACAACATATATGGCAAACTATCGCTAAAATAGACAATACATAAGGAAGACTATCACTAACAGACAACATATATGGCATACTATCGCTAAAATAGACAATACATATGAAAGACTATCACTAACAGACAACATATATGGCAAACTATCGCTAAAATAGACAATACATATGGAAGACTATCACCAGCAAACAACGCATATGGTATACTATCGCTAAAATAGACAATACATAAGGAAGACTATTACCAGCAGACAACATATATGGAAGACTATTACCAGCAGACAACATATATGGAGAACTATCACTAAAACAGACGACACATATGGCAAATTATCACTAAAACAGACAACACATATGGCATACTATCGCTAAAATAGACAATACGTATGGCATATTAACACTAAAAAAAGACAACGTATATGGCACATTATGACTAAAAAAGACAACATGCATGCTAGAACACATTACATATGGCAGACTATCGTTACAAGTGACAATACATACGGCAGAATATATCACCAGTGCTATGATGCGCGTGACATTTCGCTGACCTAGATATGTCGCGCATTTTTATGGCAAACATATTACCACGGTCTGTCCTAGTTTGGTGAATTACATCCAGGTCGTCCGTGATATATGAGGCCTGGATGCAGTCACATCACAGAGTTATTGTACAGTACTGGATGAGTCACATCTCAGAGTTATTGTACAGTGCTGGATGGGTCACATCTCAGAGTTATTGTACAGTACTGGATGAGTCACGTCACATAGTTATTGGATGAGAAAAAATTTAGTTGCATGTCCTCACATGACGTAGCAGTCAAGCCCAGCATTTTCGCTGTTCGTGATTCCTGGGCAAATTTTACGTTCAGTAGTTTGCCATTGCTTTCTGAACGACCGGCATCTACACCTTTTTCGAAAAAACCAGCACCGCTGTGTTTCGAACCCGGGTATACGGACTCACAAACCGCGTTCACAAGCCCTTAACCACAGAGACCGGATGAGAAACATCACAGTTATTACACAGCATTTGATGCAGTCATCTCGCAAAGTTATTACACAGTATTGGACTGCACAGAAACACACCACGACCAACACCACCCTAAGCATATCAGGTCACCTAAACTGGTCTCCTCGAGTGTTTCCTAGTGGAGTAGCTTTGTGCAATTTGAACTAGCTCATCAACTAGCAGCATAAACACGATGCGGTGTATTGATTTGCTCTCACAGACGAAAAGGGTCGACCGTACACTCAACAACAGAAAAATGTGTACTCTTTACATAAAGCTTATAACATAATATTGCTATGGGAAAGACAACTTTTTGCCAGATGGAAAACTCTGACCAATAAAAAGCTGTCAATTGCAGTGATAAAACAAAGTTGGTGTGCTAAACAGAACCAATACTGGTGTATGCATGTGAAACAGAATAAGCAGACAGGCTGAGAATCATCTAAAGGCAGTGGAAATGTGATTTCTGTGGAAAATTCCAAGAATACCATTGACGGACAGAAGAATTTATGAGACAGTTCTACAAGGAATAAATAAAAAGCATAAACTGATTAGAAAAATTAGACACATACAGTAATGGTATTTTGGGCAAAGTATAACAAAGAAAACACTAGAAAACCAAGTGACAAAGGAAACATTTGATGGGGAAACAAGCAAGGGGATAAATCCTTTAATGGCACGGAGATAAGGCATGATCGCGACAAGAACAAAGACCCGATCCAAGACACCGGTGTTCATGTTAGATGCGAACCATGTACCGCCCACGATTATCCATATGGCACATGATGACGAACCTTATTCGTGTTCTCTGCTCTTATTCCTGCGGTTGAAGTCATTTGGTATTAGCCGTCGTCGTGTCAGTGCATAGCCTTGAGTTCCGCATACTGCCACCTATGTTGGTTATAAATGTTTCCCCGCGCCACGGTCTCATGCTGTCTAATCTATTTTATACATGTCTTCCTGTCCTCCTGCTGCTTCTTTCTTCTTCTTCTTCTTCTTCTTCTTCTTCTTCTTCTTCTTCTTCTTCTTCTTCTTCTTCTTCTTCCGCCCGCTTGAAATGTGTCAATAACTGCAAATGTTCTCTCTGTATGAATTTAACTTCCTTTATTTGGTTCACTCGGTGGCCCACAGGGTTTATTTTCCACTGTTGTTTCTCCAGGCCAGAAGGTTTGCCTAGATATGTCGTATTTTGGGCAGTCTTGGAGTGTGATCTGCTGTCTATGTCGCCAATCCACATGTGATTCGCCAATCTTGAATTTTGTATACACGTGGTTGCGTAATCTATTGTGTTCTGTTCTGAGGTGCAGAATAATGATTTGTTCTGGTCTGTCCACAATGTCGTAATCGTCTTGAACAGGTCTTGGTGGCTTCCTCTGCTTTATTCCCCTTTTGTTCATCTCTTAATTTTCTACTCCTTATTTCTGTGCGTCTGTAAGCGTGAAAGGTGGTTTCCTGTTGCAACGACTTACGCCACCTCCTCACTTCTTGTGACGTACAAATGCATTCACAGCGGATTGAGCAAACGGAAAAGCAGGAAGAAACGGACACACGGGAAAACCCGCCGGCCAATCCCTCGGCTGACGTCACATGTATAAACGCCGCGAAATCGAAAAGTCATCTAACACTGACACAGAAAACTAGAGAAACTAAACCCGCACTTTGAACTACCACAACTATAACCAACGCCACTGAGGCTGGTTGAACGAGGTGGAAAGTTTTTTGTTTTATTTTTAATTTCTACAAAGCAGAATTGAGCAGACGGTCTGGGCGATACCCAACCAGCAGAAATAAATCCAGGGGGACGTTTGTGTAACGTTAGTCAGGCGGCCACTGAAACCAAAACCCTGGCGACTCTCCGTTGACTATGGAAGCCACGGGCGGAGCATTTGTGGGAATTTCCCGAGTGTAATGATGTTGAATCTGGATTTCATATTTCATATTTGTAACGTGTATTCTCTGGCTGAGGGGTTACAACACTTTCTCCGTAATCCCGTTTATTACGCAGTCTCGTAGCGGGAGAGAACTGGGAGCGGTTCGACCCCCGCTGGTGACTTGCGGGGTACTGAGCCGGCCGCTCAGAAAGCAATGGCAAACTACTGAGCGTAATCTTGCCAAGAAATCAACAGACAGCTGAAAGATGCTGCTGTTGACAGCGATGTCCTGTAAAGGATATGCAAAAAAAAAAAAAAAACGTATATACAGAATTTCCGACATACCCGGTCGAGGGTCCGAAATCAGCCGCAATTACCAGAACAAGCAACAAGTTTCTCCTATCTTGGACATGTAATATAACAGGTGATGGCAGACGTGAAACAGAAATTTAAAAAAAAAAAAAAAAAGAATAGGAATGGCCAAAAATTATTTCAACAGCATGTAATAAGTGTTAACATCTAGCGCAGTGTTTCCCAACGTGGGGCCCACGCCCCACAGGGGGGCAATTCGATTGTTAAGGGGGGCAATTCAAAAAATGGAAGAAATCGGCTGGATATAACAAAACGGGGAGACTTGAGACTGAAGTTAACTAAATTGGAACCTGACATAAAATCTCTTTGCAGCAAGCACCAAACGCAAGGATCTCACTAAATTTAAATAATTACTAATAATTAAAATAATATAGAAAAATCTTTCATTAAAATTATTTTGTACTTGAATTTCAGTGTTTTAAAACGTGGTTGCGTTAATTTACTTACTGTGTTTGCTCAATAATTCCCTAGTGATTTCTTTCTAATACCTATGGGTCCTTTGGCTAGGATCGGGTGCATTTGCTGCTCTCCCCCCACTAGTGCGCCTGGTCTGGTCGGGATGATCAAATAAAAACCCATCACATATTTTCACCTTAGATGTGGGCCTGGTGGACCACTGTGGGCAATAGCTCACAGTGAGACTAAGGGTTCACACAAAAAAGGGGGAGGTGGGGGAACCAGCTTGTCTGGGGTAACCGCCAAACCAAATTAAAAAAAAAATTCACCCAACACAACCGACATACAGGGACGCGGGACCTTGGGGGGGGGGGGGGGGGGGGGGGCGGGGCTCTGGGAACCTGAGCCCTTCTAAAAAAAAATTAAAGTTTCTTTAGTGAACGTTTCAATTTTTGAATATTAAAAATAATGCATTTGTTGGGGGGGGGGGGGGGGGGGGATAAGAATTTTAGAAAGGCTTAGGTGGGGCATAGCACAAAAAAAGGTTGGGAAACACTGATCTAGGGAGATTAACAATGCATTAAACATGAGAATTGTCGACTGTTATGCATATTCAACATTACTATATGGCACAGAAGCCTGGACATTGAACAAGCAACTAGAAAGTCGAATAGATGCCCTGGAACGAACGAACGAACGAACGAACGAAAGAAACTGATTGGAAACATTAGGCGTAGACAGTCAAAATTTTTGTGGGGAATGTTATGAGAAGAAATGAATTGGAGAACTTGGTGATAACTGGCAAGATCGAAGGGAAGAGACTAAGGGGAAGACCGAGAAGTAAATAACCTGGATGGCTTGGCCACGTGGCATGGTCGAGACAGAAGCATGCAACTGATCCATGACTCTGGTGATCGAGTGAGATGGCGAAACAGACCGCCCACGCTTATCGGCATGGTACATGATGGATGTACTCTTATAAAAACCATACTGGAGGGTAAGGTCGAAGGCAAGCAAGCAAGAGGTAGGCAACTATACAAGTTAAAACATCAAGAGATGGACGAACGGCAAGCTGACAGAATGTACAGTCAGGGAGGGGGACAGACAGTGTTGGAGATCCATTGCAGCCAACCTTCATTGTGGAGACGGCACCTGATTGAAAGTCCTTTGTAGCGAGACGTTTGGAACAGTATGTTTATTTACTCACTCTGGTGGATCTGGTTACTGTCTGCTACAGCCTTTTCCCTGGGCGCCGCAGGCCTCTGAAAGCACTTTAAAATCGTCAACTGTCTGGAGACTCACGTCCCACCTTTACTCTCAAGTCTATTCCCCCGTCATCTTCTGTAATTTTCTTTCTGTCACAGGAAACAAATGAGGAGGTTTGAGTAACTGACAAATAAGTGCCAGTAAAACGGCGTCTGTAGAGTAGGATAGACATATCAGTGTTTCCGTTTGCGATGGCCAGAGTTGATTTTAAAGTGAATCTCTTGTTGAATGTTCCAGTTATCTTCATGAGGCTGGAGGTCGCGTGTGCAGGCACTAGATTTCTCGGTAGATAGAACTCTTAAACTGGAGGATGTAGTGTTTCCGTGCCCAGGCAATATTACTAACATTAGAAAAGTGACCAAGTGCAGTATACTGCTGGCACTTTGCCGTCTTGAGAGACGATTGTTAGTTACACTGTGCTTCTAAACAAGGTATGATAACCTCTCCATAGCACAAAGCATGGGCTGAACTGTTGAGACCATATTTTACCTATGCAGCATGATCCCTCTCTCGGCCTGCCTAGTTCACTACAGAGGAAAGGTCACTCCACTACACCTGGAACAAGTATCGGCAAAGTAGTACTTCAACTTTCCGCTTGCCGGCGCTTCGTTCCTAGACCAGTTGCCGACCAAAGCTCTGGGTCTGGTCTGCGTGCCTTGTCATTTAGTCTTTTGGTTGCATATATATATATATATATATATATATATATATATATATATATATTATATATATATATATATATATATATATATATATATATATATATATATATATAAAGCATGTTTATGGTTTGCTGGACTTTACTGCTGGCGCTTTTGAACAAATAGGGAAGCCAGCCTCATGCCCAAGCCTCCCTCACTGCCTCTGTAGACGAGTATGGCACGTGCCTTATGCAGCAATGTGTGGCTGCTGGCTCTTTAGTGACTGCCGCATCCATCGACTATGAATTGCATTTTTCGTGGAGGACTTTTGTGTTGCCATTCTGGCAGCGGCATTATGCAAAGTATATCTGTGCAGGCTGTTTGTCGAGACTTCTGTCTGTTCCACTTTTCACATGGGGCAGTGAGGAGCATTTTGTGTGATATTCACTGTCCGGGAAGGGAGCATAATGGGGCGACCCTTTACCGTAAAGTTGACACGCGACTAACTAAAGAACAAAAACTGCACAACCAGTGCTGGAGTGACAAACCTGATATGATATCTTGAAGAAACCTCGCCCATGACCAGCACAGCTCAAAACAACAATGGTAACATCTGTAAACTGTAAAAGAGTAACCGCCTCCAGGTGTAGAATGTGACACAAGAACCACGGTGCAGCATCGTGTTCACTGTTAACTTTTCTCTCTCCAATAATTATCATCATCATCAACATTAACATCATTATCATCAAGTGCCCTGCCAAATGGTGTGGGCTTCCATGCTTCTTCACATCTCGCAGTCTCCACCACAAGTTATATGTACTGATATTTTCCCATGCCACTATAACAGACTGTCTAGCTAGAATCTTCCCTCGCTGTCTTCCAACAACTCTTTTCCCGTCAAATGGCGTTTGCTACCATGCTTCTTCCCGTCTCGCCATCTCCAACATATCTTTCATTTCATGTGCTGATATTTTCCCATGCCATTATGAAAAGACTGTGAGTTCGAATATTTTCTGTCACCGTCTTCCTCTAACTTATTTTCTCGTGAATCTTTTCAGCTGTTACAATATGTTTGGGTCTTTCTCGTTTCATTATGTGGTCAAAATCGGCGAGTGTCTAGTGCTGATGTTTGAGTTTAAGCTGACGTCGTGGTTTACTCAAATTAAAAACATGCATATATTTTAACCAATTTAACTGTCCAACATTCTCCTGTAAACCCACATTTGTAAACAAGGCGACTGCCATTTCGAGGTATTAACACTGTTGAGTCAGAAGGGTTCACGGTAATACGTGTCTGGCACTAGGGGGGAGATGTTAACGTAAATCTTGGATGATGATGATAATGATGATGATGATGATGATGATGATTAATAATAATAATAATTAATAATAATAATAATAATAATAATAATAATAATAATAATAAATGGGTCAGAGTAGGCAAACATAATGGCTGAGTGTAGATACACGTAATGCTGAGTGTAGGTACAAACAATGGATGAGAGTAGACACAAGCAATGGATGAGAGTAGGCACAAGCAATAGATGACAGTAGGTACAAGTAATGGCTGAGTGTAGGTACAAACAATAGCTTAGAGTAGGTACAATTAATGGCCGAGTGTAGATACAAGTAATGGATGAATGTAGGTATAAGTAATGGCTTAGTGTAGGTATAAATAATGGCTTAGTGTAGGTACAGGTAATGGCTGAGTGTAGGTATAAGTAATGGATGAGTGCAGATACAAATAATGGATGAGAGTAAGTACAAGAAATGGATGAGAGTGCGCACAAGTAATGGCTGAGAGTAAGTATAAGAAATGGTTGAGAGTAGGCACAAGTAATGACTGAGAATATGCCATGTAATGGCTGAGAGTAGGCACAAATAATGGCTGGGAGTAGGCACATGTAATGGCAACTAGTGGAGTAGTCCGAGCTACTTTCATGGTAACAAAATCTTAGTTGCATATCTTTTACAGAACGTAGCATTCAACCCCTGCATTTTTGGCTTTTCGTGATTCCTGAGCAAGTTTTTGTTTAGTAGTTTGCCATTGCTTTCTGAGCGATCCGCATCAATACCATTTCATAAAAACCAACGGAAGGAGGTCTGCTGCCAAATCGCTTACAGCTATGTTTAGAACTCGGTATGCGGGATTACGAACTGCATCCGGAACGCCTTCGCCACGAAGCTGGCTTTCATGGTAAGCACAAGGTAAAACACGGCAGCTACAACAATTAGTGGAGTAGTCTGGACTACTTTAATGGTAAGCACAAGGTAAAACACGGCTGGTACAACAACTAGTGGAGTAACCCGGACTACTTTAATGGTAAGCACAAGGTAAAACACGGCTGGTACAACAACTAGTGGAGTAACCCGGACTACTTTAATGGTAAGCACAAGGTAAAACACGGCTGGTACAACAACTAGTGGAGTAACCCGGACTACTTTAATGGTAAGCACAAGGTAAAACACGGCTGGTACAACAACTAGTGGAGTAACCTGGACTACTATAATGGTAAGCACAAGGTAAAACACGGCTGGTACAACAACTTGTGGAGTAGTCCGGGCTACTTTCATGGTAAACAAAAGGTTAAACACGGCTGGTACAACAACTAGTGGAGTAACCCGGACTACTTTAATGGTAAGCACAAGGTAAAACACGGCTGGTACAACAACTAGTGGAGTAACCTGGACTACTATAATGGTAAGCACAAGGTAAAACACGGCTGGTACAACAACTTGTGGAGTAGTCCGGGCTACTTTCATGGTAAACAAAAGGTTAAACACGGCAGGTACAACAACTAGTGCAGTAACCTGGACTACTTTCATGGTAAACACAAGGTAAAACACGGCTGGTACAACAACTTGTGGAGTAACCTGGACTACTTTAATGGTAAACACAAGGTAAAACACGGCTGGTACAACAACTAGTGGAGTAACCTGGACTACTGTAATGGTAAGCACAAGGTAAAACACGGCTGGTACAACTAATGGAGTAGCCCGGACTACTTTAATGATAGGCACAAGGTAAAACACGGCTGGTACAACAATTAGTGGAGTAACCTGGACTACTTTCATGGTAAACACAAGGTAAAATACGGCTGGTACAACAACTAGTGGAGTAATCCGGGCTACTTTCATGGTAAACAAAAGGTAAAACACGGCTGGTACAACAACTAGTGGAGAAACCCGGACTATTTTCACGGTAAACACAAGGTAAAACACGGCTGGTACAAGAACTAGTGGAGTAACCCGGACTACTTTCACGGTAAGCACAAGGTAAAACACGGCTGGTATAACAACTCTCTGAGACTATTGGATTAAAAGCCACGTGAGAGTGCTGTGATCATAGACGTACTAATCAACGTACAGCGATCGGCTTCGTACAGAAAGCCTAAATAACCACCCGCTGGCATCCATGACAGGCAGCAAATAAACAGGCCATTGCTTCGTTGGCAAGTGAATATCAGTTTGATATTGTAGCTAGCAGCTGCCGTAGCCACGTGACAAGCTTGCATGCCTGTCGGCCAGCCGGCCCGGGTGTAATGAGTTCAAATTCATATCACGGCTGATGATTGTTTAATGCACTGAGCTGAGTTTTTCCAGACTCAGATTTGAGTTAGGAGGAAAACGGAGCACTTATGGGTTGCACCCGAGTGCCGTGATGTTGATCCATCGACTAAACTAAACTAATCTCAAGACGTGTCAAGAGAGCCCGTTACGTTTGACCGAATATCATAGTGGAAAACCAAGAGCAGGCTGGCAGGTGGTTCAATGAACAACAATTCTGAAGTCTATTCAAATTAAGTTTCCTCCTTGGTATTTCTTTAGTGTTGAGTTGTGTTCATCCAGGATGACCGCTGTTTCCTCACATGTGCAACAATTCTGGGAAAGGTTTAAAGTTTGGTGGGCTTCGTGCAAATGTGAAACTTAACTGGCTATTTATTTTAAATGAGGACACTTCAGTTACACACGGAATGTGTGTGGCTGTGTGTGAACGCACGCGCGCCGGTGTGTGTGAGCGCACACTCATCTGGCGACATCATCAGTTTATGCAGTCTGAACTCTGGAGTCTATGTATGAATCTCAGTGACCTTAATGTCTGTGTGAGGTAGTTGTTTCTTGCATGTCTGTGTGAGGTAGTTGTTTCTTGTTTGTCTATGTGAGATAGTTGTTTCTTGTTTGTCTGTGTGAGGTAGTTGTTTCTGACTGTCTGTGTGAGGTAGTTGTTTCTTGCTTGTCTGTGTGAGGTAGTTGTTTCTGACTGTCTGTGTGAGGTAGTTGTTTCTGACTGTCTGTGTGAGGTAGTTGTTTCTGACTGTCTGTGTGAGGTAGTTGTTTCTGACTGTCTGTGTGAGGTAGTTGTTTCTGACTGTCTGTGTGAGGTAGTTGTTTCTTGTTTGTCTATGTGAGATAGTTGTTTCTTGCATGTCTGTGTGAGGTAGTTGTTTCTGACTGTCTGTGTGAGGTAGTTGTTTCTGACTGTCTGTGTGAGATAGTTGTTTCTGACTGTCTGTGTGAGATAGTTGTTTCTGACTGTCTGTGTGAGGTAGTTGTTTCTGACTGTCTGTGTGAGGTAGTTGTTTCTTGCATGTCTGTGTAAGGTAGTTGTTTCTGACTGTCTATGTGAGGTAGTTGTTTCTGACTGTCTATGTGAGGTAGTTGTTTCTGACTGTCTATGTGAGGTAGTTGTTTCTGACTGTCTGTGTGAGGTAGTTGTTTCTGACTGTCTGTGTGAGGTAGTTGTTTCTTGTTTGTCTATGTGAGATAGTTGTTTCTTGCATGTCTGTGTGAGGTAGTTGTTTCTGACTGTCTGTGTGAGGTAGTTGTTTCTGACTGTCTGTGTGAGATAGTTGTTTCTGACTGTCTGTGTGAGATAGTTGTTTCTGACTGTCTGTGTGAGGTAGTTGTTTCTGACTGTCTGTGTGAGGTAGTTGTTTCTGACTGTCTGTGTGAGGTAGTTGTTTCTTGCATGTCTGTGTGAGGTAGTTGTTTCTTGCATGTCTGTGTGAGATAGTTGTTTCTTGCATGTCTGTGTGAGGTAGTTGTTTCTGACTGTCTGTGTGAGGTAGTTGTTTCTGACTGTCTGTGTGAGGTAGTTGTTTCTGACTGTCTGTGTGAGGTAGTTGTTTCTGACTGTCTGTGTGAGATAGTTGTTTCTGACTGTCTGTGTGAGATAGTTGTTTCTGACTGTCTGTGTGAGGTAGTTGTTTCTGACTGTCTGTGTGAGGTAGTTGTTTCTGACTGTCTGTGTGAGGTAGTTGTTTCTGACTGTCTGTGTGAGGTAGTTGTTTCTGACTGTCTGTGTGAGGTAGTTGTTTCTGACTGTCTGTGTGAGGTAGTTGTTTCTTGCATGTCTGTGTGAGATAGTTGTTTCTGACTGTCTGTGTGAGATAGTTGTTTCTGACTGTCTGTGTGAGGTAGTTGTTTCTGACTGTCTGTGTGAGGTAGTTGTTTCTGACTGTCTGTGTGAGGTAGTTGTTTCTGACTGTCTGTGTGAGGTAGTTGTTTCTTGCATGTCTGTGAGAGGTAGTTGTTTCTGACTGTCTGTGTGAGGTAGTTGTTTCTTGCATGTCTGTGTGAGGTAGTTGTTTCTGACTGTCTGTGTGAGGTAGTTGTTTCTTGCATGTCTGTGTGAGGTAGTTGTTTCTTGTTTGTCTATGTGAGATAGTTGTTTCTGACTGTCTGTGTGAGGTAGTTGTTTCTGACTGTCTGTGTGAGATAGTTGTTTCTGACTGTCTGTGTGAGGTAGTTGTTTCTTGCATGTCTGTGTGAGGTAGTTGTTTCTTGTTTGTCTATGTGAGATAGTTGTTTCTGACTGTCTGTGTGAGGTAGTTGTTTCTTGTTTGTCTGTGTGAGATAGTTGTTTCTTGCATGTCTGTGTGAGGTAGTTGTTTCTTGTTTGTCTATGTGAGATAGTTGTTTCTTGCATGTCTGTGTGAGGTAGTTGTTTCTTGCATGTCTGTGTGAGGTAGTTGTTTCTGACTGTCTGTGTGAGGTAGTTGTTTCTTGCATGTCTGTGTGAGGTAGTTGTTTCTGACTGTCTGTGTGAGGTAGTTGTTTCTTGCATGTCTGTGTGAGGTAGTTGTTTCTTGCATGTCTGTGTGAGGTAGTTGTTTCTGACTGTCTGTGTGAGGTAGTTGTTTCTGACTGTCTGTGTGAGGTAGTTGTTTCTGACTGTCTGTGTGAGATAGTTGTTTCTGACTGTCTGTGTGAGGTAGTTGTTTCTGATTGTCTGTGTGAGGTAGTTGTTTCTGACTGTCTGTGTGAGATAGTTGTTTCTGACTGTCTGTGTGAGGTAGTTGTTTCTGACTGTCTGTGTGAGGTAGTTGTTTCTGACTGTCTGTGTGAGGTAGTTGTTTCTGACTGTCTGTGTGAGGTAGTTGTTTCTGACTGTCTGTGTGAGATAGTTGTTTCTTGCATGTCTGTGTGAGGTAGTTGTTTCTTGTTTGTCTATGTGAGATAGTTGTTTCTTGCATGTCTGTGTGAGATAGTTGTTTCTTGCATGTCTATGTGAGATAGTTGTTTCTTGCATGTCTGTGTGAGATAGTTGTTTCTTGTTTGTCTGTGTGAGATAGTTGTTTCTTGCATGTCTGTGTGAGATAGTTGTTTCTTGCATGTCTGTGTGAGATAGTTGTTTCTTGCATGTCTGTGTGAGATAGTTGTTTCTTGCATGTCTGTGTGAGGTAGCTGTTTCTTGCATGTCTGTGTGAGGTAGTTGTTTCTTGCATGTCTGTGTGAGGTAGTTGTTTCTTGCATGTCTGTGTGAGGTAGTTGTTTCTTGCATGTCTGTGTGAGGTAGTTGTTTCTGCATGTCTGTGTGAGGTAGTTGTTTCTTGCTTGTCTGTGTGAGGTAGTTGTTTCTGACTGTCTGTGTGAGGTAGTTGTTTCTGACTGTCTGTGTGAGGTAGTTGTTTCTGCATGTCTGTGTGAGATAGTTGTTTCTGACTGTCTGTGTGAGGTAGTTGTTTCTGACTGTCTGTGTGAGGTAGTTGTTTCTGACTGTCTGTGTGAGGTAGTTGTTTCTGACTGTCTGTGTGAGGTAGTTGTTTCTGACTTGTCTGTGTGAGAGTAGTGTTTCTTGCATGTTCTGTGTGAGGTAGTTGTTTCTTGATTGTCAATGTGAGGATAGTTGTTTCTTGCATGTCTGTGTGAGATAGTTGTTTCTTGCATGTACTGTGTGAGATAGTTGTTTCTTGCATGTCTGTGTGAGGTAGTTGTTTCTTGTACTGTCTGTGTGGAGTATGTTGTTTCTTGCATGTCTGTGTGAGGTAGTTGTTTCTTGCATGTCTGTGTGAGGTAGCTTGTTTCTTGCTGTCTGTGTGAGGTAGTTGTTTCTTGCATGTCTGTGTGAGGTAGTTGTTTCTTGACATGTCTGTGTGAGGTAGTTGTTTCTTGCATGTCTGTGTGAGGTAGTTGTTTCTTGCATGTCTGTGTGAGGTAGTTGTTTCTTGCATGTCTGTGTGAGGATAGTTGTTTCTGACTGTCTGTGTGAGGATAGTTGTTTCTTGACATGTCTGTGTGAGGTAGTTGTTTCTTGCATGTCTGTGTGAGGTAGTGTTTCCTTGCATGTCTGTGTGAGGATAGTTGTTTCTTGCACTGTCTGTGTGAGGTAGTTGTTTCTTGGATGTCTGTGTGAGGTAGTTGTTTCTTGTCATTGTCTGTGTGAGGTAGTTGTTTCTTGCATTGTCTGTGTGAGGTAGTTGTTTACTTGAATGTCCTGTGTGAGGTAGTTGTTTTCTTGCATGTCTGTGTGAGGTAGTTGTTTCTTGCATGTCTGTGTGAGGTAGTTGTTTCTGACTGTCTGTGTGAGGTAGTTGTTTCTGACTGTATGTGTGAGGTAGTTGTTTCTGACTGGTCTATGTGAGGTAGTTGTTTCTTGCATGTCTGTGTGAGGTAGTTGTTTCTGCATGTCTGTGTGAGGTAGTTGTTTCTTGCATGTCTGTGTGAGGTAGTTGTTTCTTGCATGTCTGTGTGAGGTAGTTGTTTCTTGCATGTCTGTGTGAGGTAGTTGTTTCTGACTGTCTGTGTGAGGTAGTTGTTTCTTGCATGTCTGTGTGAGGTAGTTGTTTCTGACTGTCTGTGTGAGGTAGTTGTTTCTTGCATGTCTGTGTGAGGTAGTTGTTTCTTGCATGTCTGTGTGAGGTAGTTGTTTTCTGACTGTCTGTGTGAGGTAGTTGTTTCTTGCATGTCTGTGTGAGGTAGTTGTTTCTGACTGTCTGTGTGAGGTAGTTGTTTCTTGCATGTCTGTGTGAGGTAGTGTTCTTTGCATGTCTGTGTGAGGTAGTTGTTTCTTGCATGTCTGTGTGAGGTAGTTGTTTCTGCATGTCTGTGTGAGGTAGTTGTTTCTTGCATGTCTGTGTGAGGTAGTTGTTTCTGACTGTCTGTGTGAGGTAGTTGTTTCTGACTGTCTATGTGAGGTAGTTGTTTCTTGCATGTCTATGTGAGATAGTTGTTTCTTGCATGTCTGTGTGAGGTAGTTGTTTCTGACTGTCTGTGTGAGGTAGTTGTTTCTTGCATGTCTGTGTGAGGTAGTTGTTTCTTGCATGTCTGTGTGAGGTAGTTGTTTCTTGCATGTCTGTGTGAGGTAGTTGTTTCTTGCATGTCTGTGTGAGGTAGTTGTTTCTTGCATGTCTGTGAGAGGTAGTTGTTTCTGACTGTCTGTGTGAGGTAGTTGTTTCTTGCATGTCTGTGTGAGGTAGTTGTTTCTGACTGTCTGTGTGAGGTAGTTGTTTCTTGCATGTCTGTGTGAGGTAGTTGTTTCTGACTGTCTGTGTGAGGTAGTTGTTTCTTGCATGTCTGTGTGAGGTAGTTGTTTCTTGCATGTCTGTGTGAGGTAGTTGTTTCTTGCATGTCTGTGTGAGGTAGTTGTTTCTTGCATGTCTGTGTGAGGTAGTTGTTTCTGACTGTCTGTGTGAGGTAGTTGTTTCTTGCATGTCTGTGTGAGGTAGTTGTTTCTGACTGTCTGTGTGAGGTAGTTGTTTCTGACTGTCTATGTGAGGTAGTTGTTTCTTGCATGTCTGTGTGAGGTAGTTGTTTCTTGCATGTCTGTGTGAGGTAGTTGTTTCTGACTGTCTATGTGAGGTAGTTGTTTCTTGCATGTCTGTGTGAGATAGTTGTTTCTTGCATGTCTGTGTGAGATAGTTGTTTCTTGCATGTCTGTGTGAGGTAGTTGTTTCTGACTGTCTGTGTGAGGTAGTTGTTTCTTGCATGTCTGTGTGAGGTAGTTGTTTCTTGCATGTCTGTGTGAGGTAGTTGTTTCTGACTGTCTGTGTGAGGTAGTTGTTTCTTGCATGTCTGTGTGAGGTAGTTGTTTTCTGACTGTCTGTGTGAGGTAGTTGTTTCTTGCATGTCTGTGTGAGGTAGTTGTTTCTTGCATGTCTGTGTGAGGTAGTTGTTTCTGACTGTCTGTGTGAGGTAGTTGTTTCTTGCATGTCTGTGTGAGGTAGTTGTTTCTGACTGTCTGTGTGAGGTAGTTGTTTCTTGCATGTCTGTGTGAGGTAGTTGTTTCTTGACTGTCTGTGTGAGGTAGTTGTTTCTTGCATGTCTGTGTGAGGTAGTTGTTTCTTGCATGTCTGTGTGAGGTAGTTGTTTCTTGCATGTCTGTGTGAGGTAGTTGTTTCTTTGCCTGTCTGTGTGAGGTAGTTGTTTCTTCGATGTCTGTGTGAGATAGTTGTTTCTTGCATGTCTGTGTGAGGTAGTTGTTTCTTGCATGTCTGTGTGAGGTAGTTGTTTCTGCTGTCTGTGTGAGGTAGTTGTTTCTGCCATGTCTGTGTGAGGATAGTTGTTTCTTGCATGTCTGTGTGAGGTAGTTGTTTCTGCATGTCTGTGTGAGGTAGTTGTTTCTTGATTGTCTGTGTGAGATAGTTGTTTCTTGCATTGTCTGTGTGAGGTAGTTGTTTCTTGATTGTCTGTGTGAGTAGTTGTTTCTGGACTGTTCTGTGTGAGGTAGTTGTTTCTTGCATGTCTGTGTGAGGTAGTTGTTTCTGACTGTCTGTGTGAGGTAGTTGTTTCTGACTGTCTGTGTGAGGTAGTTGTTTCTGACTGTCTATGTGAGGTAGTTGTTTCTTGCATGTCTGTGTGAGGTAGTTGTTTCTTGCATGTCTGTGTGAGGTAGTTGTTTCTTGCATGTCTGTGTGAGGTAGTTGTTTCTTGCATGTCTGTGTGAGGTAGTTGTTTCTTGCATGTCTGTGTGAGGTAGTTGTTTCTTGCATGTCTGTGTGAGGTAGTTGTTTCTGACTGTCTGTGTGAGGTAGTTGTTTCTGACTGTCTATGTGAGGTAGTTGTTTCTTGCATGTCTGTGTGAGGTAGTTGTTTCTTGCATGTCTGTGTGAGGTAGTTGTTTCTTGCATGTCTGTGTGAGGTAGTTGTTTCTTGCATGTCTGTGTGAGGTAGTTGTTTCTTGCATGTCTGTGTGAGGTAGTTGTTTCTTGCATGTCTGTGTGAGGTAGTTGTTTCTTGCATGTCTGTGTGAGGTAGTTGTTTCTTGCATGTCTGTGTGAGGTAGTTGTTTCTTGCATGTCTGTGTGAGGTAGTTGTTTCTTGCATGTCTATGTGAGGTAGTTGTTTCTTGTTTGTCTGTGTGAGGTAGTTGTTTCTGACTGTCTGTGTGAGATAGTTGTTTCTTGTTTGTCTGTGTGAGATAGTTGTTTCTGACTGTCTGTGTGAGGTAGTTGTTTCTGACTGTCTGTGTGAGGTAGTTGTTTCTTGCATGTCTGTGTGAGGTAGTTGTTTCTGACTGTCTGTGTGAGATAGTTGTTTCTTGTTTGTCTATGTGAGATAGTTGTTTCTTGCATGTCTGTGTGAGGTAGTTGTTTCTGACTGTCTGTGTGAGGTAGTTGTTTCTGACTGTCTGTGTGAGGTAGTTGTTTCTGACTGTCTGTGTGAGGTAGTTGTTTCTTGCATGTCTGTGTGAGGTAGTTGTTTCTTGCATGTCTGTGTGAGGTAGTTGTTTCTTGCATGTCTGTGTGAGGTAGTTGTTTCTGACTGTCTGTGTGAGGTAGTTGTTTCTTGCATGTCTGTGTGAGGTAGTTGTTTCTTGCATGTCTGTGTGAGGTAGTTGTTTCTTGCATGTCTGTGTGAGGTAGTTGTTTCTTGCATGTCTGTGTGAGGTAGTTGTTTCTTGCATGTCTGTGTGAGGTAGTTGTTTCTTGCATGTCTGGTGTGCGGTAGTTTTCTTGCATGTCTTTGTGAGTCGTTGTTTCTTGCATGTCTGTGTGAGGTAGTTGTTTCTTGATGTCTGTGTGAGGTAGTTGTTTCTTGCATGTCTGTGTGAGGTAGTTGTTCTTGCATGTCTGTGTGAGGTTAGTTGTTTCTTGCATGTCTGTGTGAGGTAGTTGTTTCTTGCATGTCTGTGTGAGGTAGTTGTTTCTTGTTTGTCTGTGTGAGATAGTTGTTTCTTGTTTGTCTGTGTGAGGTAGTTGTTTCTTGTTTGTCTGTGTGAGGTAGTTGTTTCTGACTGTCTGTGTGAGATAGTTGTTTCTTGTTTGTCTGTGTGAGGTAGGTGTTTCTGACTGTCTGTGTGAGGTAGTTGTTTCTGACTGTCTGTGTGAGGTAGTTGTTTCTGACTGTCTGTGTGAGGTAGTTGTTTTGACTGTCTGTGTGAGGTAGTTGTTCTTGCATGTCTGTGTGAGGTTAGTTGTTTCTTGCATGTCTGTGTGAGGTAGTTGTTTCTTAGCATGTCTGTGTGGGTAGTTGTTTCTGACTGTCTGTGTGAGGTAGTTGTTTCTTGCATGTCTGTGTGAGGTAGTTGGTTTTCTTGCATGTCTGTGTGAGGTAGTGTTTCTTGCATGTCTGTGTGAGGTAGTTGTTTCTTGCATGTCTGTGTGAGGTAGTTGTTTCTTGCATGTCTGTGTGAGGTAGTTGTTTCTTGCATGTCTGTGTGAGGTAGTTGTTTCTTGCATGTCTGTGTGAGGTAGTTGTTTTCTGACTGTCTGTGTGAGGTAGTTGTTTCTGACTGTCTGTGTGAGATAGTTGTTTCTTGTTTGTCTATGTGAGGTAGTTGTTTCTGACTGTCTGTGTGAGGTAGTTGTTTCTGACTGTCTGTGTGAGGTAGTTGTTTCTTGCATGTCTGTGTGAGGTAGTTGTTTCTGACTGTCTGTGTGAGGTAGTTGTTTCTGACTGTCTGTGTGAGGTAGTTGTTTCTTGCATGTCTGTGTGAGGTAGTTGTTTCTGACTGTCTGTGTGAGGTAGTTGTTTCTGACTGTCTGTGTGAGGTAGTTGTTTCTTGCATGTCTGTGTGAGGTAGTTGTTTCTTGCATGTCTGTGTGAGGTAGTTGTTTCTTGCATGTCTGTGTGAGGTAGTTGTTTCTGACTGTCTGTGTGAGGTAGTTGTTTCTTGCATGTCTGTGTGAGGTAGTTGTTTCTTGCATGTCTGTGTGAGGTAGTTGTTTCTTGCATGTCTGTGTGAGGTAGTTGTTTCTTGCATGTCTGTGTGAGGTAGTTGTTTCTTGCATGTCTGTGTGAGGTAGTTGTTTCTTGCATGTCTGTGTGAGGTAGTTGTTTCTTGCATGTCTGTGTGAGGTAGTTGTTTCTGACTGTCTGTGTGAGGTAGTTGTTTCTGACTGTCTGTGTGAGATAGTTGTTTCTTGTTTGTCTATGTGAGGTAGTTGTTTCTGACTGTCTGTGTGAGGTAGTTGTTTCTGACTGTCTGTGTGAGGTAGTTGTTTCTTGTTTGTCTATGTGAGATAGTTGTTTCTTGCATGTCTGTGTGAGGTAGTTGTTTCTGTCTGTGTGAGGTAGTTGTTTCTGACTGTCTGTGTGAGGTAGTTGTTTCTGACTGTCTGTGTGAGGTAGTTGTTTCTGACTGTCTGTGTGAGGTAGTTGTTTCTGACTGTCCTGTGTGAGGTAGTTGTTTCTGACTGTCTGTTTGGTTAGTTTTTTATGACTGCTAGTGGTGAGGTTAGTTGTTTCTGACTGTCTGTGTGAGGTAGTTGTTTCTAATGGCGGTGTGAGGTAGTTCTATGTGAGATAGTTGTTTCTTGCATGTCTATGTGAGATAGTTGTTTCTTGCATGTCTGTGTGAGATAGTTGTTTCTTGCATGTCTATGTGAGATAGTTGTTTCTTGCATGTCTGTGTGAGATAGTTGTTTCTGACTGTCTGTGTGAGATAGTTGTTTCTTGCATGTCTATGTGAGATAGTTGTTTCTTGCATGTCTATGTGAGATAGTTGTTTCTTGCATGTCTATGTGAGATAGTTGTTTCTTGCATGTCTGTGTGAGGTAGTTGTTTCTGACTGTCTGTGTGAGGTAGTTGTTTCTTGCATGTCTGTGTGAGATAGTTGTTTCTTGCATGTCTGTGTGAGGTAGTTGTTTCTGACTGTCTGTGTGAGATAGTTGTTTCTTGCATGTCTGTGTGAGGTAGTTGTTTCTGACTGTCTGTGTGAGATAGTTGTTTCTTGCATGTCTGTGTGAGGTAGTTGTTTCTGACTGTCTGTGTGAGATAGTTGTTTCTTGCATGTCTGTGTGAGATAGTTGTTTCTGACTGTCTGTGTGAGATAGTTGTTTCTGACTGTCTGTGTGAGGTAGTTGTTTCTTGCATGTCTGTGTGAGGTAGTTGTTTCTTGCATGTCTGTGTGAGATAGTTGTTTCTTGCATGTCTGTGTGAGATAGTTGTTTCTTGCATGTCTGTGTGAGATAGTTGTTTCTTGCATGTCTGTGTGAGGTAGTTGTTTCTGACTGTCTGTGTGAGATAGTTGTTTCTTGCATGTCTGTGTGAGATAGTTGTTTCTGACTGTCTGTGTGAGGTAGTTGTTTCTGACTGTCTGTGTGAGATAGTTGTTTCTTGCATGTCTGTGTGAGATAGTTGTTTCTTGCATGTCTGTGTGAGGTAGTTGTTTCTTGCATGTCTGTGTGAGGTAGTTGTTTCTGACTGTCTGTGTGAGGTAGTTGTTTCTGACTGTCTGTGTGAGATAGTTGTTTCTTGCATGTCTGTGTGAGGTAGTTGTTTCTTGCATGTTTGTGTGAGGTAGTTGTTTCTTGCATGTCTGTGTGAGATAGTTGTTTCTTGCATGTCTGTGTGAGGTAGTTGTTTCTTGCATGTCTGTGTGAGGTAGTTGTTTCTTGCATGTCTGTGTGAGGTAGTTGTTTCTGACTGTCTGTGTGAGGTAGTTGTTTCTTGCATGTCTGTGTGAGGTAGTTGTTTCTTGCATGTCTATGTGAGGCAGTTGTTTCTTGCATGCCTGAGTGAGGTAGTTTTTTTTTCTTGGGCGTACTCTTGTTCTCCCCCTGTATTTTGCTCTCTTGTATTTTCAACAGCACCCCTCCATGTCTGTAGTGTGGCCAAGTTAGCCTGCTTGTTTGTATATTTTGCAATAGTTATCTCTCCCCCCTCCCCTCCCCCCAAAATACCTTTTTTTTCAATGTCGCGTAAGAATCTGTTCATGTAATCTCTTTCTGCTCAGCTCAATCTTAACATCCTGGGATAACATTATTGTACATCTCAAAAAAAAAAGCTTCCAACTTCCAGTCACATTCTTGTGTAAGAGTCCGTGGAGTTGCGGGCAAGATAAACGTAGCAATTATTCTGTTTGTTTGGTGGCGGAAATATGGGTCCATCCTCATACATACTCTATGCCACAAGAGAGAACAAGTCATTTACCTTATCTCGTGATATTAGCTGCCCACAAGACAGCTCTGGCATAGGCTGAAACACTTGAGATTGTTCGTGTTGAGCACGTTAATAACATACCACGGCATTGGGAAATCACAAAGAGTACGGCGTACTGCCAAATCCTGGCAAAATTGTTAGAGGGAAAACAATTAATAATTTGGTTTAAAAGATGAAGTCTTTGGGTATAAAAATGCCAATACCTATTGTCGTGTCCTCCTTTAAAGTGTCGTCCCTGGAGTGAGGAGATCCGACACCCACATTATAATATTATTTTTTTCCCCCCTCAATATTCTGGAGAATCCACCAGCTTCCGTCCAACACACTCATCCAGCCTATGGAACCTTTTCCTATCACTCTCACACTGTCGTACTATGCCCCCTTCTCATACTTCCCCAACGCAACATACTCAAACAACTCTTGCTTCTAGAAATTAATAAAGATTAATTTATTAAAATAAAAGTGTAACGTGTATGAGACGTGTATGCGAAGAAAATGTGTGACGTGTTCTATAAAGTGTGTAGACTCTGTCTCTCAGACATCAACTCAGTCAGCTGATCACAGCAAAGATAGACCACAGCACGTTACGTCAGAACAAGTACGTCTCACCCGTTGCCGGAACCATCTTGCCGGATAATGCTTTGCCTCTGTAGACCTCTGGTAATCCAATTTCATTAACATCCGAAATAGACACCGGTGGTATTAAGAGTTAATCAGGGACCGGTTGCACTCTACACAATGTCCGTTCCTAATGTTCCTAAACAAACTGCACAAGTCTTTTGCAGTGTGTACGCAGTTAGTTAGTTAGTTAGTTAACAGATCATCCTCGTTGCACATCGAACCATTCAGTCCATAAGTGCTAATTACTAATGTTAATTGTTACTGTACTAACACTGGGTACTATTAGCCGGTTCTCGGTTCGTTACTACTGTCTGATGCTGTGTGGTGCATCAGTATGCATCACTCTCTTTGATGAATCAATTTCCTTCTAGCGTAAGTTACGTTTCTGTATGCAACTTTATTGACTCTTGAACTGGTGTTCTTCAGAATGGGTTTTTTAATTCTTTCCCAAAACTTGTAGAGTTTCCTTGGATCTGGTAGGGAACCTAGGATAGAAACAACACATCTGGTGATAGTACTAGTCACTGATCCCTTCGGCTGAGTGTAAGCCTATCACCTTGCTTAATGATCTTTAGCTAACTAGACTTAGTCACAGAGCAGATTAGCTACCCACCTAGAGCCGAATCAGGCTATGACAAAGAAAAAATCAGCAACCAGAATGCGGAACCCCGCCCACCAGGGACACCTACGGAAGATCCCAATTACCCCTCATTACTCAACTAGTAAAGCTTATCAACACTTCACTAATCTATTCTAGCTAACAGAGCCAAGTATCACTTCACTACTATAGCTAGTTTCCACTAACAGTGCTAATCATCACACTATAGTTTAACAAGGCCAGTCTATAGTAATTATAACGAATATATTATAATAAGTTATACCTTAAATGGCACTACTGCAGTCCTATAAATCATATCTACATCTGCCATATAGGCACGTGTAAAATTAAGTCACTAATTAACACACGGTGGATATTATTTCCACTGGCACTGCAGTGCCCTGCACTCTGTCTAGAGCATTATTCAAGTCCACCCTAGTTGATCTCAACTCGAGTTTATATGGCAAACTACCAAAGTTGTCCACGTGACGATATCCTTTACTCCCCCACACAGGTGGCACAGTGGCAAATCATCCCCTGTCAAGAACTATTTTCCTGGCTTAAATCCTGTCAAAGTTGTCAGTAATTGCCTAGATTCTCAAAACAAGCCAGCTAGTTTCTGTAAACTCCCAACAAAGAGTTTCGATACCAAGCTGCCAATCATCTTGATGTTCCGGAAACCAAGAATTGACAGATGCACTGTTTTCCGTACTAGGTACTTCCGTTTTACATCTGCCCCTGTGATCTCACGGCTTCCATCTGCATTCAAATGTTGACAAACTTGTCACTCTTCTGTTCCGTGGTGACAATATATGTGATTCCAACTGTTAATGAACTGCCAACTCGGTGTATCCACTCATTCTCACTCACCACCAAATGTGTATATGGGCTGACACGATGTAACCTGTACAACTGTGTTTACTCTGTTAGTACAAATAGATGTCGCTGGTCGATCGTCCGCTTAATCCGAAAATCCTCTGTAATAATCAACCGGATAAACACACGGTTTCATTTTGTGACATAGGCCCCCTCCTAAGAGAGTACTCCATCTCACTCTTCTCCACCGTTAGTTTAATCCAGATGATTCATTCTTCTTCTTCAGGAGCTGGGTGTCTTGACAAGAAATCCGCTCCAACATTTTCCTTCCCAGGAATGTACTCTACTGGTGAAATTATATGGTTGAAGTAACACGACCACCGCATCAAACGTGCGTTGAGCTTCTGAGAAGTAGCCAGGAACATCAGGGGCTGATTGAATCTGACTGGACCCGAAACTTAACTCCATACAAATATGGCTGAAATTTTGCACTGCCCATACGAGGGACAAGCATTCTCTCTCGACGGTTGAATAATTCCTCTCCGCCTGTAGAAGTTTCTTACTTGCGTATGGCCACAGTTTCAAAACCGAAGCATCGTCTTTTCCTTCCTGTAACAAAGCGGCTCCAATTCCAATCGCACTTGCATCCGTTCTCAACACAAATGGTTTGGAAAGGTCAGGGAGCTGTAATACAGGTTTGCTGACCAAGGCCTCCTTTAACTGACTATAGGCATTCTCACAATCTGGTGTCCAAATGATTTGGTCCGGGAATCCCTTTTTCAAGGTTTCCGTCAACGGAGCTCCCAGTTCAGTGAAATGTGGGATAAATTTGTGGTAGAACCCACACAACGAGAGAAAAAGATCGCACATCCTTCTTCGTTTTTGGCCTTGGTGCATTTCTGATTTTCTCCAGGTTCTTCTCTTCTGGGACAATGTGTCCTGGAGTGATGGTGTGACCTAGAAATTCCAGAGTCTGGTAACCAATCATGCACTTGGTTGGACGAGCAGTAGCCCTGCTTCCTTGAGTCTATTAAACACTCTCTCCAAGGATTGTAAGTGGTCATCCAAGCTGTCACTGGAAATCAGAATATCATCCATGAATGAGATGATGGACGGATCCTGTAACGGATCTAGTAAAGTCCTCATCATGCGTGTAAACACACTAGGTGCATTGCTGAGTCCAAAGGGCATGACCTTGAATTCGTAGTGTCCACTGGGTGTACTGAAAGCTAACAGTGGTCGAATCTCCGGTTTGACTGGTATCTGATAGTACCCCCGACTCAGATCCACCTTTGAAAAGTACCGAGCCTTATGGAGCCTAGCGAATAACTGAGTTGGATTCGGCAAAGGTTCCACCTGAAACTGTGTATGACTGTTCAGCAGTCGGTAATCTATACACAACCTGTGTTCTCCACTTGGTTTGCGTAACAAAACTACCCCCGCATTGTATGGGGATGTGGATGGTGCAATCACGTCATCCTCCAGCAGTTTTTGTATTCCTCCTCCAGGGCCTTTTCTTTAGAGAATGGCAACTGGGTAAACCTTTTGGCGAACAGGCTCCTGGGTGGTCAAAGTCATCTCGAACTCAACCAACCTCGTTCGTCCTGGTTTATCAGTCAGTATCTCCTTATGAGACTTGAGAACCTGGGTTATCCTTTCCCTCTCCTGGGAGGTCAGATCAGGGTTCACTTGCACATCCCTAGAAGTTTCCTGGTGTACTAAGGGATATTCCCTGCCCTCGTTGGTTCCCACTTCTGTCTCCACTGCAACTGCCATTGCCATGAGGTGAGCTGCCTTGTCTCCGGGTCTCTCTTCGTATTTCCGCAAGAGATTGATATGGAAAATCTTCGACTTTCCCCGGATCTGGATCTGATAGTTGGTTCTGGATATCACCCTTTCCACGGGAAATGGTCCTTGCCAACCTATCTCCAGTTTGTTGTTTCCCGTTGGGAGTAACAACAAGACTTTATCTCCTACCTCTAGAGATCTTTCTTTAGACCTACGGTTGTAGTAAGCCGCATGTCTTTTCCTGGCCTTTTTCAAGTTTTGATTTGCCAGAGTCCATCCCTTGTGGAGTTTTTCTTTCAGTTCCTCCACGTATTGATAGGATGAGATCACTTCTTCTGACGTCCCCTCTTCAGTCCAACTCCTCAACATGGCTTCCAATGGTCCTTTGATTGGACGACCAAACAGCAACGTAGCGGGTGGTAGTCCTGTTGAGCCATGAGGAACTTCCCGATAGGCACAGAGTGCTGCTGGGATATATTCATCCCACCTATCAGGTTTTTCCTGCGCTAATTTCCTGAGCATTGTCATCAACGTGCCGTTGAAACGCTCTACTTGTCCATTGGCTTGAGGGTGGTAAGGGCTGGTATGTATGTGGTTAGAGTGAAACACCCTAAATACCTCCTCCATGAGTTTTCCACAAAACTGAGATCCATTGTCCGTCAGAATTTGATCCGGAAAGCTATCTGGTAAAGGCCTCCATCAGTGTGTCCGCCACTCTTTTCGAGTCAATCGTGGTCAACGGTATAGCTTCACCCCACATTG
The DNA here is from genome assembly GCA_014155875.1 of Cepaea nemoralis. NCBI lineage: Eukaryota > Metazoa > Mollusca > Gastropoda > Stylommatophora > Helicidae > Cepaea > Cepaea nemoralis. The sequence continues at coordinate 454,095 of JACEFZ010006375.1, read as the reverse complement.
TACAGCAATCCACCATTGTGAGTATATACATGTTCCTCTTCCTAGTCCTGGGAAGTGGACCCACGATATCGATGGCTACCCTCTCGAAAGGAGAGTTCATGATGGGCATCTCACCCAACATCACCGGTGCTGTCCAGTGTTTCGGTGCCACCCTCTGGCACTCAGGGCATGACTTCACATACCGACGCAACATCATCTGTCATTCCCGGCCAATAGTAGTGGCAGGAAATCCGCTGCATGGTGCGGCAAATACCCATGTGTCCACTAAAGGAGATGGTATGCCCCATATGAAGAATCTGGGACCGGTGAGCTTTCGGGACGACCAACTGACCGTATAGGTTGTCTCCCCTTCCTGCTCTCCTGTAGAGTATCCTATTCTTCATGTAGTGCTGCCCCCGTCCTGGTGGATCAGCACTTTTTCTGCAGCTTTTTGTAGCAAAGGACGTAAAGTATCATCCTCACTCTGGGCAAGTTCGTAGCTCCCCCGGCATTAGGTTAGTCACAATTGCGTCTGCCTCTTCCGTTTTCGTCTGAGAGCGAGTCTGCATTGCTCCCATATGAATTGGCTCCCTGGGCATTCCCAGAAAGACATACCGGAAACCTAGGATGACTGGAAAAATGGGATCGGTCAATACAGCGGCCTTGATGGTGCCGGTGACGTACCGTGACCGAATCTCCACATTAGCAATGGGCAACTTCATGGTTACAGCACTCTTCTGTGCAGGCTGTATATCCAATGTTTCACCTGTGAATTGTTCTGGATGTACCAGATCCGGAGAAATCACGGCCTCCCCGTCCAGTCCTGTGTCGTATAAACACTCCACTTGACGACCGTTAACCTCTACCAATTCCACTACAGGTGGTTTTTCCTGGTCTGGAGTCTCTTCCCCGGCCTCGACCTGTTCGGTGGGCCCCACCTTAGGTTTCCCTGAGCACACGACGAATTGAGTGTCTCCTGACTTTCCCCTGCAGTCAATAGCATTGTGCGTGTTTGACTGACATTGGTTGCACCATTTCCCTGTCCTAGATTTTCTATTGTCGGACTTGAATGAGCTCTCCTGGTGGCGAGCTTCCTTGTTGACCTTGGCATTTTCCGTGACAACCTCCTTGGAAGTCACTTGACATGCTGCAAAGTGAGGGTTCTTAGCCTTCGATTTGCAGTCCCTCGTATTGTGAGAGGGTGACTTACAAATTGAACACCACTTCTCCGACCACGGTCGTTTAGGTGTAGAGCTTGAAGTGCTCTTGCTTCCCTCCTTCTTCTTCTCTGAACTATCCTCTGATTTTTGCACATAAGGTTCCCACTTTTTGGTTCCTGAGTTTTTGGCTTTCTTCTTGTCATGTTTCTCTTGACTTTTGGTGTTGGTGGAAAGGTTTTCCCCTGCCTCCCCATGTACCTCGACGAACCGTTCTGCTAATTTATTCACGAGGTCAATACGTTCCGCTCCTTGTTCTCCCAGGAACGTCCTGAGAGGTTTAGACATTTGCTTCTTCAGCTGGTCGACCACCATGAGCTCTTCCAGACTCTCATAGTCATGTGCGAACCCAGCCAAATCCATCCACTTATGGAGATAAGATTTAAGACACAAACTGTAGGCGGCAAACAACTCTCCCGGTTCTCGTTTCGCTGCTCGAAATTTTTTCCGGTAGGTATGTGACGTAACCTCGAATCGTTTCAGCAGAGCCGTCTTTAACTCATCATAATTGTTCTCATGTCCTGGTGGCAGGCGAGTATAAACCTCGTATCCCATCCCGCGTAATCCCTGGGATAGCTTAAGATTCCATTTGTTACGCTCCAGACCCATAGCAACTGACATAGCCTCGAAGCGTTGAAGGTATTGGTCAATCTTCTCTTTGTCCTCCTCGTAGACCGCTAAAGGAAACTTCATAGCATGGTACCCATATCCACCTACTGGTGTTGATCCTGGGATGGAGGAACCTCCAACTGCTCCCTCAGTTTCTCCATTAGATTGACTCCTCAACTCGAGTTCCCTCATCCGGTACTCGTGCTCCCTTTTCTGTGCTTCCTGTTCAGCTTCTAATTTCCTAGCTGCTTGCTCAGCTTCAAATTTCCTAGCTGCTTGCTCAGCTTCCCTTCTCAATTCCAACTCGGCCTTTCGCTCTTCCCGTTCCGCTTGACGATACTCTCTCTCCACTTCCTGTATGTAATCCGTTAGAGAAGACCCAGCCAATCCCATTTCTTCCCCCCTTGCCTTTAATTCTAACGTGCTAAGTTTAGGGGTGGCCATTATACAGAGAGGTAAGCTAGCAGGTCTAGTACAATATAACTGCAAATTACTATACCGATATATGAACAAGTACTATAAATCTAGATATTACCACACACAGTACATTCACTCAGTGACAAGAGTAGAATCAAGACCACAGACCTATGCAGACGTGTGAAGTGTGAACAGGTAAGATATTAGTCCTAACCCCTATCCACATTCACTCTATCTGGATTCTCCAAAATGATATCTCCCTCCTATAACTAAGGATCCCGTGTCAAAGGACCCCGTTGTCAGAAGATCCCACTGTCAAAGGTTCCTGCTTGCAGGAGATCTCGCTGTCCAAAGATCACGTTTACGATAGATCCCGCTGTCCAAAGATCCCATTTACGAGAGATCCCACTGTCCAAATATCACGTTTACGAGCCCCCAATCATGTCGTGTCCTCCTTTAAAGTGTCGTCCCTGGAGTGAGGAGATCCGACACCCACATTATAATATTATTTTTTTTCCCCCTCAATATTCTGGAGAATCCACCAGCTTCCGTCCAACACACTCCATCAGCCTATGGACACCTTTTCCTATCACTCTCACACTGTCGTACTATGCCCCCTTCTCATACTTCCCCAACGCAACATACTCAACAACTCTTGCTTCTAGAAATTAATAAAGATTAATTTATTAAAATAAAAGTGTAACGTGTATGAGACGTGTATGCGAAGAAAATGTGTGACGTGTTCTATAAAGTGTGTAGACTCTGTCTCTCAGACATCAACTCAGTCAGCTGATCACAGCAAAGATAGACCACAGCACGTTACGTCAGAACAAGTACGTCTCACCCGTTGCCGGAACCATCTTGCCGGATAATGCTTTGCCTCTGTAGACCTCTGGTAATCCAATTTCATGAACATCCGAAATAGACACCGGTGGTATTAAGAGTTAATCAGGGACCGGTTGCACTCTACACAATGTCCGTTCCTAATGTTCCTAAACAAACTGCACAAGTCTTTTGCAGTGTGTACGCAGTTAGTTAGTTAGTTAGTTAGTTAACAGATCATCCTCGTTGCACATCGAACCATTCAGTCCATAAGTGCTAATTACTAATGTTAATTGTTACTGTACTAACACTAGGTACTATTAGCCGGTTCTCGGTTCGTTACTACTGTCTGATGCTGTGTGGTGCATCAGTATGCATCACTCTCTTTGATGAATCAATTTCCTTCTAGCGTAAGTTACGTTTCTGTATGCAACTTTATTGACTCTTGAACTGGTGTTCTTCAGAATGGGTTTTTTAATTCTTTCCCAAAACTTGTAGAGTTTCCTTGGATCTGGTAGGGAACCTAGGATAGAAACAACACATCTGGTGATAGTACTAGTCACTGATCCCTTCGGCTGAGTGTAAGCCTATCACCTTGCTTAATGATCTTTAGCTAACTAGACTTAGTCACAGAGCAGATTAGCTACCCACCTAGAGCCGAATCAGGCTATGACAAAGAAAAAATCAGCAACCAGAATGCGGAACCCCGCCCACCAGGGACACCTACGGGAAGATCCCAATTACCCCTCATTACTCAACTAGTAAAGCTTATCAACACTTCACTAATCTATTCTAGCTAACAGAGCCAAGTATCACTTCACTACTATAGCTAGTTTCCACTAACAGTGCTAATCATCACACTATAGTTTAACAAGGCCACAGTCTATAGTAATTATAACGAATATATTATAATAAGTTATACCTTAAATGGCACTACTGCAGTCCTATAAATCATATCTACATCTGCCATATAGGCACGTGTAAAATTAAGTCACTAATTAACACACGGTAGATATTATTTCCACTGGCACTGCAGTGCCCTGCACTCTGTCTAGAGCATTATTCAAGTCCACCCTAGTTGATCTCAACTCGAGTTTATATGGCAAACTACCAAAGTTGTCCACGTGACGATATCCTTTACTCCCCCACACAGGTGGCACAGTGGCAAATCATCCCCTGTCAAGAACTATTTTCCTGGCTTAAATCCTGTCAAAGTTGTCAGTAATTGCCTAGATTCTCAAAACAAGCCAGCTAGTTTCTGTAAACTCCCAACAAAGAGTTTCGATACCAAGCTGCCAATCATCTTGATGTTCCGGAAACCAAGAATTGACAGATGCACTGTTTTCCGTACTAGGTACTTCCGTTTTACATCTGCCCCTGTGATCTCACGGCTTCCATCTGCATTCAAATGTTGACAAACTTGTCACTCTTCTGTTCCGTGGTGACAATATATGTGATTCCAACTGTTAATGAACTGCCAACTCGGTGTATCCACTCATTCTCACTCACCACCAAATGTGTATATGGGCTGACACGATGTAACCTGTACAACTGTGTTTACTCTGTTAGTACAAATAGATGTCGCTGGTCGATCGTCCGCTTAATCCGAAAATCCTCTGTAATAATCAACCGGATAAACACACGGTTTCATTTTGTGACACCTATGATAGAACATGTCTAGATGAAGTCAACCTTTCTCAGAAAGATCTGAGTTTGGGAGCTCCATAACAAGATGTCTTGCGCTCACCTCTAAAAAGGAACAAAGAAGAAGAAGAAGAAGAAGAAGAAGAAGAAGAAGAAGAAGAAGAAGAAGAAGAAGAAGAAGAAGAAGAAGAAGAAGAAGAAGAAGAAGAAGAAGAAGAAGAAGAAGAAGAACAACAACAACAACAACAACAACAACAACAACAACAACAACAACAACAACAACAACAACACAAGAAGAAAAGAAGGGGAAAAAAACAATGGTAGTAGAAGAAGAAGAACAACAAAAAGCAGAAGAGAAGGACAACAAAAAGCAGAAGAGATGGACAACAAAAGGAATAGGAGAAGGACAAAAAAGAAACAACAGTTGCAGAAGTAGAAAATAGGAAGAAAAGAATGACAAATTAAAAACAACAATGGCAGTAGTCGAAGAAGAACAAACCAAAACGAAGAAGAGAAAGACAAAGAAAAAGCAATAGTGGCGGTAGTAGGAGAAGTAAGGACAACAACAACACAAGGAAGAAAAGAAGGGAAAAGAAAACAAAAACAGTGGCAGTAGTAGTAGAAGGACAACAACAACAAAAGAAAGAAGAGAAAAGGGAGGGGGGGGGGGGGGGGCTGGCATCAGTGGCAGTTTTAGAAAAAGAAGAAGAAGAAGAAGAAGAAGAAGAAGAAGAAGAAGAAGAAGAAGAAGAAGAAGAAGAAGAAGAAGAAGAAGAAGAAGAAGAAGAAGAAGAAGAATGAACAAACTAACCGCCATATCTCCACTTACTTACGCATATAGAAGAATTGTACACAGGGAACTAACTAGAGCAGGGAAGAATCCAGAGAGAACACTGAATGACGGCGATGCACAACAGTATAAACCTGGAACACTGTGAGACAGCTTGGCCACGGCACCAGTTCACGCACAAACGACAAGCTGCTGGCAGTATGCCCTAAACCAGTGGTTCTCAACCGGTGGGGAAGTCCCGCAAAGAGAGGAATTAAGATTATTTCAAGATCGCGTTAATACAAGAACCGATTACTTGATATTTTTTCTCCCTAAATACTTTACAGTTCTGTTCTTCTCGCCCTTCTGAAATTCGTTGTATAACGTAAGTAGACCCGCAAATCACGTTTTATGTAGACGTCTAGACTTGTTCTAGTATGTGTTATTAAATTTAGCTTCCATGTTTACATATACTGTGGGGGTGGAGAGATTTAATAGTGAGAAAATATTAAAGGGAGGGGGGGGGGGGGTGACATTCTGAAAATATGGTGAAGGGGTGCATGGGCCAATAAAGGTTGAGAACCACTGCCCTAAACACAAGAGAGGAACTTATTCGCTGTAGCGGATTGTGTTGGTCGACACTAGGAAAACGAAACAAAACTCTAGTCGGTGAAGAAGAGTGTCTGAATAAGTTATTTAACAAACTACAATCTGAGTTATCGACATTGGGGGAAAAGAGTGGGTTGAAGGTGAGACAACTGGAAAGAAGACGGCAATGTCATAGCTAAGCCAAAGTGGATTAACATACCAGGCTGGAACAACAGACATCCCGAGTATCACGAGTTGTTGATCGGTACACAATGCTTTAAAAGAAGAGGTTTTATCGTGATGTATGGGGGATGCTCGCTCTCGGGGGTGGGGGAAATAGGAGTGGTGTTGTTTGGAAGTAGGACGTCCGCCTTTAATTATAAACAATAAAAAAAAATAACAAAGTAATGCAGCTTTACAGAACAGAGTTACGAAACATACAGGACGTTGCGGCGACTAGTCTTTATCAGCAAGCAAACACATACACACAACACAACATATAATCACGGAGAAGACCCTCCAGTGACCACATTAAGGCAAAAGAGCGGGATGAGAAGAATAAAAAGATGAAAAAATTAGAAAAATGAAGATAAAATGAACATTTGAAGACCAAAAAAAAGGGGGGGGGGGGGCACACGTTTTGCTACTGTCTCAAAATACCAGGTCGTTTTTGTTTTCATGTAACTAGGCTACCAACTAACAGTATACCACAACAAGTAAAGATGCACAGGCAAAAACGGAAACCAGAAGAAGAGGCTGACCATGTAAACGATGAACAGAAGAAATAGCAGAGTCCATGGAAATCTCGATACATAAAGTTCATAAATGGGCACTCTCCCGCTGTTTATACTTCACCTCAACACCGCAAGGTACAAGAGGAACAAGATAAGATGATAATATGTGTCCGTCCCCGTGTGTGTGTGTGTGTGTGTGTGTGTGTGTGTGTGTGTGTGTGTGTGTGTGTGTGTGTGTGCGTGTGTGTGTGCGTGTTTATGTGCTGGCGAAGGCTTTAGCTGCAACTTCCATACTGCTACTTGTGACCGTGTTCTAGTCAAGCTTACCATCTACTTCTCAACACCCCTAACCCCCACCCAACTCCCGATGGTTCATTCACTGCATTTTTAAACCTTTACTGCAGTTCCCCTTATTCCAATGTTAATCAGTACATAACTAGAGAAGTACCGTGGCAAGGTGGCTGAGAAGGTATCTGGATCAGTACCGGTGTCCTAGAGAAGTGCCGTGGGACACAGTAGCCTTGGGGGATGGGAGTCCGTCTCTACTAGGGGCAACGTGGCTTGAAGGTATAGGCACCCGTCTCTAATAAGATACGTCCGAGACAGAGCGGCCTGAGGTGGGATATCTATCCCTAATTAAAAAAGTATCGAGGACACACTCTCTCTCTCTCTCTCTCTCCTCTCTCTCTCTCTCTCTCTCTCTCACCCCCCCCCCCCCCCCCCCCATTAAGATGACCACCATAGCCTCTAAAGTCTGGATACATGCTCCGTCAAGAGACAAGACAGAGAGTGTGGAACACTCATTACAGCTAACTTTCAACGCGGAGTCAGCGTGTGCACTGGTGTAGCGGTTATGAGGTTGCTCTGATAATGGCCTGAACATTGTCAGATGTGTGTTGGATGCCAGCGGGAGAAAAAGACTAGCCACCTACCCCTCCGTGAACTGAGTCCTACAAACTGTGATGGTCATAACACTTCACATACGCGCACCGGGTTTCTGTTACGGGACTTACATTCCCCCTTGCGGAGATGGCACTTGGTGATAATTTTTTTTAAATGTTGTATGGACGTTGCAGTCAACACCAACATTTTTCAGCTGCTGTTGATGTACTAGGAAAATTTTACGTTCAGTAGTTTGCCATTGCTTTCTGAACGACCGGCTCCCATACCAACAAGTTATAACACAACGCGACACGATCTGCTGCACAGATCGGCCGCGGCTGCGTTTCGAACGCCTGGTAAGCGGCTTACGAACAGCGTTCGCAAACCTTTGGCCACGGGTGATAATAGATTGCTGGTTATTAAAAACTGACAGCTTTGCACTCACAGCTAACTGGCAGGTGGTCGGTCTCCCCTAGCAAATGTCGCGCAGTGTGAACACTGATCGCTCTAGTGGGACGCTAATTTCATGTGTGCGTGACGTGTCCACTAATAGCTCCATCCCGTCCTATCAGCCACTCGGCTACATCCGTGTTCCGCCAGCCTCGAACAAGCCTGTACATCTAACTAATGCCGTGTCACCAGGCAACCATTCATTATAGACAGTCTAGATACGTCATGTCAGGTTATTCAGTTCGAAAACTAAAATGAAGTTTCTGGCCTTGGCACTCTCATATTCGAGACGTATGACCTGCTTAGAAATGTACTTCTGGTAAGATAAAGTGTGGTGCCCCCTTGTCTTCCACATACACACAGTCGGCTTTTGACCTCTACATCTGACAGCAATTTCTAGCTGTCAGGACAAATGAGTTCTTCTTCCCTATTTTGTTCAGATGCGAAGTTGCCTTATTCTGGCGGGTACTCAGTGCCCGAATTGCGATCGCTGACATTTTGTGCCTCCCGGGAATCTCCTGAAAAGTGCACTCGTGAATTGAAAAGGCAAATCAGTCTATTCAGCAACAGCCGGCAGCCATTATTCCAAACACGCAGGTCACTGTACAGGACAGATGTAAAAGCATTCCCCGCGAATTTCACAGCTCACAGTGTCGCCCACGCACTCACTCAGTAGCAGGGCGACGGAACCATGTACTACCAGTCCAACATGAGGAAAATGCGATTGCAAACCGTAACTGCAAGCATAAACACGCCACAGGCCTAAACGGTTCAACGCCTAACCGCCATATTGGCGATCGGAAGTTTTCCTTATTGAATAAGTTACAATGAATACTTCACTGGTGTTTTCAATGCTTCATTGGTACTACTAGACCATAGCAGTAACTATTTAACTAATTTAATGAATTTTTTAGCACATTGTATGATGACGTCACGCACTTATTTTTTTCAAAATTGTTCTACATACAAAGTGTAGTGAGACTTTACAAACACCCGGTATTTATGGGTTGGGGAATGAAGGCAAACCAGCTCCTATATTGTTGTATTGCTGGGGTCGGATGTGGCCTCGCTGTAATCACACACAATGCGAAGAACGCTTGGAAATATTCTCCCCAAACACGGACTTAAGAGTCCTGTAAGAGTTAAAGAATTTAGCCAGAATAATGTAGGACTGCAACAGGGAACAGCAGAATCAGTAAACACGCACTACACGTAAGAGAAGAAACATCAGTCTTACGTGAAGCCCAGGAAAATGAGATGAGGAGATAAATAACGACCCGGTTTAACATCAGGTCTAATGGCTATCGGGACAAACTGGTCGATACCTCCGCTAACCGATATATGACTCACTGCCGAGGCACCCCTTCCACTCCTGCCGCCTTTCTGTATACGTACAAGAAAGATGTGGGCTGCACTCTTACTACATCGTTGGAAACGTTCACGCATTTCTTTTACAAAAGCCAACACAACGGTACTATAATGTGTCCGAATCTGACGCCAGGCAAATGTTTAGCCTCTACATCTTGAAGACTGTATTATATCGATATGTTTACTCCAATGTTTATTAAAGATTCGTCAAATTATCAATCTGACCAAATAATTCAATAGCGGATACGTCTCATTAACTCCGATGGGGGGGGGGGGGGGGGGGGGGGGGGGGGGGGCAGTGTTTACGATATTCTTAATGCGTATTCTTGGAGCCCGCTTCGTGGCAAAAGAGTTACGGACACAGTTCGTAATCCAGCATACCGCGTTCGAAACACAGCTGTGGGCGATTTGACAGCAGACCGCCATTGCATTTGGTGTGGTTTTTTTTTCTTTTTTGCGAAATGGTATGGGTGCCGGTGCTTTTCAGAAAGCAATGGCAAACTACGGAACGTAAACCTGCCAAGAGATCACACACAGCATAAAAATGATGGGGTTGACTGTAAAATGATATGCAACTAACTTAACTTAATTCTCTTTTGAGCTGGAGTAGCTTACTACCCGGTGCACTGTCTGTCGTTTCGTTGGTACAGGGTTTAAATCTTTATCGCGGCGGAATCTGTTTAGTGATGGCTGCCAGAGTTAACCCAGAAGTGGAATCATACACCTAGTTAGGTAGCAATGTAGTCACAGATGGGGGAACAGATGGAGATATAACAATAAGAATACAAACGTTCAGAGAAGCCTTTATAGCACTGGGACATTCATGGAAGTAAAACAAACAAGAAAACCTAGCACCAAGTTTAGAATATTTAATATGAACGTTAAATCAGAGCTACTGTGTGAAACAGGAACACACAGAACAGCTCAAATGATTACCAATAAACTACAAACATTCATTAATTGGCGGCGGTGCAGAACAGAAGAACTAAACTGCTATGACAGAAGCACCAATGTGGAACTCATAGAGAGAACTAAACAACTGCCAGTGAATCAAGAGATAAGGGAGAAACAATGGTGCTGGACATACACTGAGAATACCAGAAAACAGTAGAACTAGAACGTCCTGTCTCTGGAACCCTTAGGGCTAAAGACATAGAGGACGGTCTAAAAAGACACAGACAAGAGTATTAGAGACAACAATTCATGAGAAGATATCGACGGGGTTGCGTGAGAAAGCAAAAGATAGGTAGGACGGCTTGAGTGAGTTGATCGAGGGCCTGTGTCCCAATGGGGGAATAACAGGCAGAAGAATAAGGAGGGGGAGGCGGAGGAGGAGGAGGCGTAGAAGAAAAAGAAGAAGAAGAAGAAAAAGAAGAAGAAGAAGAAGAAAAAGAAGAAGAAGAAGAAGAAGAAGAAGAAGAAGAAGAAGAAGAAGAAGAAGAAGAAGAAGAAGAAGAAGAAGAAGAAGAAGAAGAAGAAGAAAAATGTAATGTCAATACATAATACCCCCATAAAAGTCAAGTATCTAAGATACCGTATCTATCATCAATAAAACTTTCTAGCAAACTTGTCTTGCTGAAAGAGTGCGGTCAAGAAATACAGTTGTGGAAGCATTGTCCTATATTATACAACAACATTCAACGCTGCTTAAGACAGAACACGCATTCGCGCCGACTTTCTGGGAACGATTACAGCAGGAAAAATAAAAAGTGAAACCCTAAAAGGAATCTGTTGATTTATCTATCTGGCGCATGGTGACTAAATCACAAATACTGAAGTATTAGAAAGATCAGGTTGTGTGACGGTGTATTCCATGCTCAGTCTTCGTAGACTTAGATGGATAGGACACGCTAGGAGGATGGATGATGGTAGAATACCAAAGGACATCTTTTTTGGTGAATTACAGATGGGTAGGAGATCTCAGGGTCGGCCTCTACTACGATACAAAGATGTGTGTAAGCGGGACATGATTGATACAGGCATTAATAATGCACATTGGGAGCACGTCGCCGCTGAACGTGTTGCATGGAGGGCAACTATCAGAAATGGAATAAAGACAAAGGAGAAAATGATTGCAGATAAAGCTCACACAGAGCGTGAGAGACGTAAGATGGTGCAAAATGGTGGAAATGACCATGTTTTCACATGCACCTACTGTGGGCAAACATTTGCAGCAAGAATTGGCCTTACCAGCCACACTCGCCACCGCCATGGATCGTAGTTATTAAGCCTTTTTGAAGCACAATGTACCAAACTATCGTCTGTCAAGACGGAAAGGTGCCAATGATGATGCATGGTGACAAAACTCATTGTAACAATAGACGACAGCCAGCTTTTGCTTCTTTTTTAATGCAAACGCGCAAGACCCCCCCCCCCCCATTTTCCACCGAATTCTGCAGCGAGGCTCTGAAACCAACATGATACATGTAGTCACCCCATACACATCGTTCTTTAACTGCTATGCTATGGTATCTTGCCAACCTGCTTTAACTTCCCCTTGTGCTAATACAGCTATTTTAAGTCCCGTTCCTGTGCGTGTTTAGGCTAGCTGCCGCTGCTGCCACGTGAAATCTCTGCAGGTAGCCAAAACATTTATCCGAAGAGAAACCAGCGTTGAATGTGGATACCTGATAAACAAACCTCCAAATAGTTCAATCATATAATTTCCCGCCATCCGGTGGAGATTAAACCAAGTTAATACAAGTTTCTGGCTGGTTTCCCCCTGGGTATTCACGAATATATGTGGCTGTGTGCACGCTGCATGCACACGTGATGGTTATATATAATCAGGATCTCTTTATGGGGGATCTTGATCACTGCTACTGGATACCATATCGCAAAATGTCACCTCCCATTTGGACACAAGGACGATATATCGCCATACTAGAGTCATCGAGTTATTTGTTTTGTTTTGTAGTATCTTCCGCAATTTCAGTGCTTAGTGAACGGAAATTTACATTATAATTCATTCATTCATTCATTCAGTAGCATGTCCTTTGCAGAACCTCGCTCCCATAACAACCTTCCGGAAAACCTCTCGATCACACAAGCAAGATGTCCTGCGTCCGATACACCCATCTGGAGATCATCCGCCACATCCTGCATCCATCTTCTCTTTGGCCTTCCTCTTCCTCTCTTCCCAGGCATATACCCCTCCATTATTGCTCTCTCCAAACTTTCGTGACGTTTCAAGTGACCAAAATATTTCAATTTTCTTTGTTTTAGCGTTTTTAATAGCCAACCTTCTTCATAGTTGTTATGGTTTCTTGGCAAGTTTTGCAGAAGGTAGTTTGCCATTGCTTTTCTTCTGGGCAGTGACTGTACTAGTCGGTGGCCATAGCCTTTGTCTCTACTGATGAGATCATCTGCCTATCGCCGCAGAGTGCAAGACCATAACCAACAACAATCTGTCGACTGCTCTCACACTCCATCCACCACCTGCTTCCATGGCTTCACGTAACCCTGATCGGGGGGTTAAAAGGGTACTCCACCTTGCCCAAGGGTGTCCCGTAGACTAACGGAGGAAAGGAGGCGTCTTACATCTCCTTTGATAGGGGTACATTATAATGCTTGTTTTAATTGCCCACTATGTTTGGTCCAAACCTACGTTGTTTTGGCACTGGAACAGAATGAATGAATGAATGAATAAGTTTTTGGGTTCTCCGTGTCACGCTTTGTGGTGGGCTGAAAATGATTTTCTTTAGTTTGCCTGGGGGTATGGATATTGCGTAATGTCTGGACATGCCGACTCCCTTGTATCGTCTGTCTCTTTGTAAGTGAGATCTTTCTTGTTGGCATTTCCGCCAGTGTCTCGTTGTGGTTGCTTTTTGTGATAACTGTTTGTTGGGCACCTCGGCGATTTTTGCTGCGTTTCTTTGTAGCTACTTTTATTGTGTTGTTTCTTATTGTCTCTAGCGTCAGTCTTTTGGACTGCATTTACTTCAGCATCTTTCCTTTCTCCCTCTATTATGGTGTGCACCAGTTTAACTTGTTCGGTGCCAAACAAAAGTAGGTTTGGCCCAAACATGGTGCACAATTAAATGAACAAGTATTATTATGTAAATTTCCATTCACTAAAAGTTAAAATTGGGGAAGATACCACGAAACAAAATAAATAACACGATGACCCTAGTATAGCGATATATCGTCCTTCTGTTCAAATGGGAGGTGACACTTTGGCGATACATTAACCTTTGGCATTGAATCAGTTCATTTCCCATGTAAGGTGTGGCAGTTCTGGTACAACGGCCCCGTCGCTGGTGGCTGCCTTTTGTTTGACTGCATTCGACTGTCTACTGTTTGTTTCAGCTCTGTGATTAGATTTTTCGTGAATGCAACTCCTGCTGTTGCCGACAATGTGCTCTGCTCTATTTATGCTTTGGTATATCTAACTGAAATATTTCTTCTGGAGCCCAGGTTATAACCCGACTTATTCATCTACAGAACGTGACATCCTAACTGTCTTATTCTGGTGTACCAATAAATCCACGCATGTCCGTCGGGGGATCTAGTGCTGGGAAGATTTTCCTCTCTGCTGACTTGGACTGGTGGTGGTTGTCCATCAAGAATGATGATGACCATTCATTTCATCCAGTGGGGTTGAAAGTTTGGAGCCGTGAATTCTAAGATGGCTGGTAAAGCCTATTTCGGCTCGAAATGTTCTTTGACAATGTGGGCAAAGAATGCTAGACGTTCCAGGAGGAGGATCACCTGCAGTGGTTTTTTTGTCCAGTATTTTTTTTTTCCACAGCTCTTGCAGTCCTGTTTGCTTCACACGTGACTACACCCTAGCGTAATGATGTACGCCACGAATTTCGGCCTTTGGCAGCAGTCTCCAAGATGTTGTTAGTTAGTCGCGGTTCCAACTTCACGGCAACGGGTCGTCCCCATATTGCTCCGTTCCCGTGCCAGTGAATATCACACAAAACGCTCCTCACTGCCCTATGTGAACAATGGAATAGACAAAAGTGTCGGCAAGCCAACAGCCCGCACAGGTACACTGTGCATAATGCCGCCACCAGAATGCCAACACAAAAGTCCTCCATGAAAGCCACAGTTCATCGTCGATGGAAACAGCAGTCACCAGAAAGACTTCATTGACCCGGGTTTTATCCCATATGGCTCAGTCTCTTTCCACAGGGCGACCCACTGAAAGCGCCGCACAAAGCACGAACTCCTTAGCTACAGCGACGACTTCCAGGAGTCTCCTGAAAAAAGCACTCGTGAACCGAAAAGGCAAACCAGTCAATCCAAGATGTTGTGATGAATTCCAAAAGATTTTAGTAAGATCTTCAGAGTGTCTATAAAGCGTTTTCTCTGGCCGCCTTGGGAGCATTTACCACAGCGCAGCTCACCCAAAAAAAAAAAAAAAATATTGGATGAACAATTACGTGCGCGATGAACTGGATTAAAAGTGAGGCGGTTTGTGAAATTTGTCGACCACACTCTCTCGCGTGAGTCCATCTGAATAAAGTGACAAGACAAGTCAAAACGACTGAAGACGAATACAGGTGCAGTGGATGACCAGGGTGTTCTGTGTGCCTTGCCGTACTCATTACGTTCCACAACGCTTTGCAAGTAAACGCCATCTTGCCCGTTGAATCATTAACGATTTCCTCCGCGCAATCTGCCGAATCCTGTTTTCACATGCTTGGTAGGCATACCCTAGTTCACCGATTGGTTTGACGCCGAATCTGCCTTGGACCATCTAATACTAATACAATGCTACCTGTCTTATCAGCACCTTGTGTTTTGCTTCTGGAAACTGTCCGGATGTGCCTAAATGCTTGGTATTTCGAGCACCGGGTACTTGTTGGCATGCACAGTTCCGGTTGCTGACACCCCTTGTCCATAATCATCGTCACGTGTAGTATGTCCATTATACAACACCGCTTTCGTTCGGCTCGACTGAACGACTCTCGATCCTTCACCAGTTCCTCGCCCTCATCAATTTTCTTGCCCAGATTATCTTTAATGTCCTTTGTCCACCATCGTGTCAGTGGATCCCGGCCTCTTCATCCGGGAAACATGCCCTCCATTACTGTTCATTCTAAACCACTATTAAATACAGAGGTTCTAGAAAAAAAAAACTGGGAATGAAATGAGAGTTGATGAAAGAAATAAAAAAATAAGCAAGTGAAATATCTCGGCCACGTTTAAAGACATAACACTCCTATAAAAACCACACTGGAGGGTAAGGTCGAAGGCAAGCTAGCAAGAGGTAGGCAACGATGCAAGTGGGAAGATAACATCAAGAGATGGACGAACATCAGCATGACAGAAAGTACAGTCAGTGTGAGAGACAGACAGTGTTGGAGATCCATTATTATAGCCAACCTTCATTGTGGAGACGGGGCCCGATTGACTGACTAAACCAATAAGATATTTAATATGGCCAAAATAATTCAGTTTTCGAGGCATGAAGGTGTTTCTGAGCCAATTTTCTCTGATGTTCAGATCTGGTAGAATGTCAGCATTCTTCTTCTACATAATCCACGACATCCTAAGAATTTCCTGTAACATTAAAATTCAAAAGCCAGTCCACACAAAAGACGATAAAATTGCTGTTTTGTCTCTGATCATGATTGCTACTGTTGAAGAGATAATCCTATCAGCCCGACGTCTGTATAATTTGTGATGTTCTCTCTTTAATTTAGTACATCTTCAATGCTGATGCTGCTTCGGATAACTTCCACACAAACTAGGAAAGTACGGAGGTGAACCTAGTTGTCAACAACTTTGACAAAAGCTTTCTACATAACCCTATTTCCTGGGTAATGAACTGATGCCTAGTCTTTTCAGATAAGGTCGGGGAAGATGTGAGGTCGTGTATGCCTACTTAGCAATTAAAGTAGTAAAACAAATAAAGGTCATGCGTGATCACTACACTGGCAAAACTTTAAAATTTAGAAAATAGTGTGTAAATCTCTAAACTGGATAACGTCTACAAGTGTATTCATCATGTCATGTTGACAGCCTCACTGGTCTTTCTTGCACTGTCAGACACAGTCAATGCTCACACAACACTTTAAAATATTCAACATGGACATCTCATTAAGCTGGCAGAATACAATAATAACTGCTAGAGCTGAGCACAAGCAGCAGACAGCTGCAGATCTGTCATACAAAATTTGACTCTAAAAGAACAGGAGATATGACATACAAATTATGACTCTAAAACAATTGGAGATATGCCATACAACATATGACTTTTAAACAACTACAGATATGTCATACAACATATGACTTTTAAACAACTACAGATATGCCATACAACATATGACTTTTAAACAACTACAGATATGTCATACAACATATGACTTTTAAACAACTACAGATATGTCATACAACATATGACTTTTAAACAACTACAGATATGCCATACAACATATGACTTTTAAACAACTACAGATATGCCATACAACATATGACTTTTAAACAACTACAGATATGTCATACAACATATGACTTTTAAACAACTACAGATATGTCATACAACATATGACTTTTAAACAACTACAGATATGTCACACAACATATGACTTTTAAACAACTACAGATATGCCATACAACATATGACTTTTAAACAACTACAGATATGCCATACAACATATGACTTTTAAACAACTACAGATATGTCATACAACATATGCCTTTTAAACAACTACAGATATGTCATACAACATATGAATTTTAAACAACTACAGATATGTCATACAACATATGACTTTTAAACAACTACAGATATGTCATACACCATATGACTTTTAAACAACTACAGATATGCCGTACAACATATGACTTTTAAACAACTACAGATATGTCATACACCATATGACTTTTAAACAACTACAGATATGTCATACAACATATGACTTTTAAACAACTACAGATATGTCATACAACATATGACTTTTAAACAACTACAGATATGTCATACAACATATGACTTTTAAACAACTACAGATATGCCATACAAAATATTACTTTTAAACAACTACAGATATGTCATACAACATATGACTTTTAAACAACTACAGATATGTCATACAGCATATGACTTTTAAACAACTACAGATATGCCATACAACATATGACTTTTAAACAACTACAGATATGCCATACAAAATATTACTTTTAAACAACTACAGATATGTCACACAAAATATGACTATTAATAACCAGAGATGAATCATTGCTGTATAATATAGTCCATTTGTGGCAAAAATAATTGTGTCTGACAAGTGTGATCCAGCCTGAAAAGTTGGGGATCTGATAATTGTGAGAAGTTTAGGGGAAGGAAAAGTGACAAGCAAGGGAATAAGCCATCCCACATCACTATGTGATGGCCTAAAATATGTGATGGCCTAAAATATGTAAAGCCCTAACCCCGATGACAGTATCTGCCTTGAGACTATCTTCACCTTTAACAACAGTAGGCGAGAATGATTCACCGAACATTTCTGATGTTGCCTCGGCTACACGAATTGAGAATGGAGCCAGGTCAAGCTCGTTGATACCATCTTTGAGGTCAAGAGAGGAGATATGATAACCAACTCCTCCCTGTAACAATGAATAGGTGCACTCCAGGGTGGCGGAAACATCAGAGGAATGTCTAATGTGCAGTGACGTTGTTCGACACAGCACTCATACAGAATTTGCAATCAACACTGATAAAAATATAATCAGGGACATCACATGAATGTTATGTACACACAGAAATGGTTATCATTAAATACCCAAAAATGCAGTAATAAAATGGAAATTAAAGTCATCAATGGCAATACCAGCTAGGATCCACACAAAAGGGTGAAATGTCACATTATCAAAGGCAACACAACAATACATGTCGTAGATGAAGGAAGTAGAAGACAAAGTACATATGATAAACACCAAGCTAGACCAGATAAAACACCCATGAGAGCCATACAACTAGCCATGGGAGGGCGAGTACATAAAGCTCAGAGTGGCCAACAGAGACCATGAATTAATTATGGGCCAGAATGGCACAGGAAGCATACGTGAAAAATAAATAGGCTCATATTTCTGGAAAACAAAACGTAATGTTAACGGCCTGGATATATAGAATTGGTCTTCCCATAAAAGATATAATCAGGGTCACGTGCGTATCTCCAGATGAACTGAGGAAGGGGGTTGTTGTAGTGTGTGTGTGTGTGTGTGTGTGTGTGTGTGTGTGTGTGTGTGTGTGTGTGCCTGTGTGTGCGTGCGTGCATGTATGTGTGGAGGGGGGATTGTAAAAAGGGTCACAAAGTACTGATTGATTCGTCATTAGTCCTTAGTCGTCCTTAGTGTCGGTTCCAACTTCACGGCAAAGGGTCACACCCCCCCCCCCCCCCATAATGTTCCATTCCTGTGCCAGTGAATATCACACAAAATGCTCCTCACTGCCCCATGTGACAAGTGGAACAAACAGCAATACCAACAAACCAACACCACGCACAGGCAAGTACATACATAAGCCACCGTCAGAATGCCAACAACAACAGTCTGTCATGAAAATTACAGTTCATCGTCGATAGAAGCGGCAGTTACACACACATTACTGCGTAATGCGAAACAAATCAGCTGTACACAATTTGGAAGCAGACAAGCTCTGAAACAAAACACAAAGCCTTTACAAGATATCGCAGTCAAACCCAGCATTTTTTTACTACATGTGATTTCTTGGCAACTTTACCTTCAGTAGATTGCCATTGCCTTCTGAATTACTGACGCTCATGTCACAGGGCACAACCTCGCCACCCCACTGTGGCCCAGTTATTGCAACAGGGAGGTGCAAGGCAGATATTAAATAATTTTTAATAATTAAATAAAATAATAATTAATAATTATTGTATCGTAAGTGTTTAAGTCCCCGCTAATCACTGGTATCATGAAGGCTAATAGACTACAATGGCTGGGGCATATAGAAAGAATGGAAGATAATAGGGAAACAATACTCGCTTACACTCAGGAAATAAATGACCGTAGACCCCGAGGTAGACCAAGAAGACGGAGAGATAATATACATACAGACCTACAAGCACTTGGAATCAACGACTGGCAAGAGAAGGTCCACCAGAGAACGAACGAACGAACGAACAGACTTTATTTTCAAAGAGTAACAAATTGGGCACGCAGGCCCGTCTTACATTCGGCCCTTCCAATCACTCATCTTTCTTTCATCAACAGTGCATAGGAAAAAAACATTGTCACATGAATTTTGTAAACATAAACAATGCATATTACTATGTTATGAGACACATCCACCACCAACCCACACATCCCCCATTCACTCCAACTCCCCCACCCAACCACACACACATACAATACATTCCCCAACCCATCCACCACATCCCTACACCTACACATCTCCCCACCCACACACACCTCTCACCCACCACACATCCCATCCACCCACACCCCAAGCACACATACATTCAATAACCCACACATCCCCCACCTACACACATCTCCCCACCCACTCACATATCCTCTACCCGTCCCATTTCCCACCAACAATCACTCACCCAATATCCTCCTCCACCCACACACCTCCAACCACCCAACCAAACACACATTCCTCAGCCACACACACATCTCCCCGTCAACTCACATATTCCGCACCTACCCACACACAAATTCCGCACTCACCCACATAATCTCCCATCTCCCCCAGCCCACTCACAGATCCCGAGCCCACACCTACAAACATCCCCCACCATCTCCTAACCTGCACACACTCACCCACCCACATATCCTCTACCCACCCACACATCCTCTACCCACCCATCCCCCAACCAAACATCCCTTAACCACACACCCTTAACTCATATACAATCACCCACCCACACATCCTCTACCCAACCACACATCCTCCACCCAACCACACATCCTCCATCCACCCATTCCCCCAGCCACACATCCCTTAACCACACACCCCTACCCATATACACACACATCCCCACCAACGCACAATCTCCCCACCCATACAAACATCCCTCACACACATCCCCACCCACCAACACATTCCCCATTCACAAACACACACCTCCCATCCACGCACACACAGCCCATACATTCATCCCCTCACACATCCCTAGACACCCGTACTTATCCCTCAACCACTAACACCCACACATCCCTTACCCACTCATCAACACATACATCTCATATGTACCCACCCACACTCACACATCCCAACCACCCATCTAAGCACACATCCCCCACCCTCACACACATCCTTCACCCACCCACAAGCCCAACCACACCTTCACCCACCCACACAAACATCATTTATCCACACCCAGCTCCCCTCCCACACAATACCACACCCCAAAGACACATCCCTCACCCACACACACATCTATCCACACATCTCCTACCCATCCACACATCCCCCAACTACAATCACCCTCACTACCCACACATACATCCTCTATCCAGCCACACACACCCCCACCCAGCCAGACATATCCCCCACCCACACACACATCTCCAAATCCATCACCCACACCCATCACGCACCCCTCCCCCAACCCACACACATCCCCCACACACATTCATCCACACATCTCTCACCCACACACACTCCCGACCCATCCACCCAAACATCCCACACCCATACACATCCCTCACCCACACACATATCCCCAAACCCACAACCACCCCCACCTGCACACATCTCCCACCCACCACATATCCCCACACCCACATCTCCCCACCCACACATATACCCCCACCCATCCCATAACCCACCATCAATCATCCACCAACTTATCCTCCTCCACCCACTCACCGACAACCACCTAGACAAACACACATCCCCACCCACAAACACATCTTCCCATACACCCATATATCTCGCATGCACCCACACACAAATCACCCACCCACAAATCCCCCACCCACCCACACAAATCCACCCCGCCCACCCACACATCCTGACCCCACCCACACACATCACGAATCCACCCACACACACATCTCCCGATCTCCCAACCTACTATTATGATCAAACTCCCACACTTTACACACACATACAGTGACGATTGTCGTGAGCATTGTCGCAAAATTGTAAAGAAAATGGAGAAAAATTGTACATATACAGTTTGTAACTTAAAAATTAGTGATGCAATTCAACTCTCTCTCTCTCTCTCTCTCTCTCTCTCTCTCTCTCTCTCTCTCTCTCTCTCTCTCTCTCTCTCTCTCTCTCTCTCACTCACTCACTAATGCTCTCACTCACATTACAGTAATGTTATATTATATATGATAAAATCAAGTGTCATACATACAAAATGATAATTTGAAAGATGAAAATACACAAAAAATATGGAGAGACGAATGGAGATGGCTTGTATCTGCAGCAAAGAACCTCAGTGGCTCGTAATGCTGAAGAAGAAGAAGAAGAAGATAGATGCTTTAGACCAGTGGTTCTCAACAGGTGGGGAATTTCCCCCCTCCCACCTGGGGGGGGGGGGGGGGGGGGCTGATTTAGGGTTTCCAGAAGGGGGGGGGGGGGGGGGGAATTAAGATTATTTCAAAATCGCGTTCAAAAACAGATTACTTGATATTGTTTTTCCCCTCCATACTTTATGGTTCTGTACTTCTCGTCCTTCTGAAATTCGTTTTAAAATGGAAGTAGACCCGCAAATCACATTTTATGTAGACGTCTAGACTTGTTCTAGTATGTGTTATTTAATTTAGCTTCCATTTTTACATACACTGTGTAGGGTCAGGGGTGGGGGATATATAGGGAGGAAATATGAAAGTGGGGAATGATATTCTGAAAATATGGTGAAGGGGTGCATGAGCCAAAAAAGGTTGAGAACCACTGCTTTAGACTTGCTCACTGATCTTCCATGTCAGGAGTATAACCATGTTAGCAATTTCAGTTTTAGTGAACAATTGTTTATAATAGCAAGGCATGAATTTCTTGAACTCGAAAGCAAACAAATTATTTACTGTGTAGTTTAACTGGACTTTTGTTTCTCCTCTGTATCCATTTTCTTTTATATTGTTGGCAACTTTTACTCAGAATTAATTCATACATTAATATGTGTGCTTTAAATTACCCTGAAGACAACAATGATATCATTGGATAATTATTTGTCAGCTCTGTCCATCAGTGCTGGTTTCATAATGAAAACAAACAACAACAAATTGGCAGCTTGTAAATTATCTTATTGTAACATGAATTTGTTGTTTATGATGATGAATTATGTGTTGCTGTTGATGACAATGGCGTTTTTGCTGGTGTTTGTGATGGTACAGTTATTCTAGTAGTACGTTTTATTTAGTTTCCTTAATTAGTCACAGCCATAGTTGACTTTATTCAAATTATAACCATTACTGACTTCTAGTAACTGAGATCATTGTTTTCACACAACCATTGGCTTTGTTGTTTTTGCATCACTCATTGGTCGGTGCTGGCTCCAGTGTTGAAGAGGTTATGGAGGCAATTCGTAATCCCGCATACCCCATTTGAAACACAGCTATTGGCAGTTTGGCAGTAGACTGACTGCCTTGTGTTGAGTTTTTACAAAATGGTATGGATGCCGGTCGTTCATCAAGCAATGGCAGACTGCTGAACATAAACTTACCAAGAGATCATAACAGCAACAAATGCTGGGGTTGACTGCAATGTCTTGTAAAGGATATGCAACTAACTTTAACATTGGTCGGTGTGATATTGACCACATCACCCATCCTGTGCTGTTCAGTTTACAAAAAGGGACTAGAACCATAAAATTCAGACCTCAGGACTGGAAAGGGAATTTTTTTTTAACTTCTACTTTATTATAACTAATTGGTCAGTAATTCAAAAATGTAGAGACGTAAGTGATACTATGGGCATAGATACTATATATTTTACAAGCCTTTTTGTATTTAATGCTCTGTTTTAACATAAATGTTGAAGTGTTCTATATTATCAGATGTCACATTTTTACTGATTGAATGATAGTAGTAAAGCCTGTGCTAAAATGTCACAAAATCCTCCCTATAAATACCTCTCATCTCATTGATAACTTGATGTTAAAAATTCCAGATTGTCCCACCCAAAAGATGAACAACATTTATCTGTGTGAGTGAGTCATAGGCAATCAAATATTGATCTAGTGACATTTTAAACCACAGCATCATTTGGGTGACAAATTTACAGCATCGTACAGTCACAGCCTGGGTCTGGAGCTCTATTTGAACTGAGCTTAACAATTTGTGATTGATTTTCCAATATTTATCAGACATTAGAGTTAAGACGGAACTGGTGAAAGTTATTGAAATGTGATAATTAGACACATCAGACAAGTTCTTATGGTAGTTTCTGAAGCACATCTCACTATATGAGTTGACCAGATGTCTATAACCTCAGTCGGCATTGTAGTGAAGGGATTACAAATACAATTCGTAAACCCGCATATTGAAACTGTGGATATTTGAAACACAGCTACGGGCAATTTGGAAGCAGACCGTCTTGTTTTGATTTTTAATAGTGGTACGAGTGTAACATTGTTGTTACAAGGCGATATGCCTGGTGTCAGAAGCTTGGGACTAATAGGGGGAGAGCAGGTTACTAGGTTAGGTTTTCCCGTAAAATGAATGCCATTCAACACGCACCATATGGTCACCACTCTGATGTAAAGAAAAACTGTGAAATACGTAGGGTGGTAACCACAAACAATTTGGGGGCAGTTACGTTCTGGATGCCATCAGGGTAAGCAGCCGATTTCTAAGGTGTTTGAATTAGATCCGAGAAGATAGTCAATTATCATCAAAATGAAGGGAAAAGCTTAATCTGAATACTGCTTCAAAATGTAGAATGTAGTGATTTGGCCACCAAGGAACAATTTTAATGGCATTACGAAGCATGTATTATAATATAAAAGAAGAGGAAAACTTCGGACAAGCCGAAATCTAACTATGTATTGGTAACATGTCCTTTTTTGATACAATCCTGAGAAGAGATGCTGTACCTTTTCCTATCGTCACAAATACTAACTATCTCCCAGGGAGAAAAGCAATTGCAGCCATTGCAGTCTATTAGCCTGCCTGATACCAGTGATTAGCGGGGACTTAAACAGATCATAAATGTCTTTGTTTCTTCTTCTTTTCCACTCTCCACTGTGTGTATCCCTAATGGGCCCAAAGATGCGTCTTAAGACTTTGTTCTCAAAGGTTTGTAACAAGGTTTCGTCTCCTTTAGTTGTACTCCAGGTTTCAGAGCCATACAGCACAAGTGGTCTGATCAGTGTTTTGTAAATTGTGATCTTGGTGTTACGAGATAGCGCCTTTGATTTTAGCAGATGTTGTAGTGCATAGTATATCTTATTTCCAGAGTCGATTCTAGCTTGTATTTCTTCCCTTATTATGTTGGAGCAGTTGAAGATTGTACCCAGGTATTTGTATGTTTCCGTTCTTTTAATGGTCATATTATCTATCTGTATATGGCCAGAGATTTTAGCCGTTCTTTCTCTTCTTGACATTACCATATATTCTGTCTTATCTTGGTTGATAACTAGCCCCATTTGTTGAGCTTTGTCCTTTAAGTGAGTCAATATTTCCACTGTCTTTTGTTAATTGTCCCCTATGATAAAGCATCTATGGGAAATAATTGTATAAACACCCCCCCCCCCCCCAATCCCCAAAATGGTATATTTTGAATGTGAGAATGGTAGGAAATATGGAACTTTGCCAAAAATGTTGATAGTTAATAACTTGTATTTACTCCTTCAATGATGGTATGCAGGCAAGAGTACAGGAAAATGGTGAACTGTATGTGCCCTTTCCTGTTTAGTTTAGTTTAGTCGACGGGTCAACATCACAGCACACGGGTGTAACACATAAGTGCTCCGTTCTACTCCTAATTTAAGTCTGAGTCCGGAGAAACTGAGCTCAGGGCATGAACTCCGTAGCACCGGCGAGGATCCTGAAATACTTTGGGTAGATTTTTAACTCAAAATTTTGCCTGGACAGCGCCGTTAGGCTATTCTTTATCGATTTCCAACTGCCAAGGGATTTTTTACATGCGCAACAATACACACGGGCATCCAATCTCACTACCTAGAGACCAGAAGAAATTTTGTTACTAGAAATCAATGTGAAAAATTCACGGCCATTACCGGGACTTGAACCCGGGACCTCCAGCACTCGAGGTGGACACCATACCTCGAGACTATTCAGCCCTTTCCTGTCACCAATGGAGTGAAGCAAGGATGTGTTCTGGCACCAACACTGTTCAGCCTCGTTTTCAGCTATGCTGATGAATGCCTTCGAGAACGACGACATTGGAATAGACATCAACTACCGTATGAATGGAAAGTTGTTCAGTCTCAGAAGGCTGAAAGCTAAAACCAAAACTAGCAGTGACACCATCAGAGAGCTGCTGTTTGCTAATGATTGCGCTCTATATGCCAACTCAGAGGCAGACATGCAACACGATGTTTCAGCTTTCTCACATGCCTGTGCCAACTTTGGACTCAATATCAATTTGGAGAAGACTGTAGTTATGTACCAGCCGACTCAAGGGAATAATCACACCGTGCCGAATATCAAGGTGAATGGTCATAGACTAAATGTTGTGGACAAATTCACCTATCTTGGCAGAACTGTGTCACAAGCTGCCACAATTGATGACTAAGTGAATGCAAGAATCTCCAAGGCCAGCACGGCCTTTGGCAGACTGTACAAGAATGTATGGGACAGAAATGGAATAAGCCTGCAAATAAAGAAAGCTGAAAGTCTGTAAAGCAATTGTCTTATCCACGCTGCTATATGCTTGTGAAACCTGGACTGTTTATCAGCGACACACTAGGAAATTAAACCACTTCCACATTGTCTGCCTTAGGAAGCTATTGAAGATTAAATAACAAGACAAGATCCCAGACACTGAAGTTCTAGAAAGAGTGTCAATTCCCAGTATCCACACTCTACTAATGAAGAATCGGATTCGCTGGGCTGGTCACTTAACTCGCATGTCAGATCACAGGCTCCCTAAACAAATTTTTTATGGCGACCTGCGTTGTGGTAAACGCTCCCAATGTGGCCAGAGGAAACGCTTTAAAGACATCTGAAAATCTCACTGAAAGCTTTTGGAGTTCATCTTGACACCTAGGAGACTGCTGCCAAAGACCGAAATT
The DNA here is from genome assembly GCA_014155875.1 of Cepaea nemoralis. Lineage (NCBI taxonomy): Eukaryota > Metazoa > Mollusca > Gastropoda > Stylommatophora > Helicidae > Cepaea > Cepaea nemoralis. The sequence continues at coordinate 427,481 of JACEFZ010006375.1, read as the reverse complement.
CGTGGCAATCATTACACAAGGGTGCAGTCACTTGTGAAGCAACCAGGACTGCAAGAGCTGTGAAGAAAAGGCTGGACAGAAAAACCACTGCAGGAGATCCTCCTCCTGGAAAGTCAAGCATTCTTTGCCCACATTGTCAAAGAACATTTTGAGCGAAAATAAGCCTTATCAGCTATCTTAGAACTCACGGCTCCATACTTTCAACCCCACTGGATGAAATGAATGTCATCATCATTCTTAATGGACAAACAACAACACGACTCAACACTCCTTCAATATAGCTGATCTCTCTGCATTGATTTCAATGGTATTGGGCATCGGCAGTTCAGAAAGCAATAACAAACTTTTTTTTTGCATATCCTGTTTACAGGACATCGCTGTCAACACCTGCACTTTAGTGCTGTTGTTGATGTCTTGGTAAGTTTACATTCAGTAGTTTGCCATAGTGTGCTTTCTGAAAGAATGGCTCACATACCAACATGTTAAAACCCAGCGTGACACGGTCTGCTGCCAAACCGATCGCAGCTGTGTTTCGAACGCAGGTAAACGGGCTCACGAATCGCGTCCGCAAGCCCTTAGCCATGGAGACTGGCTAATGACAAACTACTAAAAATAAAATTAACTAGCAAATCACAAACAGCCAATAAATACTGAAGTTGACTGCAACTTCCCGTAAAAGATATGCAACTAACTTTTTTTATTTTAATACAGCAGCAATGCTTCCAATTCTCAGCAAACATATTAATTTAATTAAATACATGGATTCCTCCCCTTGAAAGCATTGTCCATTCGTAGGTGTTTGAGGTCAGACTTTGACTTCTTCTTCGTTCATCCGGATTGTTTTCCGGATGTGACTGCATTGTGCCTGTTTACAGCAGAGCTGCGTTCTTGCGCCGTTAGGCCGACACATCCGACTTCTGCGGGCATTTGTTGACCGGGTTAACCTTCCCGGGAGACTTTGACTGATTACCTCAATTTATAACTAATGCAGAATAAGCAGATTAAAATGACCACTGTGTCAGTTATTTCGGAAATATTCAAGCCATTGTGTCACTACTTAGGTCCATTTTGGTGGCAACATTTTTTACTGCTAGCATATACAGTGTGTTATGTACTTAATTTTTCAAAATTGTTCTACATACAAAGTGTAGTGAGACTTTACAAACATCCTGTATACTCGAAGACAATGCAAGAGAAGCTAAATCAATCACTATCAAGTGATTTACGAACAACCACTGACTGACTCACTAGGGCTTTCGCTGTGATGTACACCAGTGCGATGGACAATGATAATGCTAACGATAATGCTAAATTTGATTGACATAATGCAATAGAAATTATTTTCTAGCATTGGTGCCTGACATGATGAAATTTCCTAAACTTCTTCTTCTTCCATTTGGTCTGTACATTATTGGAAGAATATGAAGTTTAGGAAATTTATCAACTATCAAATTACTAACTTATCAAATTACCAACTAACAGTATACCACAACAAGCAATGATGTACAATACATCACTGCTTGTTGTGATATACTGTTAGTTGGTAACCTAGTTATATGGACAGACCATTTGAATTGTTAGTTCTATCCAACATAAATATTTTATAAAACTAAATGAAAATGTTTCCTTCTTTCTCCCTTCTATTACATTATTACAATTTGTTCTATGTAAAGAATCTATGCAACTACACACATATTATATAATTACCATTAACACTATTATTACTATTGCTACATCTGCTACAGTTACAGGGCTTTAATTTAGTTGTCTAGATATCTGTGACAAAGGTAACTTGCCTTTGCTTTTCCATCTTCCTTGTGGTCATACTGATCGGTGACCAAACTTAGTCACACACCAAAAAAGAACCTCTTAATTAATTTACACAAGATAACAACACTGCTTCTAACAAATACAGGACAGGACATCTATCTAGGGAATGACAGAGAGAATATAATTATTCGAAACAGTCAAACACTGGTAAAAGCTTGAATCTCGGATTAGAACTGACATACAGACTTGAATGAGGTACAACTGAAAATCATATTTCAGCTTCTATTCACTGTTACTACTGTTAATAATATTTAATATTATTATTATTTAGCTGTGCAGTTTTTATAAAATTAAAACATTTCTGGAAATTTCACCAAGGTACGGGCGTTATGGGGGTAATAAATAATAATAATAATACTAATAATAATAATAATAATAATAATATAATAATATTAATATTCTACACCGAACACCCCACTGGATGATAATAATTAATAATTATTAATTTGTCGCAACACATCAATCTTAAGTGTCAGTAAAATGCACATAACGTCCACATAAATGCGATTGTGTACCGGACATTGAGCGAATTAACAAAACAAAACTGTGACTAACAGAACACTCATTATTGTGATTGACCAAAAAAATACATTCAAATTGAAACGTTATTGTTATGTAAGCAATGGACATAAATTAACACGCTTCGGCTAC
>JACEFZ010006375.1:135000-420000 GCA_014155875.1 Cepaea nemoralis | reverse complement strand
ATTTGTCACGATGATTCCCAGTGCTTCTCGTCTCATTATTTGACCAAAAAATGTTGTTTGTCTCTTTCGTATTAAAAAAAATGTTTTGCATATCCTTTACAGGACATCGCTGTCAACAGCAGCATCTTTCAGCTGTATGTTGATTTCTTGGCAAGATTACGCTCAGTAGTTTGCCATTGCTTTCTGAGCGGCCGGCTCGGTATCCCGCAAGTCACCAGCGGGGTGTCGTGACTTCCTTTAAAAGTGTCGTCCCTGGAGTGAGGGGAGTCAACACCCACATTATAATATTTTTTTCCCTATCAATATCCTGGAGAATCCACCAGCTTCCGTCCAACACACTCCATCAGCCCATGGACACCTTTTCCTATCACTCTCTCACTGTCGTACTATGCCCCCTCTCATACTTCCCCAACGCAACATATTCAACAACTCTTGCTTCTAAAAATTAATAAAGATTAATTTATTAAAAGAAAAGTGTAACGTATATGAGACGTGTATGCGAAGAAAATGTGTGATGTGTTCTATAATGTGTGTAGGATCGGACTCTCAGATAATAGCATAGTCAGTTCATCCTTGCAAGGACACACCACAGCACGTTAAGTCAGAACAAGTCCACCTCACCCGGTACTGTATCTCTCCTGCCGGACACCGACTGTCATCTGTAGCTACCTGGTAATCCATCTTCCTGATCATCCGAAATAGATACTGTTTGTAAATTACAGCTGATCATGGACCGGTTGCCCAATGCACATAATTTCCTATCGTTCTTAAAGAATGCACAAATCCTTTGTAGTGAGTATTTAGGTATCACTGTTATTGTTAATATACTTGAACCTAACTAGTGTCTATCTAGGTTCAGGTATCATGTCTTTTGAACTATTTCACTAGAATATATCACACCATGTGACTATTATATTTTAATGTTCTTGTTTAGGTACCAATGTTCTTATGCTGTGTGATGCATTAACAATCATCACCCATCTTAGGTGAACCATCTTTCTTCTCGGACGTTATTCCTTTTTTTGTAAGAAACATTTTTGTGTCCAACTGGTGTTATGTCTAATTGACGTTGCACTTCATCAAACCCAGTGTTGAACTTCCTCGTAACTGGTATGGAACCTGTGAGAGAAACAACACATCTGGTGATAGTACTAGTCACTGATCCTACCGGCTGAGTGTAAGCCTATTGCCTTGCTCAGTTATTTTACAGCTAACTAAACTCTGTCATAGAGCATATTAGCTCCTCACCTACGTCCGAATCAGGCGATGACAAGGAAAGACCCATAAACAGAGTGCACAACTTCAGTGGGCAAACCATTGAAAGATCCCCCCCATTGGACACTTTCCCCATCTAAAATCTCTCCAATTATCACCCCTCTATCCTATTCATCCTAGCAGAGCCAATTATCACTTCACTACTCTAACTAGTTTTCAACTAACAGTGCTAATCATCACACTCTAGTTTTAACAAGACTACTGCCTATATTAATTAGGCCTAAATAGACTATATTGACTACCTTATGCAAAACCGCCTCATTCCGGGATGGCTGCTACACTTTGCCATAACGACACATGCTAGTTAATTTTAAATTAATCTAACACTGTAGAGCTCTCCCACAAACACGTCCATCCTAATCCACGGTTTTGGTCAACACTGTTTCTCCCAATCATGGTTTTTCAAACAGCCTAAAATTGGTCACGTGACGGTATTCTTTATGTCCACACAGGTGTTATTTGGGCATATCATCCATTGTCAAGAATCTATCCTCCCTGGCTCAATCAATGTCAGAGTTGTCATCACTTGTTTTGACTCCCACACCAAGCTAGCGAGTTACTGTATGATCCCAACAACAGTTTTCCATAACAAGCTGCCAATTCTGCGTGATGTCCGGAAACTCTAAATGACAGACGGACTGTTTTCTCCCGAGCTGGCCACTTCCGCTTTCAATCCGACCTGTTTATGAACTGTCAAAGTGGTGTATAGATTCGTCTCACTCACTTACCGAATGTTCCCTATTTGTCGACCCAGATGTAAACACTGTGCAGCTGCAACTTTTGACCGTCCTGGGGATTTTGACATCCAATTTGTTTTTTCTGTTAGTTAAAATAGTTTTGGCTTTGCAGATAGGCCGGTTAATCAGAAAGTCTCTATAGTAATCAACTGGTTAAACGCGGTGTTTTATTTTTGTGACACGGGGAACGAACCGCTCCCAGTTCTCGCCCGCTACGAGACTCTGCGTGATAAACGGGATTACGAAGAAAGTGTGGTAACCCCTCGGCCAGAGAGACCGGCCTCTTTCGTATAGCTGTATTTAATGTTCTACTTTCATTAGCCACTTCCAGACAAATCGTTGTTAGTTACTTTGGTGGTCCAAGGCATTCATAACATTCGTCTCATGAAAAGCATGTACTTTAGGGCCGGAAATGTATATAAACCAAGGAATTAGCAACATTTATCCCAGGAAGAACATCTAATATAGGGTTTTAAATGTATATAAACCAAGGAATTAGCAACATTTATCCCAGGAAGAACATCTAATATAGGGTTTTAAATGTATATAAACCAAGGAATTGGCAACATTTGTCCCAGGAAGAACATCTAATTTAGGGCTGGAGATGTATGTAAACAGCAGTTGCAGTAATAGTAACGATGTCATCATAATTATAGTCATCATCATTATAATTATAATTTAACATAATACTTTATATTCTGTTAAAGCCTTTGAGGCAACATTTCGATATACCGTCTGATTTCATTGTATATGGGGAGTTTCGGTTTCCGCGTGTGTCACGCAATCATGAAATGTATATCATGCACCCCATTTCCTACCGGATGGAACGTCCCACAATCCGCGTCTCATGAAGCTACACGCAGAAATAAGGTATGCATTATTCATTTCTAGATCAACTGCTGTTATATGTTGTGGAAGAGGCGACGACCGGCAAGTTTCTTCACGACAAGCTGTTTCCTGCACATTTGATTTAAAAGTTCTTCCTCTCCTCCTTCTCCTCTTCATTATTATTATTATTATTATTATTATTATTATTATTATTATTTGCTTTTTGCGCTCGCTTGCTGTGAACTCAAGTGTAGTCGATACGCGAGCTACCATTGCTAGTGCACCGGACTCATTTTTGCGTGTGGAATAGTTTTCCCTATTACCACTGTCCTTCGCCATCAGGCGAACCCACTTCAACTTCGCAGGTACTTAGTAATTTACTTCCCAAGTCAAAGACGAGAAGTCATCATTTTAGTGCAACGGACAGGTGGAGGGGTTGAACGCGCTACCCCGGCATCGGCGTACCGGATTATTATTATTATTATTATTATTATTATTATTATTATTATTATTATGCCTCTTGTTATTGTTTTCTTATTATTATTCTTTCGTTGGCTTGAAATTTATTTTCTATATTTGTAGTGTTGTTTCTTGTAAAAACTTCACTTGTATGTGTGTGTGTGTGTGTGTGTGTGTGTGTGTGTGTGTGTGTGTGTGTGTGTGTGTGTGTGTGTGCGTGCGTGCGTGCGTGCGTGCGTGCGTGTGTGTGTTGTTTTTTTCCACAGATGATGACACGGAGAACAGTTGCATGAGGCAGATGTACAAATACAGATGTTGAGACAGGGGTGATCTAAGTACTGCATGAGGTAGATATACAAAAACAGATGTTGAGACAGAGATGATCTAAGTACTGCAGGAGATAGATGTACACATACAGATGTTGAGACGGAGGTGATCTAAGTACTACTGGAGGTAGATGTACAAATACAGATGTTAAGACGGAGGTGATCTAAGTACTGCAGGGACTATATGTACAGACAAAGATTTTGAGACTGAGTGATCTATGTACTTGTGGAGGTAGATGTACAAATATAGATGTTGAGACGGAGTGAACTAAGTACTTTTGGAGGTAGATGTACTTATATAAATGTTGAGACTGAGTGATCTAAGTACTGCAGGAGGTAGATGTACAAATACAGATGTTGAGACAGAGGTGATCTAAGTACTGCAGGAGGTAGATGTACAAATACAGATGTTGAGACGGAGGTGATATAAGTACTGCAGGAAGTAGATGTACAAATACTGACATGGGGAAAACATTAGTCATGTTTTCCCCTATGCAAACCCCGTTAATTTGATATATAATACAACATGTCTGCTACCATATTAACAACTTTTAAGTCATAATTGTGATACACTCCTATTTCCTATATTCCACCATTCATGTTTGTTTGGTCCAAATCTACTTTCTGTTTAGTCCAAAATTACTTGTTGTTTTGTCAAAATCTTTGTTTAGCACTAAATCTGTTAAGAAGACGTCCGGAGAACGTTTTGACAACCGGGAAGCTTACAGCTGTTAGAGACAGAAGTCTACAGAGAGAAATGGGGACTTGTTGACATAGTGTCGTATAAGCGATTGAACGAAACAAGAACACATATAACGGATGGTTACTGAGAAACGTTATAGCCTCCGCCACCCATCTTTAGTCTGTTCTCATTGATAGCACAAGGATATTCCTAAGACGATTGGTGCGAATTCCTTGGACTGCAGCAGCAACAGCATCAACAGCCACAGCAGCAGCAGCAGCAGCAGCAGCAGAAGAAGAAGCAGAAGAAGAAGAAGAAGAAGAAGAAGAAGAAGAAGAAGAAGAAGAAGAAGAAGAAGAAGAAGAAGAAGAAGAAGAAGAAGAAGAAGAAGAAGAAGAAGAAGAAGAAGAAGAAGAAGAAGGAGGAGAAGAAGAAGAAGAAGAAGAAGAAGAAGAAGAAGAAGAAGAAGAAGAAGAAGAAGAAGAAGAAGAAGAAGAAGAAGAAGAAGAAGACGAAGAAGAAGACGAAGAAGAAGATTTTTGGCTGTTTCTTAATTTTAAAATTGGTTCCTTCAACGACGCTCGGTCATCTTATGAAGGGATCGGGTTGGAATCCTGATGTGGTCAAATTATATATAGCTAAGTTTGGGGGAATTTATTTTTTTTTTTTGGGGGGGGGGGGGGGGGCGCTCGCTCGCTTTGAACTCAAGCGTAGTCCATACACACTATTTATAGTAGTGATGGACTGAATTTTGGGCGTGGATTAGCTTTCCTTATTAACAGTGTCTCTCGCCATCATACGAACTCACTCCGACTTCAGAGGTACTTGTAATTTACGTCCCCAAGTGGGAATCTTCGTGGCGAAGTGGTTAAGCCATTTAACTCGGGCTCCGAAGGTTGTGGGTTCGATTCCGGGCCGCGTCCTTCGGTTCACGAGTTAATTTTTTCGGAGACTCCTGTGGGTCGTCGCTAGAGCTACGGAGTTCGTGCTTTGTGTGACGCTTTCCGCGCTGCGGAAAGAGACCGAGCCAAAAGGGATAAAACCCGGTGCAATGAAGTCGACCCTGTCGACTTTTAAGCGACTTTTTTAGTCCCCAAGTCAAGGACGACAGGTCAAAATTGTAGCCCAGCTGTCCGTTGTAGGGGTTGAACCGCTTACCTCGGCATCAGCACACCGGATGTTTAAGAACACGCGTTCTTACCCATTCGGCCATGCGGGCCTGCAATAGGGGGGGGGTGTGATGTGCTCAGTATCACGCCGGACGCCTTTACTTCCCAACTAATGTCCTGGTGTCCATATCAGGCTGGTACGGCCTGGGAGCCCAGGCTAGTTTTAAACATTCCGCTGAATAGGGATTTCTAACACACGACTATCAGGCCGGTAGGCAAGCATGTTATCTGTTGTGGAAACCGCGGCTACCGGAACAGCTTGGCGCTCAACATGAAAGAGAAACATTTGATTATGACGCGTAATCCGAGTTACTACGATACAATGTTTGGGTAACGCTTTCTTCATGTTCGCCTAGGGGTTGTCCAGTGTTAATATTTGTTCTGGAGTCTCTTTGTCGTCTACACCTGGATACTGTTTGACCGGCGGGGCTTTCGTCTGCGGTTCCCGCCAAGTGTCCTTTGAAGAAGTAACACATAAACATTTTATGTTCCGGTACTATTCTATTGTATGTTGTTCAAAGTTGTTTGCGGTGGACCTGCTATTGCTTGTGGCGCGGAGTGGGTGGGTTGTTTGGAGTCCGCCGCTTTGTTCATCAGTTCCCACTGCTTGATCAATTTGTTGACGTTTTAAACGAATCCGGAAGTCTAGCAAGTTGTTCTTGTCCGTGGTCACAGTGACTTGCGGGATACTGAGCCGGCCGCTCAGAAAGCAATGGCAAACTACTGAGCGTAATCTTGCCAAGAGATCAACATACAGCTGAAAGATGCTGGTGTTGACAGCTAAGTCTTGTAAAGGAAATGCAAAAAAAAATTAAAAAAATTCAGATCATGGTTACATGTAGGAGAATCGCTTGCATGCTGTGCACATCAATAGTCCAGCCGGAGTTTGAAATTGTTATTGGACTTGTGGTGAAGTCATCACCACCAACACTTTCCTTTTAATAGGCGTAGGCATTCGTGCATCGACACAGATCTCGGTTTTCTGTAAATTCCACCAATGATAATCTTCCATGTCACCGCCAAGTCCACCCTGCGTCATTTCTCGCTGTCTGCCCCTGCCATAATCTACCGATTATCTATCTTCCTAGTACCCACTGTTTATACACCGGAATAGGTGGACAACTCTGTATCTGAGCAGAATAGGGTACTCACTTGTCCAGACATTCGGAAATGGCTGCCGAAATCAAAGGTAAAGGATCCTAGTGTAGGCGTGGAAGACAAAGGAAAGACACCACATTATCCTCCCAATAAATCACGCAGCGTGATACTTCATGTCCAGTGCACTTAAGGTCCGGAAACGGGCATCTCTTATTAGAACGTGAAAACCACGGGATTCATTTCTCAAGAATAAGTCTCTGGGGAAACCAACACATTGAAGAATAAGTCTATGGGGAAACTAACATATTGAAGAACAAGTCTATGGGCAGTCACAAAATTAGGTTAACGATGGAGTGATATGGTTATAAAAACAAATCAGTTTCCGGAATGAATAACTTGTTTGACAAGACCGGTGTTTCTGATCTGTAGTTATGTATGTACACAATGTAGGTTTGTGTATACCTGTTGCATGATGTCAAATGAGGTGATCTAGTGATTGTACTATGAAATATTCATTGTTCATAATCAATAAACATATTTAGTCAATTAGTTGTGGCCTGTGTCATACGTTTTCTTCTTGTTCCTCTTCTTTCGTTTGTCCTTCACTGCTCTATGCCGTTAGGCGTCGTAGGCTTGTATGATGACTGGTTTTTAGAGCTACGGCACGCTCGGTCGCTTGGTTTCCTTCTAGTTGGATTTGTAAATTAGAAGTTGTCGCGCACTTAATATCCTCCCGCTTGCTTGAAGTAGTTGTGTTAGCTGGATAGTTACGTGCATTATAGGCAGGCGGACAGCTCTCAGTTATTTCTAGGAATAGTAGTAATGTGGTAATGCAGCATTTCAGGAACAGTCTTATTCGAAGTTGGTGGATTATAATTTTCTGTGTTTTTTTTTTTTTTTAGAATTAAGAATAGATTAAGAATTGGAGGTAAGCATGGCCGAATGGATAAACTCCTAAACTTCCGATGTGCTGATGACGAGGTAGCGGGTTTAACCCCTACATCCGCCAGTTGGACTAGAATGTTGACTTCTCATCCTTGGCCGGCTCCGTGGCGAAGGCGTTACTGGCGTAACCCCACATACCCGCGTTCGAAACCCAGCAGCAGACGAACTGGCAGCAAACCGTTTTGCATTGCTTCCTTTTTTACAAAATAGTGTGGGTGCCGGTCGTTCAGAAAGAAATGGCAAACTACAGAACGTAAACTTGCCAAGAGATCAAAACAGCCAAAAAAAATGCTGGTGTTGACTGCGACGTCCTGTAAAGGATATGCAACTAACTTTAACTCTCGTCCTTGAGGTAAATTACAAGTATCTCAGAAGTCGGAGTGGGTTCGCCTCCTGATGATGAGGGACACCGGTAATAGGGAAAGCTGACCCATGCGCAAAATAAGTCCATCTTGAACTATGCTCGATTTCAAAGAGATAAAAAAAGTTTAAGAACTAGATTAAGAATAGATGTCCCGTCTCTAATGGCAGCACATAAGCTCACACTCTCCTCAGTAGAAATCGCAGTTTTGTTGTTGTTGTATGTACAAGTGGTGTAGATAACTCCCCGCCTCCCACATTCTCATCCTGTCTTCAGGAATACACCAACAGCGTCTTATAGTCAGCTTTCTGGATAAATTGAGGGAAATTCACGACCATCATACATGTAGCATGTACTCAACAGCTTTAATTGAACGTTTTTTGTGACCTATCAATACACAAATACTTCAAAATCTCAGACGTTTTAAATATAATGCTTTATAGTACTTTTTAAATAATCAAATGACATGCCACTCCTCTGCCAAATTTGCATATATAACCGAGTGTAAATGTGTTTCTAAACACAATTTTGCATCAACGTGAATATTTTCTCGTTTGCTATTTTTTTTTTTTTTTTGTGTGTGGTTCCCATATCCTTTACAGGACATCGCTGTCAACAGCAGCATCTTTCAGCTGATTGTTGATTTCTTGGCAAGATTACGCCCAGTAGTTTGCCATTGCTTTCTGGGCGGCCGGCTCACATACCCCATTAGTCACCAACGCGGCGTGAACCGCTACCGATTCTCGCGCAGGTTACGTTATTCACGAGAATATACGGGATTACGGAAAAAGTCGCTAACCCCTAGGTCAGGGAGACCACTTTTGCAGTTTAGCCATAACGAAATAACGTTTCATTTTCACACAACGTCATTTTCATAGCACACTGACACCTCCATAAGTGTTCCAGTATCTTACCATAGATGACACAAGGAGGCTTTCAACAAAATGCACGACCTCTGTAGAATCGGTTATAAAAATCAGCAAGTGTTTTAAGTCGAAAAGAAAACCTATTATAATAAAATTTTCAAGGGAAATCATTGCAGCTAAGATACATTGCGGCGGATAACAAGCAAACAGAGCAAGTCCGCTTGAGGATTGCGACATACAGGTTGCCAGTCCGGATTCCATACCACGAGCCTCAATGGTAGTACGCATTCTGGTTTTCTTGAGTGCTATAAATGCTATTCACATTGTGATGATATGTTGAGAACCATGAAAACGAAAACAATTACATTTCAACCCATGCATAATTATGAATGACTTTGTATTATTTTAAACATGAGATGACATTTATTTCATTTCTTAATCTACGTAGAGCCTCATTTGAAATATAGAAAAGATTCAGTTCATCATGACTGATGCAACTTTTCCAGTCGGGTAATTAAACTTTCTTTGTTTCACGCAAGGCCATTTTTCTTATATTTAATATTATCTCGTGCACTATTCCGGAGCCATTTTTCATTGCTCTGTTTGCATCTGTGCTAACATCCAATAGGAAGACAAGTTATAAATAGACAGCCAATGAAGACAAAAAGGAAATTCCGTTGAAAATAAGGGACTTCATGTCGGCCATTGGGTCTCACATACAGGTCTGGCCGTAACGAAAATGACGAGCCACAGAATTGGCGTCAACCTTAGGGTATCAGGGAATTGTGATCAAGGTGCCAGAAAGTATATGGAAGATAACCATGTGATTAAATTTCTGAAAAAGGATACAGAGGATTATGAATTTGCATACTTTGGTATCTTCGATGGACATGGTGGACCCGAAGCCTCGACTTTCTGCAAAGACAATTTGCTAAATGAAATAACAAAATACAGCGGATTTTGGACAGATGACGACGAACAAGTTTTACAGGCGATTAAAAAAGGTTTTCTTGATACACACAATGCAATGTGGAATGTTCTTGGTAAGTTATATATTTTTGGTTAATAGGTTTGTTTGTGTAGTCGGAATCTTTCTTTCCCTGACTTAAGTTAAAATGAGAACAATGAGCGCTGAAAAACAATGAAACTTAACCACGTTTATGCGGTCTGGATTTCGCAGATAGTCAGGTATTTCATAGGTTTTGTCTTTTCTTGAATTCTTTGTCAAGTTGTGGACGATATTAAACGCGAGGTTCATTATAACTGTACATTCTGTACAACAACGAAACACGCATATGTTTGAATCTTTACCGGAAAAAGGCATCCCCGCGCAATTGTATGAGAGTTTAGACTAATGGTCAAGCTGTTCATTGTTAGAAATTTGAAGTTGCTTTGTTTTAGTTGGCGCGTTGCCGTTCCTAAAATGACATTGTCGTCTTATTTATTAATTACTGCATTTGTTTATGTTTATTTTGTTAGTGGTATTTACTTTCAAAATAATATCACTTGTTTCAAAGATAGTTTAAAGATATAAATATTTTTATTTATCAGTCCAGAGTTGTCATGTGTGACGTAACATTGTAATTGTATATTCTTTATAATTATTATTAAAGAAAGCTATAATTTAGCAAGTTCGAAATAAAACCTTGAGTGAATTTGACCTTAAAGTGTATAATATGACTATAGCGTAGATCAGATTGTGCAGCTATGTGTGTTTGAAGTTGTTCTTCCAAACAACAATGAAATAACCACTAGTTGACTATTTGAGCTTAAACTAGTGCAGTGGCAGTGGCCTGTTTCTTTCATATATTCGGACATACTGAGTCAGAGCCAGAAGAAAGTTCCTTAGATAACATTAGTAGTACATTTCCATTTATAACCACCTTCAGAAATAATAGGATTCACTGTTAATGGCAGACCGTTTTATTTCAGGAAACAAGTCTGAAGCAAACCAATCATTGATCATATACTTTTAACTTTAAACATTGTTTGTTGGTTTATATTACTACATCAGTACATGCAACACACACTGAGTATCAGTGCAAGCTATTGTGAAAATGTATTTGGCATTCAGCACAATTTGACATATCTTTCAAAGAATAATAATATGTTATACCGAGCTAGAGTGTTATGTTAGTCTCATCTCATCTCATCATGTTCCTCTTGTACCTTGCAGTGTCGAGGTGAAGTATAAACATTGTGAGAGTGCCCGATTATGGGCTTCATGTATCGATATTCCCATGGACTCTGCTAAAACCCCCATCCAACGTTTACGTGGTCGGCCTCTTCCTCTGTTTCCATCTGGTCTGTACATCATTGCTTGTTGCGGTATGCTGTTGAATGGTAACCTACTTGCATGGCCAAACTATTTGACTTGCTGCATTCTAATAAAATCTAGTGCTGCTTTAACCCCCACTTTAGTCCTGATTTCTTCATTTCTGATCTTATTTCTTGATACGTTGCATATTCTTCTCAGGAATCTCATGGATTCAATATATGTCTTTGTTTAATTTGAATTTTACTTGCCAAATAAAATATCACTGTACGTAGAGCGTGTCCTTGTTGACAAATATTGTCGTGAGGTTTGAAGAAAAAGAACTTGCAAACAAAAGACAGACAAGAAGAGAGAATAATAGTCTTCTGAAGCCAATTGACGGCCGTAGTAAATGTCACGTGACCAGCCATTTGTGAATAATGTACGAGACATTCACAAATGGTTGTGAATGTCTCCCTTAGTACAATATTAATAATATTTATATATACGGAGTGACTATACACAAAATTTTGTGAGTAGTACGAGCTGCTATACACAACGATTTGTGACTGGTCACGTGATGTCTACTTTCTTTTGACTACATAATTAATGTTTGTGGAACTATTGTGTTCTCGGTAGTGTAGTGGTTAGTATCTCTGCCTGTCGCGCTGGAGACTGAGGTTCGACTCCCCACTAGCAATTTAAAAAAAAAATTTTAATCAGTCAATCATGTGCCGTCTCCACAATGAAGGTTGGCTGCAATGGATCTCCAACACTGTCCGTCTTTCGCCTTGGCTGTACATTCTGTCAGGCTGATGTTCATCCATCTCTTGATATCTTTCCACTTGTATCGTTGTCTACCTCTTGCTCGCTTGCCCTCAACCTTGCCCTCCTGTATGGTTTTTATGAGTATCATGTCTCTTAACAATAACATGGTCGAAATATTTCACTTGCCTCTATTTCTTCCGTCAACTCTCTCTCTCTCTCTCTCTCTCTCTCTCTCTCTCTCTCTCTCTCTCTCTCTCTCTCTCTCTCTCTCTCTCCCCCCTCCCCCAGGCAATGACGGAGCGATCGAGTCTCGGATGAATCCAATAGATGTCTTTGTTTAACGTGAATTTTATTTGCCAAATAAAATATCACTGTATGTATCCTTGTCGACAAATAATGTCTTTGTGAGGTTTGAAGAAAAAGAACTTGCAAAAAAAAAAGACAGACGAGAAGAGAGAATAACAGTCTTCTTCAAATTTTTGTGAATAGCGGCTCGGACTATACACAATTTTGTGTATAGCTTCTCCCTTATATATATTATATCAAAGTGTCTATTTGCAACCAAGTTGCGAATAAACGAAGTCTCTATTCGCAACCAAAGGTTAGTCACGTGACATACGTGACGTCATCGAAACATTTGTTTTACTATATTATACATTTGTGTTAAGTATTCATCGTGGCCCTAGTAGCATAGCGGTGAGTATCTCCATTTGTAACCGTGGTTTCTGAGGTTCGATTCCACGCCGGCGAAATTTTTTTTTCATTTTTCAGAAATTAAGTGAAAGCGACAAGATAACTATGTACAAAGACAGTTATTCGGCATTTTGACAAAATTAGCTAACTTACTGGTAACATAGTGATTATTTAACCGGTAGGAAACTGGAGGAAAGGCGCTAGTCACAGGCGCCGGAGCTTCAATGAACCTTCTCCACGACGCCTAACGGCATAAGTGGAAGGCAACAACACCAACTTCTGGAATAAATGCCGTGGTTGATTTTGATGTCCTGTAAAAGACATCCAACTAACTGTACATTCTGAAACAAACATGAATAGTCGCTGGGTCTGTAGTGAAGTGGTTATGAATGCATTTCGTAATCCTGCATACCGCATTCGAAACCTAGCTGTGGCGATTTGGAAGCAGACCGCCTTGCGTTGGTTTTCATACAGAGGTATGAGTGCCGGTAGTTCAGAAAGAAATGGCAAACTACTGAACGTAAACATGCCCGGAAATTTAAAAAAAAACAACAAACACACACACACATTCTGTTGATTTGCCAAACCAAGCCATACATCACAGTGTCAGGATTAATTCACGGAAATATCAAATATATCATGAGAGGTTGATTGGATATCTGAATTTGTTGTTGTTGTTTGTTCGTTCGCTTTGAGCGCAAGCGTAACCAATATACGTGCTACTACTAACAGCTGCCACTACTGGCACTACTGGAGAATGCACTGGACTGATATTTGCATGTGGATTACTTTTCCTATTACCATTGTCCCTCACCATCAGGTAAACCCACTCTTCAGGCAGGGGCAGACTTGGGCATTCCCCGCACATGGGTGCTTAATTGTATAAGATTCTATATTAGCAATGTCAGAATTATCGAACTTTCCCGGCTGCTTCCGGTTTTGGTTTTCTTAATTTCGCGAACTTTTTGTCGCGTCGTCGAACGATCACTTCACATGACCATGTCATGCAATAATTTAATTCTTCGAAAGCAGCGTGGTACGACGACAGGGAAGCTATTCTGATATATTAAGTACTGGTCCTTCAGCTGAGCGCCAAAGTTTTGATGCCCAGAAACGATTTTCTATTGCAGTTTTGGGATTATATTCACGAATAGTAAGGTAATTTGACTTATAACTCCTTGTAGATTAAAGAAAGCTTAACTTTTTATTGCATTTTTGAGTTCCCCGTTCAATTTTACATAAATGCAGAGTTGCAACATCCCCCTATTCGTTCTTCGTTAGGAAAATTATTTTTGTAGTATAGCAGCATAGCCAGTCATATTGAGAATGAATAGACTCTGAATAGCGCATCCACTTCACAAAATTCTATCTATGGCGACACCCACGCTATAGTATAGTAATACTATTATACTATTATAGGCGATCCTTGTTTATTTTATAATTTGAACTGTCAGTTTAATTACTAAAATTAAACAGAATAGATTAGAATTACTTTTGGGATTATATTCACGAATAGTAAGGTAATTTGACTTATAACTCCTTGTAGATTAAAGAAGTAGATTTGTAGATTGTTAAATCCTTGTAGATTTCAATACAGTACTGTAAAATAAGTTATATGTTTTAAATAAGTTAGTATTTAATTATTAATTGCTCACTATTAGATACAGAACAGTGTAATCAATAATTATAGAGCAGAAGTAGAAATCAATTTTAGTGAATATTTAATTATCTAATATCTTAATAATTAATTAACTGCTGTTTAATTTATGCAGCAGTTACAAACTTACTTACTTACATTAATGCATGATATTTAATCAACAAAAGAAAGCTGTCGCAATGCAGTTAGGACATTAAGACAATACAATATGATAGTAGATGGTCGTGCTGTACCTGATGTGCTGAGAGAAGTGAGGAGTCTCGTTCATGCCAACGAACCAGGCAAGCTAATACAGGAAAGTACTCTTACTAATAATTTACATATATTTAAAAAATTAGTTGTGAAACATAAAAAGCAATTAACCAAAGAATGGCCATCACTTGTGACACTCTTTCTTGAACCATTTCCTGTGACATTCAAGATTCTGCCTGTCACACCTACTTTGCCACAGCCTGTGTCAATTTGATAAAACAATTCAGGTGCACACCTTCCTGTGGTGAGTTTCTATATATTTGAATAACGAAGACACAAACAATAGATTGCACGATTTATTGCCTGGCATATTTCGCTGCATCTCGTCAGGTACATACTGCAGAAATCACACAACTTACGTGAATTAACTAGATAAATCCTTCAAACTGAAATATACACATGTTCGCACAGTAATGTCGATTGTCTACCACGGTAATTTTAAACTGACTAACATGTCTTTCTGCTTGCACAAGGACGGCTTACGAAGGTTGATTATTATAGCTTCAGCAAACTTTAACAATCGACTACTTTGTGTGTTGAACAACACACGGAAGGCACTGTCTCTTTCAACCACGTGACCGCTCTCGAGCACATGTCTCGCGACCGATGAAGCAGGACTGTTCCGGTGTGTCGGCCTGCCTAGGCTACCATCTTCTGTGTGTAGTATCTTGTCCACCCAATTCGGAATGTGTAGCTATTAAAATTATGTACCGCCGACATTCAATTCAACTTTCTAAACAAGTCATATCGCCAAATTGACCGAGTGGCCATGGGGAGCCCACTTGGACCTATTCATCTCCTCGGAAGGTTAGCTGGATGAAATATTTCACTTGCCTCTTTTTTTTTCTTTTTGTACTGCGACAAAGCTAAAAATATCAAAAATATAAAATTACACAGAGTAATGAAGCTTACAGAAAAGAATAACGAAAAACACAGGACATTTTGACTAGCTTCATCAGCAACAAATACCTACACAAAATACAATAAATAATCACGGAGAAGACCCTCCAGTGACTACATTGTTAATTAGGTCAAGGCACATCCTATCTAAAAATAAATAATATGTCAAGTTAGGCCTCGCCGCCCCGGACGCAATGATATATGGCACAACGTTGTCCGTTTAAAAATAAACAAGCCACGGTAATAGAAGGCAAATAATAAATTGGCGGCCATTTTAAATTGTTAATTAGTTCACGGCACATCCTTTCGAAAAATAAAAAATACGTCAAGTTAGGCCTCGCCGCCCCGGACGCAATGATTTATGGCACAACGTTGTCCGTTTAAAAATAAACAAGCCACGTTAATAGAAGGGAAGGCAAATAATAAACAATTGGCGGCCATTTTAAATTGTTAATTAGGTCATGGCACATCCTATCGAAAAATAAAAATGTCCGTTTACAAATAAACAAGCCAGGGTAATAGAAGGCAAATAATAAACAATTGGCGGCCATTTTTAATTGTTAATTAGGTCACGGCACATCCTTTCGAAAAATAAAAAAATATGTCAAGTTAGGCCTCGCCGCCCCGGACGCAATGATATATGGCACAACGTTGTTTATTTACAAATAAACAAGCCACGGTAATAGAAGGCAGAATTTCTCAACTTCCAATTTTAGGGCCGCGATAAAATTTTACTTATCTCTTAGTTTATCATTGCACTTCCTGGTATTAAATTTACGTCACCAAAAAATTCATAACTCCGCTTAGAATTAACGTACATTCTTCGTTGAGATACCGTTGGATTCGTCTTGTCAAGCTCTATCTAACTGGTATGATTTCATAAGTAAAAACCCCATTTTTAAATATTGACCAAAATTGCTATCTATATTGGTTTGTTTGATGTGTGCTCACTCCATATTGTTTAAGGATTTCCCACAGCTTGTTTGTATCTACTCTTGGTTGCAAATAGAGACTTCGTTTATTCGCAACTTGGTTGCGAATAAACTCCCATATTATATAGTGCACACATGTTTAAATATCACTCTGCTGACTGGCATGGGTGGTCATACTTTACTTCTCCATATCTTGTGATCTCCAGTACCACGTATCAATGTGTACACTACTGAGAGGTTTCTCTCACTGTCTCCCCCTATCTCTTTCTACAAATCTTTCCAGTTGTAACTATATGTTCTAGTTTGTGTGTTCTCATGTGATACTATGGCCAAAACATGACTGCCTCTTTCAAAATTTGTGTGTGATAAGTTGTCTTTGTCTTATCCTCTTTCAAAACTTTTAAATTACTCATTTTTAATTCTCAATGAATTTTCAGCTTTCTTCTATAAAACCACATCTCTGAAGCTTCTACTTCTAGGGATGTTTGTTTGCTTTCTAATTGTCTATGATTCACAGCCATTTTAGGGGACTTAAGGGGAAAAAAGTCAAATATGATGTATTTTGCTTAAAGAAAGTGATCATAATGAGCTTGAATTTCAGTTATTTGATTGCTTTGATGTAGTTAACAGATACACAGTCCCAGAAGTTATGTTTTGATATTCATGGCATCTAAGTCATGCATATTTTGAAAAGAGCCCTAAGGGAACATAAATTTGCTGCAGTACATTGCCAGATTACATTGTAACATAGATAAAAGATAGTCCATTATCTTGATTAGCGTTTGCTTAGAAAAGGCAAACCATACACAAATGAATTCTTAAGCCTGGCCCCTAATCTTTTAGCTAAGGATTTGTATGACTAGCTCTGATGTACTCACCTTGAAAGAGGAACATATGACATGTGTGATGGCAGGGGCTTTTAGCCTGTTTCATTGTTTTCTAAGAGTAATGGAGTGTTTATTGGTTTGGCCATAATCAAAAGTGCTTCTGCAACCAATTCCTGTGTTCTAGCATTGACATGACAAACCTAAATATTAAAATATATTAGATTATATATGAATGCTACATATCTCTGGTATCTTTTCTCTTCATTACCACAGATTTGATGTGAAGAATCCATGCTTTTGGCTTGCATAAAACATCTCAGCCTTTTGGTTACAGAGAAGAAACCATCTAAACTTTTGGTTATAGAGCACATGTATTCTATTGTAATCTAAGAACATGTAATCTAATCCTTTGGTTATAGAGCATAAAACATGTAATAAGCCTTTGGTTATAAAGCATAAAACAAATGGTTCATTCTTGTCAGAGGCCAAGAGTGCATAACAACACAATAAAAATACAGCTCCATAAAAAAAAGCAACACACATACATACATTTTATTGGTCTTTATCAATAAATAAGAATAGGAAATAAAACATAGAATGCTTAGGAAGTTATTCGATTACTATGAAAACTATGGTACTCCTGTATGAGCTAGTCAGCAGCTGTTACCCCCTTTTTCATTGCTGGTATCCAGGGATCAGAAACTTGCCTGGTTTGGCAATGTTACATACCTCATTTCCTTGTCAAAAACTGTTGTCCAAGTTATATCATAAAGGGGCAGGGCAGGCAAGCATAATCATGGACTAACAGCACTCAACAATGGGCTTGATCTTCTACAACAAATCAGATACCATCAATCCCTATACATACAATCACAACCTAATTGAACATTAGAGACTATGCTCCCTTAAAAATAATAATTTCAAATGACAATTAGTGTAATAAACATTCTCATAACTGGTACGATACATCTATCTTAGCTAATTATATAAGGGTCATTCATTTGAAACCCATTACATTGGCTTTATTACAAAAGCATAAAAGAAACATTAACAGGTGTGGTAGAATTAAACAAAGAATTCATTATGAATGAGTTATGCACCATGGGTTGGTCAGAAGTTGCCGTAGGCATTCAGGCAAGCATCCCATTGCTTAGGTATGCGGCGAATTCCGTCCGAAAAAAGGATTGTGGTTGCTCACTGAACCAAAATCAGGACTGTAGGCTGGATGTTGCAGAATTTCCCACTTCTTCCAAGCTAATGCTTCCTGCACAATCATTGCAACATGCGGACGAGCATGTCACACCATGAGAAAGCATGCAGTGTCGTTTATTCTTGATGGCTTTTCGCAGCTTTTCTAGTGTTTCCAAATAGGGGTAGAGTTGATGTTGATACCAGGTTCTTTAGAGAAGGCCAACAACTCTTCATGGTAAAAAAAAATGCGCTCAGCATAACCTTAGCGGAAACCTGTAACTTGAATTTTTTGGCTTTTGTTGATCCAGCATGCTTCCATTGCACGCTGTCTCTTTTGCTGCTTGGCTCAAAGTGGTGACACCATGATTCATCACCTGCCACTATGCATCACCCTCCACTCTGTAACGCAGCAAGTGGTTCAAACACCATCCCATGCGTTCCTCTTTTTGGTGGTCAGTCAACATCCGTGGTACCCATTGTGAACACACCTTCTGATATTGCAGTTTCTTACGAACGACCTTTTGAATTGTCCCAACTGACACATCAAATCCTTTCGCTAGCGAACGTATGCTTCGACAACGGTTCATCTGTACTGCTGCATCAGTTTTGGCGATGGCTTTTTTTCTGTTGCAACAATATGCGCTTGACCCGGCCGTCGAAGATCTGGCGTCCTTTCCGAAACATTCGTGTCCAGTCTGTAACTGTTGTCTTCGACACACATTTGTTACCGTACGCTGCCTGCACTCTTCGATGAATGTCCACTGGGCGACATCCTTCAAATGAAAGAAGCTGAATAACCGCTCTTTTAGCTCCTTTGGACAGATTTTGGATCAACCCGGCCATTTTCTCAACGGTCAGAAACAGAACCTATGCATCATGGGACAATAAGCTGGTGCTCTTTTATTCATTGGTCAGTACTTATCACATGACTATGACATGATCATGTTCAACGTTGTAATAAGTGTTGTCCCTGGGGTGAGGGGAATCAACACCCACATTCTTTTAACTCTCTCTCTCTCTCTCTCTCTCTCTCTCTCTCTCTCTCTCTCTCTCTCTCTCTCTCTCTCTCTCTCTCTCTCTCTCTCTCTCTCTCTGTCTGTGTCTTCTTACCACTGGGCCATGCCCCCTCTCATTCTTTTCCAGAACATACTACACAACTCTAGCTTCTAACAAAATGACAAAGTAATTTATTAAAGAAAAGTGTCAGGTATGTGCAAAGTGTGTGTGTAGAATGTCTGTCGTATAATCCAGGGTGTATACAGAATCAGACTGAACAGCTCAGGATCAAAGTCTGCTTTCATCACAGTACTGGCCACACAACAGCACCATAGATCAAGTACAGAAGGACCTCGCCAAATGATGCGTCTCTCTGGCCAGGTGTCAACTTCCTCCAGTGGCTCTTGGATAGTCCGGATGCCTGGTCACCAATGGTGGATGTAGTCTAATACTGATCATGAATCCGACACACACAGTGTAACTAATATGTCACTAAAAACTCTGTGATCTGATAACCCTTGTACAGTAAAATAAATGTGTACTGCCACTTCGAAACAAAATTTTAATTGTTAATTTCTCATAGGAATTCACCATTTGGAAAACACAATGTTAATTGTTAATTTCTCACAGGAATTCACCATTTGGAAAACACAATGTTAATTATTAATTTCTCTATATAATTACTATTGTCCCTGTTACTGGTGGTATTGTATCTTCACTCTAATATGATGAGAACTACCACGGAGGAATCACTCTTAGATGATCGTCGATTCCTGCTCAGCCGAGGCCAGGTTCTTGCGGACCCTCTAGGTTATGGGCCCAGTGCAAAGGCCGCTGAGTAAAAACTGCTTTCAATGATCGAGCCATAATCTTCTTCTATGGCTTGTCTGCTAGCTTTTTTGGAAAACATAGTGGAACCTGTTGAAGAGAGAACAACCGGTGAGAGCAACCCGATTCCAACCTTCATTAGGTGAGTGTAGGCCGACGGCCGCACTCAGATATTTAACAGAGAACTAAACTCTGTCATAAGGCAGAGGAGCTCATCACATCGGTCTGAGTCATGGTAAGACAAGGAAAGACGAAAGGAAAAGCGCAGATACCCAGTAGATACCCTTCTGGAAGATCCTACCATTTGACATTTCCCCCATCTCCCCGAATATCATCCCTCTACCTTGTTCTTAACTCACTGAGTTAATTGATATCTCACACTAGCTAGTTTAACCCTTTACAGGGCAGACACTTGTCCGTTTTTTAGCCCTGAACGGGCAAGATTTTTTCAGGTTTGGTAAAATTTCGGGTACGCGTTAGTAAAAACATCACAAATAAGGTGTTAGTCAACTGATTTTAGTTAAATAAACAACACAATGAAGGGAAAAGCATGCAGAATATGTTACTCACGTGATTGTTGTTGGTAATCCATATATGAACACAAATATTTACGAAATACAGCATGTTGTTTGTGATTTTCCGTCATCTATACGGCAATTTACAAACACATTTTAGAATCATAATCACTTTCTTTAAAGTCCGACTCAGACTGCTAATGCAAAGTAACGCTTTGCACTGATATCTAGCTCCGATTAATAGTCAACTTCATGCCTTTAATGTCATTTAAACTGAACCTAGCGAAATCTCGGCTATCACTTGAAGAATCACCGAAATCCATTTTGAAAAATAGCGTAAAAATCCAGAAAACTATAAAAAAAGGTCCTTAAAAGTCCATTCAAATTCATACTATCGCGTTTACAAATGGCGGCCACGTTGTCAAGCTGTCGGCGAAAGTGAAAGTAGCCATCGGAAGTGTCGGAAAGCCGAGAGATCGCGTTTTTACAATGCATAATAGTATCGGCCGCTACGCCCGTTTAAGCGATCGGCCGCTAATGGCCGCTATGCCCTGTAAAGGGTTAAGCAATGCGATAGCCTACTGCTGCCGACGCTCCTATAATAAGTTCTCACAGCGCACATTACTATGCTCGACTCCTAAGAATCATCTAATTTGGGTCTATTTAATTAAATACCATATATTTATTCCCATCTGAAATCGAGACCACTAAATCACACAATGGACAAATGTCCGCCGATGTAAATCAACATAAGACACTGTGGTCTCTTTCCATAATCAGAACAGGAGCATCAAACACGTCCTTGTTGCCTCACAACATTTGGTCGACTCCCGCCAATGGTGTTTGTCCAGACTGTTTTAAAACTGTGTCTGAATGACGTCACAAATCTGACTAGACACTAGGCGTAGAGAAACTATTTTTTTCTCTCCTTTTCCGACTCGATGTAAACAATCCGCCTGCTGTCCCGCTTTGATCTGGGGAATTGTTCCCAGTACTCCAAAAAGTCTTGGCGGCTTGTGATCTGGAGAAATCTTTCCCCCACAACAAAAGATCTTGCCGACTCTCATCAGGACAGTCTGTCCCCAACATCAAAGAATGGCGGCTGCCTGTAGACGAATGGCGCTACAGTCTTTCATCGATCAACTCCAAGAATTCCGCGACAAAGGTACGCAATTACGCGCAGTGCGGCACAAACAGATTTCAAACGAACGCTCCTAAGAAATTGCCATGTGAAAAATTAGTTTTAATGAGTCATGTATTGTTGATTATTGCAAATTTCCATGCATTTATAATGCAAATATTGTTTCTGTTGTTGTTGTCTAAGATTAGCTTCATGAGTGATGTATCAATGAAATAGTGCATGAGACGAGACAGATAAGGGCAGAATGTCAATCCTGAGTGCCCAATTCGTAACTCTTTGAAAATAAAGTTCCCTGGGTCGTTGCATCACTACATGTGTTGCTGAGGATAGGCAGCAGGGGAAGATCTTGATGACAAACACATCCTTTGTGAGATCCTGATAAGTTTATGAGGTGTAGGATTAGTTCATTTCTATGTCATGACACCCCCCCCCCCCCCTCCCACACACACACACATCTCTCTCTTTCTTTCTCTCTCTCCCCCTTTCCTCCTCTCTCTCTCTCTCTCTCTCTCTCTCTCTCTCTCTCTCTCTCTCTCTCTCTCTCTCTCTCTCTCTCTCTCTCTCCCCCCCTCCCCCCCCCCCCACACACACACTTGTTCTCGTTTTTCCTTCATGCTTTTAGCACCTTTGATTGCCATCCCCCGGGAAGGTTAACCCGGTCAACAAATGCCCGCAGAAGTCGGATGTGTCAGCCTAACGGCGCAAGAACGCAGCTCTGCTGTAAACAGGCACAACGCAGTCACGTCCGGAAAAAAAAAAATCCGGATGAACAAAGAAGAAGAAGATGATCCCATCCCTTCTCATAATAATAACATGACATATATCAACTGTCATGTCCTTCAATAGGTAATAGCCATTGTTTGTATCATTGCTTGATGTGTGATCAGCTGTACAGTTTGTAGCTGTTTACATGGTTCATGGGTGTTGCTATTGTTGTTCTTCCTCAGATTCTTGGCCAAAGACACCAACAGGGTTGCCTAGTACAGCAGGCAGTACCGCCACCATTGCCATCATCAAACAGGGTAAGCTGTACAGCGGTCATGTCGGAGACTCTGCACTAGTGCTGGGGGAGAATGATGCTTACTCCGGCGATGACTTCCCCTACCAAGCAGTTTGTATCACAAAGGTAATGATACTGTCACCATCTCATCTACATTCGTTTATTGTTGATTCATCTATCTGCTGTGGACGCTCGAACCCCAACCGTATACAATTTCCTTGTACAGATAATATAGGCTGAAAAGGCTCATCTTCTTCTGGAGCAGTCACCCTCAGCTAATCCATGCCAAACTCTCCTATTTGTTGCCATCTCCTGCAGTTCTCGTCTTCTCCCCATATTTTTTTCCTGTAACATTTTAATTTATTGGTCATTGTGAAAAGTTCCTTGACTAACAGATTTGACATTTAGAGTTAAATATTCTCAGTTTGTTACTAGGCTTAATATTTTTTTTTGACTCCCACACATTTTCTGGTGCTATGAAACTTCCTTGGGTCTTTTGCATTCTTGTTGTTTTTAAACATCTTTAACCGTTGCTCCATATCTGTTCTCTCATCTTTGTCTTGAAATGAAGT
This sequence comes from Cepaea nemoralis, assembly GCA_014155875.1. NCBI lineage: Eukaryota > Metazoa > Mollusca > Gastropoda > Stylommatophora > Helicidae > Cepaea > Cepaea nemoralis. The sequence continues at coordinate 396,728 of JACEFZ010006375.1, read as the reverse complement.
TTCACTTTTTTAAAGTATTATAATCTTGCATCTGATTTCATGTGTGGGACAAGAGGGCAATGTCTAAATAAAGTTGGTCTATCAGGGTTAATTTAATTCTATTTCTGACAGTAGTTCTTGTCTTTATTTTCCAGTCTATAGTCAGTCAGAATTTAAAACTGGCAAACAGCATCCATCACATTTCTGTGCTTATTTCACACATACCTGTTAGTTTTCCCTTGCAAAGAACTCTACAGTTCATGTCTTGACATGTTGCACATGGTATTTTACCTAAGCAGTGGTATTTTGGCCTACTCTTGGCAATTTCCAAATGCCATGGGATTTTTCATGTGCACAGCTTGTACACAGGACCTTCTGGTTTTCGTCCTTATCCAAGAAAGCTTGGTCTCACTGCCAAACAGATCAGGGCCAGGGGTAGAACAATCTAGGTGCACAATCACCTTGTTAGTTGCATTTCCTTTACTGGACATCACAGTCAACACCAGCGTTTTTTGCTGCTGTGATCTCTTAGCAAGTTTACGATTAGTAGTTTAGCTTGCCATTGCTTTCGGAATGACCGACACCGATACCACCTCATAAAAACCAACACAAGGCAGTTCCGAATGCACCTGAATTTTCACTAATTTTGTAGTCCACATTTGCAACAACAAAAAATGTTGGCTCCTTAGAAAAAAGGACTTGTGAAATATATTTAGTGTTTTTCTCAGAGGGACTTTTGACGTCATTAGACTCCAAAAGAAATAGATTTTGCCTAAATGTGCAATTAAAGTAAATGACATTATTTTGGGGCAAATGCAGGAGTTCACATATCTGGGTACTTGGATATCAGATGGAAGATGTATCACAGGGATAAAGATAAGATGAGGACAAGCAATAACTGCATTCAATCAAATGAATGTTTTGTGCAATAAATCCTTGTCCTTGAACATTTCATTATGTATTGTAATATCCTTCTGCAGTTAAGATCTTTCTTATCCTGATTTGATGCTTAGTTGTTCAATATATCTAAACACTATCTTAGCTTCATTCTTAGTTGAGGATTTCTTGTAACTTTTGCTTTTCTTTTAGCCTGGGAATGTAATTGGTTACTGTGTTCAGTTTGCGACCCCCGGGAAGGTTAACCCGGTCAACAAATGCCCGCAGAAGTCGGATGTGTCGGCCTAACGGCGCAAGAACGCAGCTCTGCTGTAAACAGGCACAACGCAGTCACATCCGGAAAAAAAATCCGGATGAACGCAGAAGAAGTAGTAGTTTGCGACTAGTTGCATACAGAGTGGCATGACTGATCATGCATGTACATCCACAACTCCAGGATCAACACAGCATATCCTCAGGCTTATGATGTAACAATTCGCACTGATTCATTCTTGGTCTCCTCCAGTTACATGCAGAGATTATACTTCTAAGCCACTCCTCGTTTTGTCAAGAAAATATGTTCGTGGCAACATCCCCAATATGCCATGTCAGGCACCCCCTAGGGGTCTCTGTCTTTTCTGTCTTCTTGGTGATTGGTGTTGTCGTTGACAGTAAGCTGAGGGATATCTTTGTACACTTGCTGCCTGCAATGTTTTCTGTTGCCCACAAGCGTGGCCAAATCTGGCTAAGTGTCGACAGTTGGCTCAGGACTTTGTAGGTTGCGAGCAGTGTTTTCTGCTACTTAAAATTCAGTCAGATCTCATTGCTAATTGTTGACAGGAGCACAAACCTGATGATCCAGATGAACGTTTGCGCATTGAAGATGCAGGTGGTGAAGTCATCAACAAAAGTGGTGTCCCCCGTGTTGTTTGGAGTCGACCTAAGACCAGCCACAAGGGACCAGTGAGACGCAGCACACAGATTGATCAGATTCCATTCTTGGCTGTGGCGAGATCACTGGGTGGGTTATTTTTATGAAATTACTGTCAATGTTTTCAACATGTAACATTTTATAATAGATGCCTAGTCTGTCCTTCCATATTTAAATTCTATTAACAAATTAGTTCTTTCTTACATACAAGTTTGCCATTAAACACCATTTCGGTTTTGTGAATAATTAATCCAGTTCATCCAGATTGAAATTTTAGGGTAGCTCTGACCCTCATGAAAAGTGTCTTTACTAGTCATCATCATCAACTTTTACCATCAAACGTCGTGGGGAGGAATAGTACCTACTCCAACGCCCGATGAGTGGAATTAGATAGTGTCATTCTGTGTGATTGTAAAATGTCTTTTATCATCAATCCATTTTCTTCTCGCCCTTGCTCTTGTAGTAGATCTTCTTTGATGTAGTGCCAGTGCTGATAGTTGACGATGTTGCATTCTAACAAGATGGCCAAAGCATTTGATCTGTCTTTCAATATAGGTGGCACAAGGTGTTGTTCTCATTGTCTGTCTGATAGCATCAATTCTTATTCTGTCTCGCATAATTAGGTTGGCAGCCCTCCTCAAGCATCTCATCTCACAGTTGTTGATTTTGCATACGTGTGTTTTGGATAAATAATATCTATATAAATAATAAGTTTGACATTGGTAGCATAAGGTTGGTGTGAATATGTTATTTATTATGCCGTTTTTAGGTCGTAGGTATATTTGGATGTTCCAGTACTAGTTTGCCAGTCTCCCTGGTCTAGGGGTTACGCGACTTTCTCATAATCCCGTATACTCTCATGAGTAACGTGACATGCGCGAGAATTGGTGGCGATTCTCTCCGCTTCAGTAACGTCATAAAGCAATAGCAAACTACTGAGCGTAATCTTGCCAAGAAATCAACAATCAGCTGAAAGATGCTGATGTTGACGCGATGTCCTGTAAAGGATATGCGAACAAACAAACAAAAAGTACTAGTTTAGTTTAGTCGATGGATCAACATCAAGGCACACTGGTGTAACCCGTAAGTGCTCCTTTCTACTCCTAACTCAAGCCTGAGTCCGGAGAATCTCAGCTCGGTGCATGAACTCCGTAGCACCAGCGAGAATCCTGAAATACTTTGGGTAGATTTTTAACTCAAAATTTTGTCCGGGCAGTGCCGTTAGGCTACTCTTCGATCTCCAACTGCCAAGGGATTTTTTACTAGCGGACACCGTACCTCAAGACCACTCAGCCCCCCTCAGTACTAGTCAAATGGCATAAAAGGTGTTGGTTCATTTTGACAACAGCACACCACAGATGTCATTTTAATAATGCATTACTGCTATATGTCAGATATGCTGATGGCGCCGTACTCCTCAAATAGTACCTATGCATTAGAAGACCCATTAAAAGATAGTGAAGTGGAATCACAATTTTTATTGTAAAAAAGATCAAAATTTAGTGAAAGTGATATTAAGGTAAACTGCATTTACTGTGTTATAGTTAATGCAAATGCCCACAGGACCAAATTGAGGTCCACTCAGCTTGCTTTGTGAAATTTGAAATCGAGAATAAATTTAATTGATCTTGGGACATTTCCACACATGCTCCATTGCCTTCATCAGGCACCATTGAAGAGTTTGAACAGTACCATTGGCAGTCTCATTGAACTGCCTGCATTTTCCTCTACACTTTGAGCGTCTTCCAGACCCTCTGCTCACCCAATGCTGAATCATCTTCTTCGGTTTCTTCCTTGGTTTTGCTGCACTTTCTGCTCAATCCCATAGAACCTCTACCACATCAGCCTTCTCATATTCTAGCTCATCTCCCAAAAGAGTGACAGCAGCTAATTTATCAGCCTGTTTATTTTCCCACACATACTCATGCCCTGGACAGACATTCCATCAGCCCGCCCACACACCCTCACTGGGCAGAAAATCCTTTATATGCTCTTAATCTTTGTCTTGTTGGGCAATCCACTCCATGTGGAACATACCCATTTATAGTCTATGTAGCATGCTTTGCGAGTCTTTGCAATAACAAATTAACTAATAACAGACACTCTATTATATTCGTTAACTTTCAGGAGATCTCTGGAGCTATGATTATTATACAGAAACATACGTTGTGTCACCTGAGCCCGATGTTGCTGTGCTGCCACTGGACCCCAGCAAGCACCGGTGCATTATTCTGGCCTCGGATGGTCTGTGGAATATGCTGACCCCAGAAGAGACTGTCAACATAGTCATGGATCTAGAGTCTCAGTTTGAACAGAAGATCATCAGTGACCCAGTAAGTCCAGGAAATACTTGCTTTTCTGCTCCCTGTGTGTATGAAGGTCCCAACTGACTTTTGGTCATTTGAAAACTGAATTCTACTATAATTTGTTGTTTCTTCTGTTCTGTGCATTATTTAAGTTAGATATATTTAAATGCCATGTTCAACTACTCCCTTAGTCCGGCGTAAAGAAAATAACATAAAAGTTAAATGCTGTGCTATGATTCTTAATCTTTTCAAGGATTCTGTGGTATTTTGCTGTTTTTGTTTTTAACCCTACCAGACCTGAGGCCCTAACCCTAACTGTCCCCTATACCTGGGCTCCTGAGCATTAAAGAGAATAAACCAAACCTGAATAAACCAAAGTATCGATCACCTGTTGGACTGAAAAGCCTAGACCAGTGGTTCTCAACCTTTTTTGGCCTGTGCCCCCCTTCACCATATTTTTAGGACGTCATTCCCTCCTCCCCAAATTTTTAGAATGTCATTCTCTCTTCTCTTCCCCCCCCCCCCCCCCCCTCCCCCCCCCCCTCCCCCACCCCTTTCGTATTTCCTCCCTAAAAATTTCCCCCTGCCCCTACACAGTATACGTAATAATTGAAGCTAAATTTAATATCACATACTAAAACAAGTCTAGACATCTACATAAAACGTGATTTGCGGATCTACTTACGTTATAAAATGAATTTCAGAAGGGTGATATGTACAGAACCGTAAAGTATGAAGGAAAAAACAATATCAAGTAATCGGTTCTTGTATTAACGCAATCTAGATATAGTCTTAATTCCCCCCCTGGAAACCCTAAAATTCCCCCCTGGGGGGGGGGGGGGGGGGAAATTCCCCACCAGTTGAGAGCCACTGGCCTAGACCTACTTCGCTTTCTTGTTGAAGTGCTTGGTTCATCAATCGCTCGTTTCATTGTGAATTTTCATAAATTTTTCGTGTTAATCCACTCAAAGTCAATTCAAACCTATTTGCAATGGCTAAACATGAGTTTTAACCACAAATGGTTGGTTATTTTTAGTTTGTGACGCATATTTATCACGAAATAGGCAAAATGCCGAAAATTAGGGACAGCGGTATAGCGGCAGATTCGGAAATTTCCGAAAATCGGTACAGCGGTCTGGTAGGGTTAAACCGACCTAGAGTTTCTCAACTCTTTCTAAACGTAGCCGTTGTATCTGTATTGTAATAGATGTTTGGGTATAAATAGCTGTACCACCATCATCATCATCTCACTGTGTTCCTCTTGTGTCGAGGTGAAGTATAAACAGCGTGAGAGTGCTCATTTAGCTATCATCATCATCACGTGCCATGCTGATAAGCATGCGTGGTCATCTTTGCTATCTCACACAATCACCAGAGTTGTAGATCAGCTCTGTGGTCTTGTCTTGACCATACCAGCTGGCCAAGCCATCCATACTTCTCTGCCTTCCTTGTTCTTTTTCCCTCAATCTTGCCAGTAGTCACCAAGTTCTCCAATATATTTATTTCCAAAACGTGTCCAACAAATTGTGACTAATTTCTCTAATCAGTTTACGGTTTTTATTTGTTTCTTGTAGGACTTGCTCATTGCTTTTGCTGTCAGTCATTGGTATTCTTTGCATTTTCCTCAGAAACCACATTTCCACAGCCATCAGATGTTTTTCAGCTTGACTGCTCATTGTCCATGCTTCACATCCATACAACATTACAGGTTCTATGTATGGGTTATGTCAGTATCCAGTCTGCCTCTGACTGGTGTCCATTTAAGGCTGGGTTGACCAGGCAGCTCGTGTTAGTTTTTTTTTTTAAAGCTCAGAAGCCGGTCAGCAAGCCTTGTTTCACTGTGGCCTAGTATGTTTGAAGGCTTCACACTTCAGCTGCAGTATCAGACTTTTGTAAGACAAAGGGTTAATAAACAATCGTGCCTTATTGGTTGTGTAAATGACGACTGCTGGATGTAGTGCTATGATTGGAGAAGACATGACTAGGGCCAGGGTCATACAATATAGGTACATTGGTCATATAGACAGATAGCTGCATGTTAAAGAATATGCTCAAGGGAAAGATGGAGGGGAAGCATGAAAGACGAAGACAATGTCACATGCGAACAGCATCAAAACATGGACGAGAAAAAGCTTCTATGAGTGCACCATGGAGATGAGCGTTGGAGACTCATTACAGACGACCTTTTGTGTAAAGATGGCACTTGGTTGATTACCAGTAATTGACACTGAGTTGAGTCAACTGACATCACAACATTCGGAACATTCCCATACTCCGTCCTCACCTTCAACGGTCAGCGAAAAGTCCCAATACCAATGATACCAGTGCAGTTTATGTGTCAGTCTGGTATTTCTTCTGAGTACTGTGTGTCGGCCAGATCTCCCTTCCGAACCATTCTTACAAATACCCCACCAAACAGTGCAGACCCAGCCAATGCATCCTCCAGCTTCCCACCACACTAGCATGTCCTGGGGAAAAGATCTGACAAAAGCTTCCTGTCTTTGATTTTTTTTTTTTTATTGAAACATGTCATGCTACATAAAAGTGCCTGTCTTCACCTTTCTTAGCATGCTCTGTGTATATTACAATCATGAATTGTGTTCTTTTTGCCCTCCAGCCAGCAAAATGCCGCTGTGACTGCCTTCACCTCCATTCTGAGATTAGATGTGGTAGTTAACATTGACAAATGTGATGAAAGGAAACATCACACCAGCAGTGTTTAGGCTGGTGGCAGGCAGTATTGACATGGTGTTTTCCTGAGGTTCTACATTACAGTATAGTTATTTCATCCAAAGACTGGTATCAAGATTTTAAAATATCTCTAGCCACCAAAAATGTAGCTGTGTAACTGCCAGTACATTCTTGGTAAATAGAATGGTGGTTTGTCCTTGTAGTATTCTGCAGCCACAAAGAGGTTTGCATGATCTATTTTTGATAGATCTAACTTTTAGAATTTTACCTAGGCATGGCAATTATTGCCTACTGGTTACAATTTCCAACTGTCAAGGGTTCTTTAATAAAGTGAAGCATGCACAGCGAATCTCCTTTGTTGTCACTCTTATCAATATTTAGAAATCATTTGTTTTCCGTTCCAGAATGTAGCAGTGAGCTTTTGGAGCAACCCAGCTGAGCACCTGGTTTCTCGTGCTCTGAACAAATGGCGAGCCAAGTCCCTAAAGGCTGACAATACTTCCTGTGTGGTAGTGCTGATTGATCCGTTGGGCCCATCAAAGCTAACTCTTCTGAGACGGAAACGACAGGCTTTGTTGTCTGGAGGGGAAATGACCGGGCAGCTGACCAAAATACCAAGCTTATCTACAGACATTGATCACAGGAGCAAAAGCAATAAAAATGCAAACTGCAGTTTAAGTGACAGTCACATTCGGGTGAATGATGACTCCATCTTGAGACCAGCTTTGGTCAAGGATCATGTGACAGTGTCCCCTCAGCGGAGGGCTTTTGCAGCTGGTTCTAAATCAGAATCGGACGAGGAATGCGATACTGTCCACACATCAAAGCCCCCAGTTAGATGGAATTTTAGACACCCAGCAACCAACGACAGGAATCAGTCTATGAATACCAGCAGCATGAGAAACAACAGCCAGCACGGCAACAAACATTCAAATACCTCGCACAGCTTCAGCACCAGTTCGAGCAAACCATCTGGGGCGGTGTTTACAAAACTGGCAGATTCTAGCAGACCTGGTCCTAGTGAGAAGGGAGGACTTGAAAGGAGATTAGCAGAACATGTGAACAGCATAACAGACAGCATTCACGAGGAGGACATGGAGGGTGAATCCGATGGGGATTCTGGATCAGACTATGAGAAAACATTACCCAAACCACCACCTTCCACACCTTGTACTGGAGCTAATGCTTGTAATGAAAGTTGTAAAGAAGAATCTTTACATAGCTCTGCAGATGCCACAGACAAAGCATTTACTCTGGCATCTGATGAAAGCCTTGATTCCCCAGGCTCTTCTTTTGGCAGCAGTAATCGACCTCGAACCCCAATGAGTGCACCAGCCAAAATGTCAGGGGCTAGGAGAAGTCACATATCTAAAAAAGCTAAAAGAAAGCTGGTGAAAAGTGGAAGGAAGTTAAACAACCCGCCAAAGCTGAACGCTAGCCAGAACGCTTCCACTATGAAGTCCGCAAATGCAGACGAGGCAGCCAGCTCATTGGCAAAGATTAACTTTAGTAAAATCAGGTCACAGAATGACACCAGAACCTGCAAAGTGAGTACTGGCGTGTCTGTAACAACAGCTGCTGTAGGGAAAGACCTATCCATGCTACACATACAAACATCCAATCATGTCGAGTCCCCACCTCGGCACATTCTCAACACTTCCAGGAGCATGAACCATATTGTGACACCCAGAAACCAGAAAGAGACCTCCAGGTCCATTTCTTGCAGTGGTCTGACACCCGACATGAGCCTCTTAATGTCAGCGATGTCCAAATCTGCCTTGAACAATACCATTGCCACATCCACAACTAACGGTGACATCACCAGTCACCTCTTCTCTACATTGATGGCCGCAGGCATTGGAGATTCTCTCCGGTCTCGGAGAGAAACATGTGTAGTTGTTGATGACAACAGTGGGCCACCTGCATCTTCATCAGTGTTGACACAGACAGAACCACTGAAGCAACATAACAAGACTGTGTCCATTCACAAAACTGGATCAAAACGTTGGGGTAATTTCTTCAGGGCATCTAAGCTGGGTATAGATCAAGTGTTGCATTTGGGCAGTCATCGCAAGGGTTCAGCGGCCGATGGTGGAAAGTTCACAACTTCAGCTGGCAAATTGGAATGTGGCAGTTCCAAACTGCCCAGTAATAGGAACACATCCATGTCAACTAGCAGACTGGCTGATATCACACTCAGTAATCATCTGCCAGACGTAACCGTTAGCCACCTTGCTGATTTCACATTAAATGCTTCATCAATTACGGCTGGGGATCTGACCAACCTGTCCGCTCTGTCCGCTGAAGATGATGTTCTGTCAGCTGATGAGTTATCCACCATTCACCACAGCATGCTTGATGCGGACTTCACAGACAAAGCTCACAAAAAACGCAAGGGCTTTCTGCAGAAAACCCGGGTCACCCTCAGGAGAGCTCGCAAGGCAGCAAAGAAAGCCTTCTTCCCCGAGAACCATCGCCTGTTCAACAAGCCCTCAGGAAACAAACGAAGAAGCGATGAATTCTTGCCAACACCTGAGCAGAAGAGACGACGGCAGCTGGATGCAGACAAATCCACAATTTCCTAAATTCCTTTAGCAAGCATTTCACCAAGGTTTCAGTGCCGGCTTGAGTTCACCAGTCCGCCAGTTAATTCCCCTGTAACAATGTCTGAGGGTGGTTGCGCTTACAGCTCATAATGCATTTGTATCTATATCTGTAGCAGGTTGGGTCTACAAGCTTATGAGTGACATCATCCTTAGCAGGTTGTTAATAGGCTCGTTATTTTAATTTTTTGTTTTAAATAAAAGTGTTTGTCAGTCACGATAAATTGAAATATGGGATTTTTCACAATTTGATCTCTTCATAGTATAATAAAAATGATCATTTTGTGTAAAATCAAATTACCCTGCAGAGTGAAATTCAAAAATTTTTTTTTGGGTTCTCATAGCAACATATTCCATATTTTATAATTGAAGTGCAATAATTCTGCCCTGAATATGTGACAGTTGCGAGCTTTTTTGTTTTTCTTCAAGATATTGACAGGAAATTTGAGACAGAAATGTTTCTTGATTACATAGCAATGAGATTGATTAAACCGTGTCTCATTACTCCAGATTAAATCTGTCTCATTGCTCCAGCCTGTTTTCTATTTTAGCCACTAATTTCTATCAGCTGAAATATTTTATGTTCGCTCACATATTTTTTGTGTGTAAATGGAATATTATTTTGATTTTTAGTCTTTTAGTGAAGTTTACAATCTTGTTGCTTTATAAGGAATTCAAAAATCAATTTACGGTGACTATTTGTCTCTGTCATTTTAATTTTACAGGGAAAGTTCAGAATTAGTGGGTAGTACTGCACAAGAAAGTTGTTGACATAACTGTACACAGATGCATATTTTTACTTGACACAGCAATTTACTGTCCTATTTGTCTTGATACTCAGAGAATCAAGGGATATGAAATTGCAGTGTAATTTTTGTTTGTTGAGGATGTAAGCTTGTTTACACACAGTGATATTACAGTTTGATCAGTGTGTCATCTGAGAATATAAGCCTGTACACAGTGCGTTATTACGGTTTGGTTAGCGTGTCATCTGAGGTTATAAGCATGTTATTACAGTTTGGTCAGCATGACATCTGAGGTTATAAGCCTGTTATTGCAGTTTGGGCATGTCATCTGAGGTTATAAGCCTGTTATTACAGTTTGGTTAGCTTGACATCTGAGATTATAAGCCTGTTATTACAGTTTGGGTAGCATAGCATCTGAGCATATAATCATGTACACAAAGTGTTATACATTTTGGTCAATGAGTCATCTGAGGAAATAATCCTATTCACACACAGTGTTATTACAATTTGGTATCTAAACATGCCTAGAAGCTTGAGCCTTATTGCAGACTAGCCATAGCAATGCAGAGGCAACACAAAATTAAGAACCCAAGGAACAGCACTAGGAAAGTAAAATTATTGAGAACATGCATCGTTCCTGTGGCAACATGGACACAAGTCTTGGGCATTTTTGCAATTACTCCAGAAGAAAATTGCTGTTGAGATAAAGTGTTACAGAAAAGTTCATAGAAAATTGTGGAACTTTAAATGGTACAGAAAAGTTCATAGAAAATTGTGGAACTTTAAAGGTACAGAACAGTTCATAGAAAATTGTGAACAAGCAGAAGGAAAATACTGACATTCTACCAGATGTGAACATTGAAGAGAACTGGCTCATAAACTCATCATGTCTCAAACACTGACAAATTGTGGTCATATTAATGATCAAGTGTCATGGAAATGACTGGTGTAAAGCATGGTTTCTTGGAAAAGAGACGGGTTGACAGCATAAAGATGGAGACAGGACATTGTAGAAACCGTAGGTTTGAGGATGTATGGGGCAGGAGATATGGCAAGAGTTCCAGAACTTTTTGACCGGCCATAATGAGAGATATTCTGTGAAGATCCTGCGGCATGTTTACAATATTGCATATTGTGAGATTTTATGGTTTCTGGTATTTTATGATAGTGTAGTGTTTAACAACCACAGTGTAACAACCTAAGTGGTTGTCTGGTGTGTGTTGCAGTGTCATCTAAGTGGCTTTCAAGTGTGTGTGTGTGTGCCACACAGTACAATTTTTGTGACTTTCATTTGTGTATGTCTGCAGCACACATAATCTGGTTTGCAAGATAAAATGTTTCTGTGTGTGTGTTACACAATGAGTCGATCTCATCTGTGGTTTTTAAATATGTGTATTACAAAATGTCACCTGAGTGGCTCTCTCTCTCTCTCTCTCTCTCTCTCTCTCGCTCTCTCTCTCTCTCTCTCTCGCTCTCTCTCTCTCTCTCTCTCTCTCTCTCTCTCTCGCTCTCTCTCTCTCTCTCTCTCTCTCTCTCTCTCTCTCTCTCTCTCTCTCTCTCTCTCTCTCTCTCTCTCTCTCTCTCTCTCCCCGCCCCGCACCCCACACACACATTCTAGTTTTCAAGTGTGTATATTATACAATGTAATGTGTGGTTTTTCACATGTATCGCACACCGTAGTCTATAATTTTGTGAGTGTGCAGATACAAGTAGAAACTGCATGTTAAGCACGCTTCTGTCTCTGTTTATGGTAAATGTATGTGTAACTGGTACAGATTAATGGCTGGTGTCATACAGCATGACTTCACATGACATATCTTCTGTGTGTAACTAGAATCTGGGACACTAACATACTTACATATCATTGTGACTCTTAACTGTTGCTTGTTGTGATTGGCACATAGGTCAGTCTGCCATTTCTGCCTGGCCTATATGGCTTGTGCAGACTCTGGGATCTATGCATCTACTTGTAGAGGCTCATGCCTAGCTTTGTACTCAAGCCTTATGCTTTGCAAACATGAAATAACTGTCTTTGTACATACACTACTTGTGCATTTCTCTTGCAGCTGCTGTAATTAATTCTTTAATTATTGAGTCTCTGGCATAATTTGTTACTTTACACTCTCTTTTAAGTTATTTTAATGTATTATTTTGTTTGTTTGAGAAAGTAAGTAAAATCTTTGTCTCCTAGTCATTTTAGAGAGTGAGTGATTGTTTTTTTTTCCCCCCTGCTTCATTTGATTATGCTTTGGTTTTTAAAACAAAAATGAGAATATGTGAATGTAATGAGAAAACAGTAACTATGCTTGTATCAAAGAAAAATAATTCCAAAGTAGAATGGGTACAGTTTTAACAAAGTTAATAAATTCTTGGCTGTCATGTCATCAGATGGAAGATGTGTGACAGATTAAGAGCAAAGGTCAAGTTAAAGCTACATATGGGAAAATAAAAAGAGACTTATGCAAGAAGTCTCAGTGAATGTCAGAAAGAGAGTGCTGAAATGTTAAATAGAACCTGTTTTGAGTATGGAAGTGAATAATGGAATGTGTATTAAATGGAAATTTAAAAGAGCTTGGCATCAACAGAAATGTAGTTTCAAAAGTAATATTGTCAATAATCTTGAACTGTTAGAGGATGTAACAATCGCATAGAAGAGGTTAATGAAAGTAGATCATTATATATAGGTATCGCAAAGAGGCAGCCTTGTTTGGTCATGGAATGTGATGAGAGGCATTGAAAACCATCTGGACAGCTAGACAGATCAGTGATAGAATAGAAGAGACAGGCAAACCAAGAGAAATGATGCTGGACTGGGATGGGGGAAATGTCAGCAGAATTGATCCAGGACACCCAGACCTGTGCCAGTGGGCTGGTCACATGATGATGATGATAGCCTGGAAGAGTTTAGGTATCACGTCTCACATATTATTGTATTATATGGCTTCACTGGAACCTGTTTTGAAATCATGTCGCTGAATTCTTAGTGACGGTACTGCTCATTGGCTCTGGATTAGCCTACATGGGTGACACAGCTCATTGGTCCATCATGGGTGACACAGCTCATTGGTCCATCATGGGTGACACAGCTCATTGGTCCATCATGGGTGACACAGCTCATTGGTCCATCATGGGTGACACAGCTCATTGGTCCATCATGGGTGACACAGCTCATTGGTCCATCATGGGTGACACAGCTCATTGGTACATCATGGGTGACACAGCTCATTGGTACATCATAGGTGTCACAGCTCATTGGTACAACATGGGTGGCAGAGAACATTGGTACAGCATGGGTGGCACAGAACAGTGGTACAGCATGGGTGGCACAGAACATTGGTACATCATGGATGGCACATAACATATATTGCAGAGAAGATTAGTTTGTGCAGAACATTATCTGGTAGTCAGTTAACTAGAATACTGTTCAGTACAATATATAATTATGTTTGGAGTTGGAAAGAGATGACAGCAGATGCAGGTTTGACAGTGATGAATAGATGGATGCAGACAGAAACAAAAGAAGGCATATACTATGTAGACACAAGGGGCAGCACCAGAAGGGTGAGCTCGAAAGTAGAGATAGTGCAACAGTTAGACTATAATGTCCACAACTGGAGTCACATCGATAATACAAAGAAATAGACACAGACTGTACAAAAAGCAAAGTGCGGTGCAGACTTAAAAAGAAACCGCTGGTGATAGAAAGAGATCCACACTTGATGCCAGATACCAGGGGCTATAAATATTAGCAGTTCTTGATGAGTTGTTAACTCGGTTACTAATGAATGTAAATTGATACTTAAGAATTGAAAATTTTGATTGAGAATTGCATTTGTATTTGCCATATTGGGTCATATTACTAACAAATCTGGTGGGATAGATCATATAAATAAAATCATATTTTGGAATGGTTGTTTGCAGATTCTTGATACTTTTCTTCCCTCTGTTACACTGTTCATTGAAGAGTTCATATGTTCAGTTTTGATGTTACTTCACTGACTTAATTTCTTGTTTTCTGAAGGTTTGCGACCAAATGTTTTTTTGACACACTAGGTCACTCTTTGGCAGATTGAATTAATTACTTTGTTTTTGAAACCAGAGATTTAGCTGACATTTAATACGTAGACGTAGTTTATCAAAATATCAACATATTTGTTCTGAAAGTGTTTGACAGATTGGATACACTTTTATTTCACATTCACAAGCAGTGTCATGGTTTATGGTAGTTAATGAGTTCACAAATGTTCTCTGATGATGATCTATCGTTGCTTTTGTTTAAGCCTTGTTTGTTCTGGTTTCTGTTCATGAAGACTTGAACAGTACATAACTAATTTATTTTCTTGGTGCTATGTTTTTGAAGATGCCTTGATACAGAGTTGAAGTTTCGTATTCTTTTCATTTGCTTTATGAAGAGCGAAAGTGGTCTCTTCTGATTGCCATATATATTTATTCTCAACCTGTAAAGATAATTTATTGTCCATTTGTTAGTTTTAGTTGAAGAGAATTTATGATGCCAACAAATATGAATCTGAAAGTATAACTTCGCAGACTGAGACTCAGGACAGAGGTATATCAACTGCCAACAGCTAGGCCTCGAGTCCCCCCACATCACAAGCACGTCTCATTCTTGGTATTAAGTCCACAAGTCACACAAAACTTCACTGAACCCTGGATCAATCTGTTGCTTCCTAAGAGGCAGCATCACCAAATTTGAGAACCACTGCTGCAGAATGAATTGATGTATGAGTGTGGGTTTATAATCAGTGGTTTTAACTGTAATGCTGGGTACTGTGGTGATTTCTGGACTCGATGATATGGTGGCTAGTGAACTCATCAATATAGTGGCTAGTGGATTGAATGACATGACTAGTGGACTCAGTGACATGACTAGTGGACTCGACATGGCTAGTGGACTCAATGACATGGTGGCTAGTGGACTCCATGACATGGTGGCTAGTGGACTCACTGACATGGTGGCTAGTGGACTCAATGACATGGTGGCTAGTGGACTAAATGACATGGTGGCTAGTGGACTCAATGACATGGTGGCTAGTGGACTCAATGACATGGTGGCTAGTGGACTCAATGACATGGTGGCTAGTGGACTCACTGACATGGTGGCTAGTGGACTCACTGACATGGTGGCTAGTGGACTCACCGACATGGCTGGTGGACTTACGTAGTCGAGACTCTATCTCCAGGAATGGCAGCATGTTTTCTTTCCGACCAGTGTGACTCTAGGGTTGACCCATCTTTGTAAATTTGTTACCGGATAATTGTCTGAATTGTTTAGTTTAGTTTAGTCGATGGATCAACATCATGGCACACGGGTGTAACCCATAAGTGCTTCGTTCTTCTCCTAAGAAAGTCCGGAGAAACTCACCTCAATGCACGAACTCCGTAGCTCCTGCGAGGATCCTGAAATACTTTGGGTAGATTTTTAACTAGAAATTTTGCCCAGGCAGCGCCGTTAGGCTACTCTTTTTCGATTTCCAACTGCTAAGGGACTTTTTACGTGCGCAACAATACACACGGGTGTCCAATCTCACTACCCAGAGACCAGGGGAAATTTTATTACTAGAAGTCCACGTGAAAAAATCCCGGTCCTCATCGGGGAATGAACCCGGCACCTCCTGCACTAGAGGCGGACACCATACCTCGAGACCACTCAACCCCCTGACTCTGTCTGAAATGTAAAGTCTGAGAGTAGGAAGAGCTGGTCGCCTCATGTGTTTACATCATGATCATGTATATGTGGAAATTTATGAGACCTCTGGCTAAATCTACTTAAGGATGACCTTTGTCTGGGAGTGTTCTGATAGCTAAATTCTACTGCACTGTGACTTGCCTGGTTATATCTTGTTTGTAGCCATGTCAGATCACTGTTTTGCACTTGGTTCTTAACCAGACTTGATCATCATCTTCTCCTCCATCCACCCGATATTTTTTTTTTTTTACAAATTTTGGGCATAATTACATTGTTTCTGTTTTTTTCTGGCCAGTAGGTGTTAATGTCATCTTTGTCCCTCTATCCACTGTTGACACACCACTGACCCATTGGGGACAGCCATATGCATGTTGGTCTTCCTTCAAGGACATTCCCTACCATCTAAGGAGGCTTCCATAAGTGCAAAGCCGACTGATACTGGGCTCGCTCAAGGAATCATCACATCCTGCTCATAACTGCTTAACCTCATTCATTCATTCATTCATTCATTCAGTAGCATATCCTTTGCAGAACCTCGTTTCCATATGGTAACAACCTTCTCAGTCATAAGCAAGATGCATATTCTAAGGCCTTTATGCGTTGCTCAGCTTGTTTAACCCTTTACAGGGCAGACGCCTGTCCATTTTTTAGCCCTGAACGGGCAAGATTTTTTCAGGTTCGGTAAAATTTCGGGTTGCTTTAGTAAAAACATCACAAATAAGGTGTTAGTCAACCGATTTTAGTTAAATAAACAACACAGTGAAGGGAAAAGCATGCAGAATGTGTTACTCACGTGATTATTGCTGGTAATCCATATATGAACACAAATATTTACGAAATACAGCATATTGTTTGTGATTTTCCGTCATCTATACGGCAATTTACAAACACATTTTCAGAATCATAATCACTTTCTTTAAAGTCTGACTGGCGACTGCTAATGCAAAGTAACGCTTTTCACTGATATCTAGCTGCGATTAATAGTCAACTTCGTGCCCTTTAATGTCACTTACATTGAATCTAGCGAAATCTCGGCTATCACTTGAAGAATCGCCGAAATCCATTTGGAAAAACTAAGCGTAAAAACCCTGAAAACTATAAATAAAAAGTCCGTAAAAGTCCGTTCAAATTCATAGTAGGTGCTTACAAATGGCGACCACGTTGTCAAGCTATCGGCAATAGCGAAAGTAGCCGTCGGAAGTGCCGGAAAGCCGAGAGGCGTTTTTACAATGCGTAATAGAATCGGACGTAAACGGCTGATATGCTCGTTTAAGCGATTGGCCGCAAATGGACGTTCTGCCCTGTAAAGGGTTAATGATTGTCCAGGTCTCACGTGCGTTTGTTGCAATGGGAAAGATGCATGCTCCCAAGACTTAACCTCACTTCTGTATATTGAGCTTCCCGTGCACCCCAGGCTGCACCTTTGGGAGCCACTTGGTAGCAGTTTGCAGAATGTGGACTTTAATGATGCCCAAACGGTGTGCGGTCAATTGAGACCACCGTATGCATTTGCTAGCCAGGCAATTTTCCATTTGATAGCCGCTGACATTTTCCAGCAATTGCTGGCATGTATTAGCTGTCCTTGATCTGAATTTGGGTATGGGCTAGGGGAAAAGTCTGGTCACATTACCTCATGAGCTATAACCAGATGCATGTTGCGTCTGTGGTGTGTCAATTATTGGTCTGAAGGGCAACTATTTAGAACTGATATTTCCAGTGTTTGGGAAGGGAAATCTTCATTCATTTTGTTGTGTTCTGGTTGTAGATTTTAAACACCCTCTGTTTCATCGTCATCTTCCACTTTTGCCGCCAAGCGTCGTAGGGAGGAATAGTTGATGTTTCAACACCTGATGTGTGGCACCGGAAAGCGTCATTCCCTGTGATTGTACAGTGTCTTTGATGTCGTCAATCCAATTTTTTTTTCGGGCACCTCCTTGCTCTCATGATATCTTCTTTGGTGTAGTGCCAGTGCTGGTAGTTGATGATATTGCATTCTAACGAGGTGGCCGAACCATTTGATCTTGTGCCTTACATTATATGTGGCACAAGGTGTTGATCCCACTGTCACCCTCTGTATTACCACATAACATCAATATTGCTTTAAACCTTGAAAATCTTTAACCTGTAATCTTCAGTGATAAATTACAACTTACATAGAAAATCATGCACCAACTCCTTATGTTCTTGAGTTAAGTGTGCTGGTTGAACCAAGTATATGCTATTTTTAGTATTTCAGTTCCCTAGGTAGAGCTGGTTAAACTACCACATCAGACACAACCAGGTGTATGGTATGGTGTTTTTAGTATTTCAGTTCCCTAAGTAGAGCTGGTTAAACTACCCCATCAGACACAGTCAGGCTTTTGGTGTGTTTAGTATTTTAGTTACCTAGGTAGAGCTGTTTAAACGATCCCATCAAACAACCAGGTAAATGGTGTTTTTAGTATTTCAGTTCCCTAGGTAGAGCTGGTTAAACTACCCCATCATATAATCATGGATATAGTGTTTTTAGTATTTCAGTTCCCTAGGTAGAGCTGGTTAAACTATCCCATCAGACACAACCAGGTGTATTGTGTTTTTAGTATTTCAGTTCCCTATGTGAGGAGCGACTGGCTGAGTGGCTAGAACTCCACTCTCCTTCGGGAGACCTGGGTTCGATCCCTCAGGTGTGGGATTTTTTTCTGTCTGGGGCAAAAAGAAAATCCTAACCTGCACAGTTCGCAGCGACTGCACTAGCCAGGCAGCCTTAATTCCTCAGGCTCAAAGACCCCTCTGCCATACACCGCAAGGTACTATATTGACAGTACATGACAGTTACCTAGGTAGAGCTGGTTAAACTATCCCATCAGGTATGTGTATGGTGTTTTTAATATTTCAGTTACCTAGGTACAGCTGGTTAAACTACCCCATCAGACACAGCCAGGTGTATGTTTTTAGTATTTCAGTTCCCTGGGTAGAGCTTGTTAAACTATCCCATCAGATGATCAGGTATATGGTGTTTTTAGTACTTCATTTACCTAGGTAGAGCTGGTTAAACTACCCCATCAGACATAATCAGGTTTATGGTGTTTTTAGTATTTTAGGTCCCTATGTAGAGCTGGTTAAACTACCCCATCAGACAGGTATATGGTGGTTTTATTATTTTATTACTATAGGGAGAGCAGAATGAACCGTCTCATCAGACATAATCAAGTATGTGCTATCTTAGTATTTAAATTCCCTAGGGACAGTCGATTAAACCGTATCTGACAACCATTTATATAATATATCTTTAGCGTTTCATTTCCCTATAGGCCTTATTAGCTTTTGGGACTTTTTTTTTTTTTTTTTGCATATCCCTTACAGGACATTGCAGTCAACATCAGCATTTTTTCAGCTGTTGTTGATGTACTTGGCAAGCTTATGCTCAGTAGTTTGCCATTGCTTTCTGAGCGGCCGGCTCACATACCCTGTAAGTTACCAATGCGGTAAGAACCGCTACCGATTCTCATGCAGGTTACGTTGCTCGCGAGAATATAAGGGATTACGGAGATCAGGGGGGAACTTTATTACCTTTTCATATATTATTGAAAGACATAAATTATTTTTATTGTAACATAGTGTGCTCACATAATCAGTTGAATACATGTGGTTACATATGCATTGTGCTAAGTTCTTGAAGGGGTGTGTGTGTGTGTGATCATTGTTTAGTTGAGAGTATATATTTTGCCATTATGTTGGTTAATTCTGTGGTTATAGGGTTATGAATGCAATTTGTAATCCTGTTCGAAACACAGCTACGGGTGATTTGGAAGCAGACTGCCTTGCGTTGGTTTCTATACAAGTGTGTGAGTGCTGGTTGTTCAGAAAGCAATGGCAAACTACTGAATGTAAACTTGCCCAGGAATCACAAACAGCCAAAGAATGCTGGAGTTGACTGCTACATCTTGTAAAGGATATGCAACAAACAAAGTTGCTCTGTCTGTCTTCTATGTTCTGGAAGTCTTGTGAGCTTCTACTTGCATTTACCTGCATCTACTTACCTTGCACTCAGGTGCTGTACTTAATGAAATTGTTGATAGATTTACATTGATGGATGAGAGGTCAAATGTGGTTTCTATTGACTGGTTACTGGGCATATGCGGTTGGTGTTAACAGATGTAATGTTGACTGGTTACTGGTTATGTGTGGTTGGTATTGACAGATATAATGTTGACTGGTTATTGGGCATATGTGGTTGGTGTTGACAGATATAATGTTGTTTGGTTACTGGGCATTTATAGTTGGTGTTAACAGATGTAATGTTGACTTGTCACTGGTCATATATGGTTGGTGTTGACAGATGCAATGTTGTGTGGTTATTGGGCATTTATGGTTGGTGTTGACAGATATAATGTTGTCTGGTTACTGGGCATTTATGATTGGTGTTGAAAGATATAATGCTGACTGGTTACTGGTCATATATGGTTGGTGTTGACAGATATAATGTCTGGTTACTGGTCATATGTGTCTGGCGTTGACAGATGCAATGTTGACTGGTTACTGGTCATATGTGGTTGGTGTTGACAGATATAAAGTTGTCTGGTTACTGGTCATATGGGGCTGGCGTTGACAGACATAATGTTGACTGGTTACTGGGCATTTATGATTGGTGTTGAAAGATATAATGTTGTCTGGTTACTGGTCATATGGGGCTGGCGTTGACAGATGTAATTCTGACTGGTTACTGGTCATATGTGGTTGGTGTTGACAGATTGCCAGTAATGTTTTTATGTGGACAGATGGTGCACTGGAAAATTGCCTGTAAAGTGTAGTTTCATGGTGACAGATAGTACTCTAGTGAATTGCCTGTATCATGTGGTTTGATGTTTGAATGTAAGATGTCGTTGATTTTTTTGTTTTTGTGTTTACTTGGAATTGATTACATGGTAAATTAATTATTCATAACAGTGTTTTCCCATTGTGAATTTGAATAAATTAGACATAAGCAAAATATTGCGCAATTTATTGCCATGCATATTTGGTTCTGTCATCAGATGCATAAAACAGAACATTCTGCAATAAATTGTTTGTGTCTTCATTATTCAAATGATCTGTTGTTGAGTGTATATTGTTTAGTTGAAATAATTTTGATAATTCTTTTTTTATGGTCTGTATTCAGTTATGTTTAATGAATTCCAGTTGAAGTTTTTCTTGTACAATTTATGCTGACCTATATTCTCCTCCTGAGAGGGGTTGCCATACTCCTGGGCTAAATTTCTAGTGCCCTCGTTATGAACATCTCAACCTTGAACAGCTTGTGAAAACTCCAGGATAATTAAAAAAAACAAACAAACATGGGAACATTCTGTGTTCTGTATTTAAAAACAACTTGTACCGAAGCAGTTTACTGCTATGGATCTGATGTGATATCACCATTACATGTTGTAGGTCTGCCTGCACGGAGAAGTCGCTGGCCAATCTGTCCCCACTCCCGCAGGCGTCACACCCATGCCAGATCGTGCACATGACATTGTAGCGCAATTCACTGTCAGCTTTGCTAACACACACGCTGTTTTTTTTAAATAAAAGTCAAAGGTTAAAACTGGATGGGGCAGGAGAAGTAGAAGTGTGTCTGGGATAGCTTGGTCGTGACACTTGGTTGATGCTACCTTTGACATTTTTTGGTCTCTTAGCATTTGTGAGATGGTAATTGCATGTTTGTTTATTCTGGAATCTACCACTCCACCAACTTATGTCAACATGTAATATAGTTTTAATAAATTCATGTCCAGAGATGTTTGTTGTCATATGTTTATTCCGTTGTCTATTTTGATACTATTTATTTGTATATAATGAGAATGCCTGAATATTTTTACTTTTAAGGAATGTTTAGTGGTTGATACTTACATACCACGGCCCTGAGAGAGAAAGTGGGGGGGGGGGGGGGGGGGGGGGGGTGGGGGGGGGGGTCGCATGTCTTGTGCTGCATCCCTCAACATGTTTCCTTGTTTCTATAGAAACATTGAGATCTTGCACCTTGGCAATTTACAATAAACATAATAATAAACTAAATAAACATTTAGATCTTGGAAGGGGGCATGAAATATTTAAAACTTGTACCTTGACAAGAAGCATTTAGATCTTGTACTTTGGCAAGAAACATTGAGATCTTGTACCTTGGCGAGAAACATTGAGATCTTGTACCTTGGCGAGAAACATTGAGATCTTGTACCTTGGCGAGAAACATTGAGATCTTGTACCTTGGCGAGAAACATTGAGATCTTGTACCTTTGTAAGAAACATTAGGTCCTATATCTTGGCGAGGAACAGTTAGATCTTGTACCTTGGCAAGAAACATTTAGATCTTGGAATGGGGCAAGAAACGTTTAGATAGCAAGAAATATTTAGATCTTGGAAGGGTACTAAAAACATTTAGATCTTGGAAGGGGACAAGAAACATTTAGATCTTGGAATGGGGCAAGAAACGTTTAGATCTTGGACCTGCAAGAGTGTGGTGGTAGACATTGTTCATTCAGCATGGTGATTTGTTAGATATAGTACATTAGAGTGCGGTGCTAGTCTTGCTTGTGTTCGGTGGCTGTGAAGTCCTGTATGTCGGATGAAGACATCCTGTTGTCCAACATCAGTGTGATGTCATACCGGACCTGAGGTTTGCGCGATTATCCGTTGTCCCGTGCCTGGCTTATTGGTGTGCAGACTTGTGGTTACTCTCCGACTTCGGAAGAATCAGCGATCCTGCTACGTTAGCCAGGACCCCGAAGGGACCAGTTGCCCAGGACGCATGGCTAGGGCATGTTAGTAGGTCTTGGCCAATATAAAACCTGGCCCTGGTGCCTTGGAAACACCTCTGCGTCCTGTGCTAGTCATCACTCATTCAGTATGGTGAGTTGTTAGATATAGTCATGTACATTAGAGTGGTGGTAGTTATTGTTGAAAATGGTGAGTTGTTAGATATAGTATATTGTTGTTTGTCCATCAAGAATGATGATGACCATTCATTTCATCCAGTGTGGTTGAAAGTATGGAGCCGTGAGTTCTAAGATGGCTGATAAGGCCTATTTTGGCTCGAAATGTTCTTTGACAATGTGGGCAAAGAATGCTTGACATTCCAGGAGGAGGATCTCCTGCAGTGGTTTTTCTGTCCAGCCTTTTCTTCACAGCTCTTGCAGTCCTGGTTGCTTCACAAGTGACTGCACCCTTGCGTAATGATGTACGCCACAAATTTTGGTCTTTGGCAGCAGTCTTCCAGGTGTCAAGATGAATTCCAAAAGCTTTCAGTGAGATTTCAGTGTCTTTAAAGCGTTTCCTCTGGCCACCTTGGGAGCGTTTACCACAACGCAGCTCGCCATAAAAATTCGTTTAGGGAGCCTGTGATCTGGCATGCGAGTTAAGTGACCAGCCCAGTGAATCTAATTCTTTATTAGTAGAGTGTGGATACTGGACATAGACGCTCTTTCTAGAACTTCAGTGTCTGGGATCTTGTCTTGCCATTTAATCTCCAATAGCTTCCTAAGGCAGACTGTGGAAGTGGTTTAATTTCCTAGCGTGTTGCTGATAAACAGTCCAGGTTTCACAAGCATTCAGCAGTGTGGATAATACAACTGCTTTGTAGACTTTCAGCTTTGTTTGCAGGCTTATTCCATTTCCGTCCCATACATTCTTGTACAGTCTGCCAAAAGCCGCGCTGGCCTTGGAGATTCTTGCATTCACTTTGTCATCAACTGTGGCAGCTTGTGACACAGTGCTGCCAACATAGGTGAATTTGTCCACAACACTTAATCTATGACCATTCACCTTGATATTCGGCATGGTGTGATTATTCCCTGGAGCTGGCTGGTACATAACTAGTCTTCTCCAAGTTGATAATGAGCCCACAGTTGGCACAGGCATATGAGAGGAGAAAGCTGAAACATTGTGTTGCATGTCTGCCTCTGATTTGGCATATAGAGTGCAAACAGCAGCTCTCTGACGGTGTCGCTGTTAGTTTTGGTTTTATCTTTCAGCCTTCTGAGATTGAACCACCTTTCATGGACAGCCATATGTCGCCATAATCTTCCAGTTCTTCTCTGCTGACTGTATCAATAGTGGTAAGTGTCATGAAATTGCTGAGAGGAGTTCATCTGGTATAGCTCCCAAAAGTCCTGTTTTCTCTTTCTAAGAGGAGTTCATCTGGTAAAGCTCCCGAAAGCCCTGTTCTCTCGTTCCCTCAGCCTAGAACAGCTGACCTAGTCTAAGCGAGATAATCGAGGTATAATCTTACTACACCCGAGGGCGATTGGTAGCCCTTGGCTTCTGGACGATTCGGCTGAGTGACGCTCAATCCCACATGTTCCAGTCACACATGCGTAGTGGAAGATCTCAGCACAAAGACGGGCAGTTGTGGGCTGACCGAGACGGTGAACGGCTGTGAAGTGCTGTGCGCTGGGTTTTTCGCTAAAACTTGGGAGAGAGGAGGCCGACATACAATCTCGGAGCAGGATGATGGCTCCTCAATTCAGCCAGCTTTCACACAAACTTAAGGTTCTACCTTGTGAGAGACCTAATTGACGGGACCAGAGAGAGATGACTTGGTGACGGTGGTAGCATTGCTAGCTTACATGCGTGACGTGAGGTGACGCTTCTACACAGCATCACGTGGCAGCGAAGTCTCAACTACGCCACAGTCCAGTCCCCGTCGTCGACCTCTAAGGTGATCTTCAGTCAGTCCACCAGGAGTTACGATGTCCACGCACGGGCGGGTATATTGTCCTAACGTATGTGACCTTTCTGACATTGTGACCCAATAGCCCAACTATTAGGGTAGAACTACATCACCCTTTACGTCAAGATGGCCGAGTGTTTCTGGAACGGTCTGACACTTCATGATATGAAGTTTGGTGACATTAGCTACAGGATCACCGGCTACCGATATTTATTGTGAGTGAAAGAGGCTACTTAATCCTAGCCCAGGACTGTTACCAACTCCAAGTGCTTATAGAGGACTGGTGATCGGAATCTTGATAACTACAGGGGTCACCAGCTATTTCTGTGAACTTGAACTGTGTTATACGGTGGTTTCCCCGGACAGTTATATATCACCAGCCCCACCAGTGAACTTTTAGTTGATTGGCCTCAGGTACTTCTACAGAAATGTTATTCAGACATCATCACGTACCCAAGCAACTCGGAGTCACCATCTCTACCCGATAGTCAGTCCAGCTGAGTCTACACCTAGCCAGAGACGCTCGACGCTGAGTGAGAAGATGAGTGACCTCTTTAGCCATGTGGTATCGTGCTCTGTGTACAGTGATGAGTAAGACGGCCTGAGGTTAATCCAGATAGCCATATCTTCTATCGCCTGGCGGTTGCCAGGATTCTCTCATGGACATATTCATTGTTGTCATTCATCTTGTACATTATACCATCTAGTAAGTATGTGTAGATACCAGAGGTGTGTCATATGTTCTGGATGCGAGGTGAAAGGGGTATAGTCCCGCGGTTGATAGTGAGAGAGCCAGGAATCCAAGGGCTGGTGGGGTCTGTAGACTGAGATTGATCGTATCCCAGAGTGCCTCTATCCCGTTATTAAGGTGTGATAGTCAGTGTTGCCATCTCCCTTTGATGAAAAAGCACCAAAATCGACCCAAAAAAGCACTAAAACGCACCAAAAATTTTTAGGAAGCACCAAAAAAAAAAAAAACACCAACTGTTTTTATTACAAATGTAACAAGGTAGCAAAATATAATTTATTATTATCACTTCATATTACAATGAAGTTTATTCCAGATCCGCCAAATCCCAATCAGAACTACTTTCGAGCCAAAAAAGCACCAAATTGCAATACTATTTTTTTTGGGAAATCACTAAAACAAGCCCTGGCGGTATTCATTCAAAATGTTATAAAGTAGCACATTATAATTTATTATTATCACTGAATATTAGAATGAAGTTTATTCCAGATCTGCCAAATCCCAGTCAAACAACTCCTCTTCAGTTTCTGTTGCTATTTCCTGTTGTGTTTGCTCCTGCGATGATGAGGATGAGGAGGATGATTGAAAGAAACATGCATATGCCTCCTGTGATCCAATTTTTCGCAGAATATCCTTAGGTAGTTTATAATCATGACAGCATTTGCCATATCTTTTCATTCCATATCTAATAGTCAAAACAGCTGTCAAGCTCTTTATGTTAAGTCTATTCCGCAATTTTGATTTTGTAACTCCCATCTGACTGAAAATACGCTCCACGTCCGCATTAGAATGAGGTAAGATGAGCAGAGCTAAAGCTAAATCTATAAGATCTTGGAAAGGATTTTCACCGGTGGCATCCCTGTATGAGGCTATTTCTGCCCACAGTCCAAGTGTGTCAGAGGTCTGTGTCCACTGCATATGATGAAGTTTTCTCCACTGGAAATCGATGCGGGTGAGAGTAGCTGCATCTTCTACAAACATTTTAGCAAGATCCAATATATAGGGCTTCATTGGCTGTAGACGTTCACTTCCACTAAGACATGACATGGACTGCAACACTCGAACGTTATTGGGTGTACGTAAACGCAGCTGTGTCAATAGCTCTATTAAAAACTGGATGCATCTTCCACGAATTTCTTTCTCATCGGGAAATTTGTAGTCTGCTATTTCTTTCTCAAACTCATAACCTAGATTGGGATTAGAATCTAAATAATCTTGAATAGCATCACTTTCTGTTATTTTTTCCCCAGGAATAGCAATCTTTGAACTGATAGAATCAATGAGCTGGACAAGATCGCTGAGTAGTTTTGTTGGATCCTGTATATCTGCTTCGAATTTCTTATTCACACTTTGAACTTCTCCGAGAATATGCTTGAGAAATATGAGATACACATAGTTTTTCATGTCGCTAAACATAGAATGTAGAAGTTCTGCTGTATAACAGCGCTCGTTGAGTCTTGCTACATCAAAATGAGTTCTGAGCTCGACCCACTGCTGCAATATTCTGACAATGGCAGATAGAATGGACATTCATCGTGTCTGGCTTAATTGAACAATCTTCAGCGGATGCTGTCCATCATTTATTGAAGCAAAAAGCTCCCTGTACGTTGCTTGACGAAGACTTGAGTGAGAAAACCAGTTATATGTTTCTCTAATCATGAACTCTATGTTCCTGGGCAGACAAGCAGCTGCAGCCTGTGACACTGCCAGCTGAAGGGAATGACATACACACCTAATTAGTACCAGATGAGGAACTTCGGATTTTAATTTTGTATATACTCCATTGTTTACACCTGTTATGACAGACGCAATGTCAGTGCCGAGTGCAACTAGTCTTTGCAACTCAAGTCCATTCTTGTTTAAACAATCTTATAACGCATTGCATATTGCCTGTGCGTTGCAGTCACTCAGTTCAACTAAATTTAAGTAAGTAACCACAAACTGCTTTCTTGTCTCTGAATAGTACCTAATAGCTACTCCAAGTAGCTTAGTTTCAGAAATGTCATTGCTCTCATCAATCAATAAGCTGTATTTACTTTTGCCAATATCAGCTGTCAAGTCTGTTGTGAAATATGGTGCAAGTACATTTGAAATAACTGCTATGCACTTAGTTCTCCTAAGCTTAAAGTTCTTGCAACCTTTGCTGTCACCAAAGTGTACCTTGCAGAGTTCACTTAAATGGTCAACAACGCGAAGCGAACAATGGCCAGCTATGAACAAACTCATGCATCATTCTGTTTCTTTGACATCATCTTTCAGTTTGTCAAATGCAATTGTTGTTTGCCTTTGTGTACTGAATGGTTGTTCGGCTTTCTGATGTTTCGTTGTATTCTTGTAACTCTCAATATCATTTAACCTGGCTGCAATGGAACATTTGCAATATTTGCAAAAACACTTAGTATTATCCCCTTCTACTTTTAACAACTATTTTTGAAATCTAGTGTCACTGAGCCACCGTTCTCTGAAATGTTGACAATATTTCTTGCTCATGGTGAAACACAAATAAACTTAAATGAAAGGATAATGTAGACGCCACAAAATTATGAACTCGATTACAAGCTAATGTATTGACATTTGGACTTGTCTGCAAGATGGCGTTCGATTTCAGCTAAATCGTATTAAAGGGAGTTAAATTAGTTGAATATTGCGCGGTAACGTACTAAGACTGTTTTATTCCCTTGCTTCAGTTCAAATTCGGCTTTTTAGTGTTCCCAAAATGAATTTTAAAGTAATTTTTACCCAGCCCAAAAAAGCACCAAAAAAATTTTGCGAAGCACTAAATTTACGCGGCCGCGCTAAAAGGAAAATTTTCGCACTAACTGACTTGAAAAAGCACTAAATTTAGCGCGAAAAGTACTAAAAAGGCAACACTGGTGATAGTATCCTCCCCTCACCACCATTACAGTAAGGTAAATGAAAGTGGAGAACATTTCGGAATAATAATTCTTCTTCTTCTTCTTCTTCTTCTTCTTCTTCTTCTTCTTCTTCTTCTTCTTCTTCTTCTTCTTCTTCTTCTTCTTCTTCTTCTTCTTCTTCTTCTTCTTCTTCTTCTTCTTCTTCTTCGTTTATATGGAGTTTTTTTTTTTTTTTTTCGGACGTGATTGCGTTGTGTCTGTTTACAGCAGAGCTGCATTCTTGCGCCGTTAGGCCGACACATCCGACTTTTGCGGGCATTTCGCAGAAATTCTGTTCCTGACATTTCTCTTGCAGCGAAAATCATGTCAACAGTTCCTCGTTCTTTTCTGGAGCCACATTGACTCTCAGGAAGAAGACCTTGATCGAGATGGGCCGTGAGGCGATTGAGAACGAGTATCTTCCCTGCAATTGAGAGCAAGGAGATGCCTCGGCGGTTGCCACAGAATTGGCGGTTTCCTTTACGTTTGTAAAAGTGGACTATTGACGCGTCCTTGAAATCTGGTGGCATGGTCTCATTCACCCATATGTTTGTAAAGACTTGGTAAAGCTGCGCTATCAGGACCGGCCCACCTGCCTTGTATATGTCTGCTGGGATGGAGTCAGGGGGGGGCTGGACCTAGTATTTCCATAGCAGTGTTGTAAATTATGTCCTTTAGGGCTCTCCACTCCATTTCCGCATCCTGTTTAGCTGTAGCATTGGGCTTGAGGCGGTCGTCCAGCATATTTTCAAACGACAGCTGCATTTGTTTTTTTTACCCCTTGATGACACCGTGTTGGTTTTTGTGTTTTGATGTGTATGTTTATTTTCGAGATAATGAGATGATGGTCTGTCCAACATTTGGCACCACACACGGAATTTGTCATCTGAACGTCTTGTCTGTTACTCCTCCTGACGATGACGTAGTCAATGAGGTGCCAGTGTATCGAGCTAGAGTGCATCCACGATGTTCTATTTCTCGTGGGAAGACGGCAAATTTTGTGGGCGATCAGGAGATCGTGTTTGGCACAGGTCTGAAAGAGGATTGATTGACTGATTTAGGAATCGACATCACAGCATTCGGGGCATTCCCTTAAGCGCTCCGTCCCCATCCTCAGCAGCCAGGGAAGAGTTCCAACACCAAAGTTCCAATACCATCTGGTTATATGTCCGTCTCGCCTTTCCTCTGAGCTTCGAGCGTCGGCCAGATCCCCTCGTCACGCCTCGCTGTCTCATTCTTACCAGACCATTGTGATCCATTTGTTCTTCCGAGGTGTACACATGCTCCCACAAGGCCGCAACCACGTCTGCCCTATCATGTATCAATACTCCACCAAGTTTTGCAGAGCCAGCCAATCTATCTGCCTGTTCATTCCCCAGCACACCAGCATACCCCGGAGAAAAGATCCAGACGATGCTTGCCACCCGTGACTTCCGAAGGGAAGCAAGCCACTCTGCACGAAGCTTGCCGGTACTCACCCTACTTAGCATGTTTTCTGGGTCAGTTACAATATTGATGTGTGTGTGTGCGTGCGTGCGTGCATTCGTGCGTGCGTGCGTGTGTGTGTGTGTGGTATTCTCCACCCAGTGGAAAACTGCACTGACTGCCTACGCCTCCATTCTTAAGCTAGATGTTGTGGTATCATATGCCAGGCTCTCCTGCACCAAACGTCGACCATTAATTAGCCTTTGCCAAGAACCCTCAGGCACTTCCACTACCTCTCAACACCGAACCATCTGTGTAGATAATCACATCACCCGGGCGAGCATTATCCTGAATTAGTTGCTGGATTGCCACTTCCGTGGTCCCTGCTGGCCACTCCCTGCACTCCCGGCTCAATGTGAATATAACTGCACAAGTCTATCTGCTCCGCTGGCACTCTGACCCACTCCTCTCCTCGCCTAATGTTCTCCAAGATGCACACCTGTCTGATTGTATCCTCCGGCTGAGCCATCCATGATTTCCGTCTTATCAGTCAGTGCCGAAGGATAATATATCGCCAAAAAAAATGAGACCTTACAATTTAACAGAAGGGCGATATATCGCCATACTAGGGTAATTGTATTATTATTTTTTTCGTGCTATCTTCAGGCATTTCAATGCCCAGAGAATGGAAATTTACATTATAATACTTGTTCATTTGATTGTGTAGCATATTTGGTTTAAACCTACTATTTGTTTGGCACCGAATCAGCCAGCGCCTCATGCAACGGGTGATCTGTGTCCATTGCAGCCATAGTTTTAAGTGCGTTGAGTCCCTTTTGAGATCTTGTCACAGCCGTCTCCACATGGTCCTTGAAGGACAGGCTCCTGTCAAATGTGATCCCCAGATACTTCAGTTTGTTCTCTCTGTTGACGCTTCCACCATCTATCTCGAGGCTTGGGACATCAGCTCTCACAATCCTGTTGTCCAGACAGCACAACAAAACAACTGCATTTTCCGGGTGGATGACAGCACCCATTTCAGTGCACCAGTCAATCACTTTGTCTACCGTCGCCTGTAGCTCCTAGGCTGTTTGCTCCCTACCTCTCCCCTACCTATATGCAAGAATATCATCTGCAAATGTTAGTATCCTTCCAACCCCTGGTGCTTATAGGTTTGCAATTTTGCTCGTATACACGTTAAAGAGCACCGGTGAGATTGCGGATCCCTGTGGCAGTCCCGGGGTTAAAATATGTGGCTCTGAGGTCCATGCACCCAGACGGAGAGCAGTCCGATGAGAATGCAGGACGGCCGCTATCCAGTTCACCAACCAGGGATTGACCCCCTTCTCCATCAGTGCGGCCATTAAAATATCATATCGAACTCTACCGTACGCATCCTCGAGATCAAGCGCTGCCGCCATTGTTTCCTGTCTACTCTGGAACCCCTCATAAACGTCAAAGGCAAAGTGGCTGCATTTGACCAGATATCTTTTCCTGGCCTGTAGTTCCCCAGGCCTCTTGGAAGAAGCTTCCCCCTGTCCAAAAACTCTTGCAGCTTGACAGCGACTATCTTCTCTAAAATCTTCCCAAATGTGATGAAGGGTGATGATCCTAAAGCCGCTAAGATTTGAATGATCCTTGAATGGTTTTGGGAGAGGGATGAGATAACTGTGTATCCAATCCTGCGGTACTGATGCTGTCCTAATGCTCTGGTTAAAGCAGTTGGTCATCTCCTTCAGGCCTACATCGCTCAAAGCCTTCTTGTGGCCATACCGGACCCCATCAGGCCCTGGTGCCGTGTCTTTTGCTTTTTCAAAATATGTTTAACATCTCCAACCCGTATGACGTCTTCATAAGGCATATTCTTTATGGTTCCAGATAACTCCTCTCTAACTGCATCCCTGGTGTCCACATTATCATGATTGGTCTGCTCTAAAAATCTCTGGAGAAACGCATCCCCTTTCTACTTGTCTGTTGTCACGCGCACACCATCATCTCTATAAATTGTTCCCACTGTCATAGGCCGATCTTTTCTATGTATTTGTCTGTGCAGATTCCAGAATTTTCGCAGTGTTTTATCACCTCTAATCTCATTCATGAAACATTCCCATTTTGCCTTTTTGGCCTCTGCATCAGAGCGATTGAAAACCTCCACCTTGTCTTTCTTGACATTTTCCGCCGTGTCCACTTCCTCTCGTGAGCTTCTGGGTGTCTGTCGCACCTTCCTTAGCTGCTTCACTGCAGCTCTCTTTGCTTTCCAAGCCTGGTCTACTTCTGGGGTCCACCATGGGGGATGCAAAAAAGGAGATTTAACAGCCCTGTTGCATGCCCCCCGAGGCGTCCAAGAAGGCTGTCGGTCCACTCATACCGGAAGGTCTTGCGTGCTCTCTCAGCCTTAACTTTCCTGGATTTAGAGATCAGGACTGAGCTTGGCACGTTATCACTCCCATGGTCATTCAAAACAGTCCACATTACATCAAGGGCTGATGACTGAGAGACAAGTGCCAAGTCAATAGCTGTGTCCGTATCGCCAGGCCTCATTGCCACTCTAGTCGGCCTACCATCATTTATGCAGACCACATCGGAGTCCACCTTGGCATCCGCAAGGGCAATTCCCTGTCGGTTTTCTCCACTGCTGTCCCAATCTATGTTCCTCGCATTGAAGTCTCCACATATGAGTAGCCTATCAACTGGTAATTCCTCCAATTCCTTAAGCCAGTCCCAGTGTTAATTTCTGACAAAACATTCCATTGTGGCATATACATTTATGATGTTCCAACTTAATCCTCCAATCTCCATTTGTATACCCTGGACCTCTCTTGCACTGTGATTCCACTGTTATAGCTATCTGGGAATATTAACTGAGGAGTCCCAGTGGATAGTACTTACAAAGCGTGAGAGGGTGCCAGTGAATTGGTTGGCCCTAGTGGATTATATATATATATATATATATATATATATATATATATATATATATATATATATATATATATATATATATATATATATATATATATATATATCTGTTCTTCCTCACTATATATGTATATATATATATATATAAATAATCGTGGCCAGGAGAGAATGGCACGGCGTGGGGTGAGATAGGATTTGGCCGACACTTAGTACTCCGAAGATAGGCCAGACGGACACATAATTAC
This sequence comes from Cepaea nemoralis, assembly GCA_014155875.1. Classification (NCBI taxonomy): domain Eukaryota; kingdom Metazoa; phylum Mollusca; class Gastropoda; order Stylommatophora; family Helicidae; genus Cepaea; species Cepaea nemoralis. Next base: position 363,981 of record JACEFZ010006375.1, on the reverse strand, counting down.
ATTGCAACGGGTATCATTAGTATTGGGACTCTTCGCTGGCTGTTGAAGATGGTGACGGAGCATGTATGGGAGTTCCAGAGTGCTGTAATGTCAGTTCTTGACTCGACACAGCACGACAGCTTTTTGCTGATGATCACGCGAGGACCTACCAAAGATTTGAATGCTGTGTCTACAATATTGATTTCAGGGAGGCATGGAGTCACAACCACTGTCGTAACCGAACAATTATCTTTCACAGATCAGCGGCTACCGAATAATTACATGGCTAAATACAACAAGCAAAGTCCTCAAGAAATTACTGCGCGTAGACTGGCACGTTACTTTGAGAGATGTCTAGTCTTCTCGTGCACACTGGGGCTACAGATCAAGAGGCGTGGTGTAGTGCCAAGCCTGGGGCTACAGATCTGAGGGGGCGTGGTTTAGTGCCAAGCTTGGGGCTACAGGCCTGAGGAGGATGAGTGTAGTGCCAAGCTTGGGGCTACAGATATGAGGTGGCGTGGTGTAGCGCCAAGCTTGTCTTGACACCTATTGACGCGTCCTCGCCGAGCGTTCTGGGCAACAGGCCCCTTCGGGGTCCTGGCTGAAGTCAGTAGGATCGTTGATTCCTCCGAAGTCGGAGAGTGTCTGCCTGCACGGCGAGGAACCACCAGTCTGCACACCAATAAGTCAGACATGGGACAACGGATACTCACGCAAACCTCAGGTCCTGTAAGACATCACACTGATGTTGTCAACAGGATGTCTTCATCCGACATACAGGACTTTACGCTGGAGTTCACAGCCAGCGAACACAAGCAAGCAAGCATGCCAGGGTTTCATTCCAAGTAAGGAAATGTGTAGCTGAGATAGACCTACAGGATGCACGTAACAGGGTACCCTTTGACAAAGTCATGCCATCCTGCTTCAGTGGAACGTGTGCTCTTATACGGTAGCTAGTCAGTAGATACGGTATAGTGCATTTACATTTGGTTGCCTCCATATAAAAATCCATATCTCAGTAAGCAACTGATGGAAAATGATGAGATTTAGCATATAACCTTATCATTATGTCCACCCAACAAACAAAAATGTTGTTCTGGAGATTGTACAGCAGATTTCAATGTTTGTTGTTTATATGCGGTATATAATTTACGGGTCAGAGATTAAGTCCATAATTTTAAATGTATTACACCTTCAGCCAGAAAATCAGCGTTCAATGTTGAATATTCTCCGTGGTTCACGGGATTGGCCTTGTGGCAAGAACCTCGCGCTGTTTAAACTGGGAGTGTTCAAAGGTGTCGTCAATGTAGGTTCTTTCATGAAACCTGATTATTATTTTTTGGGGGGAATGTGTGAATATTGTTCAGTGGGATTGAATGTGAAATTTTGTACACTTCAAAACATCGCTGTGAAGTTGTACACATATTTTTGTCAAGAAGCTGATCGCAGGAAACTGTGTTTCATACTATTACAAATTCCGAAAAAAGAACAGTGCATGCATTGGGTTTGAGTAAACGGTTATTTCGTCGTTGGGTGCAAGAAACTGGAATTAAACCACCACGCAATAACCAAACGGTAGGTAGAAAGGCTATTGTAGACAGTTTTGACAAGAATGTCATAAGGCGAGCTATTATAAAAATGCTGGATGCCAAAGAAACAGTGACTGTAAGGAAACTTAGGGTTTGGTTGAGAAAGAACAATAACATAGAGCTATCCAAAACAACTTTGTGGAAAATTATAAGAACATTAGGCTTCACTTTTAGAAAGTACAAGTGAGGTAGAAATATCCTTTGCGAGCAACCACATTTAGGAGCCATGAGAAACAGATATCTACGTGAAATAAGGGAAATGCGCAAAAAAAAAAAAAAAATGGCATAGTGCATTTGGATGAAACGTGGATCAATGCGTACCACACAAGTGATAAGGAATGGCAATCAGTGGATGAAAAGATAAAGCGATATGTGCCCAATAGTATAGGACAGCATCTAGTCATGGCCCATGCTGGTAATATGCATAATGGCTTACTACAGAATGCTGGACTCGTGTTCGTATCAAAGCATACAGACAATAGGGATTATCATAATAAGATGATTGGTAATGTATTTAGAGATTACAGTGCTCGAGAATACAGTGCTTCCATCCTTTTGTGTGGGCTAAAATTAAAGGACAGGTGGCAGCTGACAATACTATATTAAAATTGTCTGACGTCAAGATACTAACCCAGTCTGCGCTATAATATATTGATAAAAGTTAGTGGAAAAAATGTGAGGACCATGATTTGAAAGAGTAGGATGACTATTGGAGAAAGGATGGATTTGAATTTTATGCAATCGAGAGCAGTCATCAACTTACTGGAATCGTCCCACACAGATTAAGGTCTGAGCAGATCGCAGACATTAATCCACATGCACGCTACTTGGATATTTTTGCTCCAACTATTCAAAAGAAGAATTGCAGGCCCTTAACATGACAGCATCGGCACAAACAATACAACTTGTCAATAGCAACAGTTTGTATTCCACAGTGATGAATTTTCAATTCCGTAAGCCATCAAGTGTGACAAACAACTGGCATTGAAAAAAAAGCTCTAGACGCATTGAATACCAACCGAAGAGTAATATTGCGGTGGGAACTGACATATTGTGGCATAACAAGAAACATGAGAAGAAACACGTTGTTAAAGGAGGGGACAACATACGAGTAATTCTATAAACTTCAATGAAAAGAGGACCAACATCTTGACCGTTATGAAGGAAGCCCACTACAGAGACATTCACAGCTATATTCGTCGTGCAAAACATGTAATCATGTTCCGTCTCAGCAGAGTAGACATTGCACCCACTCCCATACGAATCCGGATACGCCTTGTGTCGTCATCTGAATTGGCGGGGCATTCATTCCTGTAAAACAAGTTTGTTAGCGAGAAATCACTAGTTTTTCACCAAAACTTCAAAGAAATGCCGCCGCTTTCCACGATTTAAGTTGCTTTTGGACCTATCAAAGACGTATTCCTTGGGTGGGGGTAAATATAAGACGGCAGGAAAAATTTCATAACGATGCAACATACAGTTTTCAAAATAATTGATCGTGAATGACGGCATTAATTTCTGGACATACTATTTTTATAACACCCAAGTCTGTCACAGGGTTTTCCATCGCCAATCTGCTTCAATGTTTACAGGACAACAGCCTGATCAGATGGGAAGATCATTCACTGACGAAATTCTGTTGCATGGACAAGAAAAAGACAAGTGATGCTGGAAGCGTGACTCAGAATTAGCTCGACTGATTAACCAAGGAGTGTAATGTACCCACATCCCTGGTCAAAAGCAGCAGTAGTATAGTTCTCCCTTAACAACCGTATTGTAATCCTAGATATACCTAATCTCACACTTTATGGACGAGAGGTTGATAGAAGTAACTCTATAATACTCGGGATTGAAATATAACGATAACATTGTGTTCAGAAATGTTATTACAATCGATGTCATAGCACAGCGTGCTCAGTTCCGTGCAGCAACAACTTCAGTGTAGCTGCTCACTGTTCCCATGAGGAGTTGGTTATATCTTCTCACTGTTCCCATGATGAGATGGTTATGATATCCCCTCACTGTTCCCATGAGAAGTTGATTATATCTTCTCACTGTTCCCATGATGAGATGGTTATGATATCCCCTCACTGTTCCCATGAGAAGTTGATTATATCTTCTCACTGTTCCCATGATGCGATGGTTATGATATCCCCTCACTGTTCCCACGAGGAGTTGGTTATATCCCAGTCAAGCAAAAGCTGCATTTCAGAAAATTAAAAGTAGCTTATGCAATAAATCACTATCCATGAATGTAAGAAAGGGAGTCAAAAAAGTTAGTGGCATATCTTTTACAGGACGTCGCCGTCCACCCCAGCATTTTAAGCTGTTTGTGATCTCTTGGCAAATTTACGTTCAGTAGTTTGCCATTGATTTCTGAATGACCGGCGGTCTTCTGCCAAATCGCCAGCAGCTGTGTTTCGAACGCGGTATACAGGATTACGAACTGCGTCCGTAACACCTTCGCCACGTAGCAAGAAAGGGAAGTTTTTTTTTCGCATATCCTATTATAGGACATCGTTGTCAACACCAGCATTTTACCGCTGGTGTTGATTTCTTGGCAAGATTACGCTCAATAGTTTGCCATTGGTTTCTGAGCTACCGGCTCACATACCCCGTAAGTAACGGGCGCGGCCATAACCGCTACTGATTCTTTACTTAATGGCAGCGAATCATGAAACGTGAATAACCAAATTAGGTATAGCTTAGAAGCAACAGAGATGGGGTTCCTGAAGCGAATAACTTGGACTGCCAGAGTAACTAATAACGATTGCCAGGAAGAGCCTAATGAAACTAGAACATTATATACAACAATAAGAAAAAGACAAAAATAACTTTTGGTCATATGATGAGACGAGAGACACTGGAAAACGGCTGGAAAAAAATATCAGTGGGGAAAGAGGCAGAGGTTGACCAAGGGACTGAGACGATGGCATGGAGGAATATCACTAGCATTGATATACACTCTGTTGGTCATGGAGGTCTGCCCTTGCCTTGTCAGATGGGTTGCGGCAGTCCTTTATGAGCAAGTAAGGTTGCACTGCGCACGGGTTCCTGGACTTCTGATCCCTGTACGATTAACCTGGGTTGCCACAGGGATCTGCTTTGTTCCAAGTTCTCTTTAATGTATACACCAGCAAAGTCGCAGTTATAGAGACACCCGGTGTTGGTAGAATCTTGACATTTGCAGATGATGTGCTGGTGTACAGACAGAGCAGATATTGGGACAGTTTGGCTGCAGACTTACAGGTGGCAGTAAACAGGGTGGCGGAGTGGTGCAGGGACGCAGGGGCCGTTATAAACTTAGACAAGGTATCGGTTGTGTGGTACACCCTGAATAACCTGATTGTGAAGGGAGATGTCCCATGTATTATATTGAATGGGTGTCCTCTTAGTAGAGAGAGTAAATTGAAGTACTTGGGTATCACCTTCGACATGTGTATGTATGTCTTTTAAAGATCACGTGGAGGCTTTGGTGGTGAAGGCTGGTAGGGCGATGGCAGCAACCGGGGTAGAGCAGAGGATGCTTTACAGGCTCTTTCAGCAGTTAATAATTTATGTCATTGAATATGGTTTGGGGCTCCTGATAGTATCTAAGAGCCAGCTTGAAAGGTTGGAGCGCATACAAAATGCGGCCATGCGGGTGATTCTGGGGTGCATAAAGGACACACCATTTATATGCATGAGGCATATCCTTGTGCTACCAACAATGACGGATAGGCACAGGGTCCTTCAGGCCAAATGGTACCCGAGAGTTGCTGCAGATGGGATCATCCCCTGCATGAAGCCATGGAAATGGTCAAGGGTCCTAGACTAAGACGAGGCAGGTCCTGGATGGCAGAGGCAGAACTATCAATACGTTAGGTGTGTGATCTAGAGACCATCTATCGTGAAAAAGAGTGGGTTGGAGTACCAGCAGACAGGACGGACTGGCACAATGTAGTAGTAACACTGGGCCGTGAGTGCTGAGGATGAGCAGCGGACCGCACAAAGTTTGAGGTGCAATAACTGATCCAGAGTAACCCCTCTGCTGTGTGTCCACCGTGACGAGGTAGAGGGGCTTGTGCGTCCCAATGACCCCAAGAGCTATGCCGACGGTAGCACAGCTACTGGTAGGGCCACCCATGTCGGACAGGTCAAGGGAGAGGGACCAGACGAAGAGACACACAAACCTGCTGCCTTGTAGGTAGACTGGGGACAGTCAAAGGCTAGGGAAAGCACCCCAAATACATGCTTGTCGAAATCGGATGTACTGAGCCACAGGCTTGACAAAGCAGTGCAACGTGAAACCTGCTGCCTTGTAGGTAGACTGGGGACAGTCAAAGGCTAGGGAAAGCATCCCGAATAAATGCTTGTCGAAATCGGATGTACTGAGCCACAGGCTTGACAAAGCAGTGCAACGTAACTTAATTCATGATGTCACAAATCAAAATTAATCGATATGGTGCTAATCCCGTGAAGTCCCATCAGGCGGTGATAGTGCCGGGCCCCCTGCCTCGAGGGGGTCCACCCATGACTACTGGTGGTCACCTTCCCCTGTGCTGTGGAGTCAAGGCACAGAGGAGTAGGTTAAGAGCTATTGACCAAATACCCCGGACACTCAACATACTTCAGTGGAATGCTGAAGGAGTTTACAAGAAGAAAGACTCCCTAACACAGCGTCTTCATAAAGATAGAATAGATGTGGCATGCATTCAAGAGACACACCTCAACGCCAATCACAAATTCTCAGTCAGAGGATATCAGGCCACACGTTTCGACCGCGAAGGACACAAAGGAGGAGTTCTAATACTTACACGAAATACAATACCTTGCAGCGAAGTATCTGTGATATCTAACAACCAAACAGAAATTATAGGTGTTGATATAATGATAAAGGACGTGAAAATAAGAATCTACAATCTGTATAGCCCAGCAGATAAGGACCTTACACTCTCAAACATGAAAATAACTGACACAAACTGCATTATTGTCGGAGACTTTAATAGCCGTTCAGAAAGATGGGGATACCCAGATACTGACAAAAGAGGAGATGAATTGGAGGACTGGGAAATAGACTCAAATCTCCATCTACTCAACAAAGCGGATGACACACCGAGCTTCTACTCCAGAAGATGGCTTACCACTTCTACTCCAGACTTAGCTTTCTGCACAGGAGACATCCTCCACAAAATCGATCGCCATGTGCTGGACCAATTAGCAGGTAGTGACCACAGACCAATCAAGCTTGAAATGAATATGGAGTATGTTCCACAGGAGCAAAAGCCCTTGCCCCGCTGGAATTACAAACGAGCAGATTGGGACAGATTTGCCATACTAACAGACAAATATTGTGAAAACATAAATACACGATATGGCAACATAAAGCAAATGGTGGAAAGTCTAAACAGAGCGATAATACAGGCAGCCACTGAGTCCATTCCAAGAGGAGCGAGGAAAAATTACAAACCATACTGGACTGAAGAACTACAAAGTTTGGAGGACAAAGTTGAAGATGCCAGGAAGACAGCAGAGAGAGAACAAACAATTGAAGCAAACATCTCTCTCAAAGCCATCTCAGCAAAATATAAAAGAACAGTAAATCAAACAACAAGAGATTGTTGGAGGGAAAAAACAGAAAACCTGAATTTTGACAGGGATGGAAACAAACTATGGAAACTAGTGAAAGCCATGAACAATGAAGGACCTAGAAACAAACAAATAACAATTAAACAAGGAAATGCCTTGCTTACAGGCAAAAAGGCTGCAAATGCACTAATGGAACACTATGCAAATACAAACCACATTGATATTACAACCGAACAGAAGAAAGCAATCAAAGACAAACAGATACATCATAGAAATAAAGAGACAGCAGCAGAATATATGATGGCAAATCTAACAATGGAAGAAATGGAACAGGCAATGAATACCCTAAAAAAGAAGAAATCACCAGGAAAGGATGGAATCACAAATGAAATGCTAATAGGACTAGGCACCAAGGCAAAGAAGAAACTACTAGCAGTCCTAAATAACAGCTGGAAGAGAGGAATAGTCCCACAGGCATGGAAGGAAGCTATACTAATACCAGTCCCAAAGAAAGGAAAAGACCTGGAAGAACCAAATGGCTATCGACCTATCAGTCTACTTAGCTGTGTAGGAAAATTAATGGAACGCATTATCAATGTCAGGCTAACATGGCATCTGGAAGAAAACAAACTCTTAACACCACACCAAGCAGGATTCAGAAAATACAGATCCACTGAAGATCAAATAACCTATATAGCTCAGGAAATAGAGGATGCCTTCCAAGAGAAAAAGCACACACTAGCAGTCTGGATAGATTTAGAAAAAGCATTTGATAAAGTATGGAAGGAAGGACTGAAAGTAAAACTGCAAAACATGCATGTTTGTGGAAAAATGTATAAATGGATCAGCCACTACCTTGAGAACAGAACTGCCAGGACAAAAGTACAAGGACAAACAAGCAAAATGATGCTGCTGGAGCAAGGTGTCCCCCAAGGAGGAGTTCTTTCACCAACATTATTCCTAGCATATATAAATGACATCACAGAAAATTTTCCAGCCAGAGTACACACATCCTCCTTTGCAGATGACCTAGCCATATGGACATCTGAAGAATATATTAGTACAGCTAACAGCAGAATACAGCAAGCCTTATTAGCGCTAGAGGACTGGTCAAAATCATGGCTAGTGAAGATAAGTGAGGAGAAAACAACATGCACAGTGTTCTCCCTCTCAAATAAAACTCAGCAACCTAAGCTGGTATTGAATGGAAAAATATTGCGCCATGAAGAAAATCCAAACTATCTAGGAGTCACCTTTGATCGTCGCCTGACATGGAAGACACAGGTTGAGAAAAATCGAACAAGAGCAAGGCAGAGAATGGCAATCATGAAAAAGCTTGCTGGTACAACGTGGGGAGCAGATGAGAAAGTTCTCAAGAAGTTATATACTGGACGGGTGAGGCCAGTACTGGAATATGGCATTGCAGCTTGGGCAACAGCAGCTAAGTCAAACTTTAACAAAATAAGTAGAGTCCAAAACCAAGGAATGCGAATCATAACTGGAAGCCTGAAGACAACGCCTATTAATGAACTAGAAAAGATCACTTGTTTACAACCAATGCAGGATAGAAGAGATAGCAGAGCCCAGCAACAAGCAGAAAAATTTAGAAGATTGACAGACCACCCTATGTACAACAGATTTAATGGTTTTGGAAAGGGAAGACTGAAGCGTAGCAACTTTGTAGAAACTGCAAAACGAAGGATTAGGGCAGATCCTATACTTAACATATCAACAGTCAAGCCCATACACAATGCACACAAGTTCCCAGCTTGGAGACAGCAGCAACTGCCTGAGATGATAGAAAACATTCCTGGTATTGAGAAAAAGAACACTCAGCATGAAACCGAAAGAAGAGAAATAACCCTAAACTACATAAAAGAACATTACCCAAGCAGGAATTGGACCCATGCATATACAGATGGATCAGCCAAAAATTCAATAGAGAATGGAGGAGGAGGAATTCTCCTAAATTTAAAAAATGGAGTGAAAAAAACACATTCAATGGCAACTGGAAAATTTTCAAGTAACTTCAAAGCGGAGGTAGAGGCTTTGAAAACTGCAGCAGAAATGCTCCTGATGGAGGAAAATAAAGAGAAGCAAATAGCTATCTTCACAGATGCAAAGTCAGCTGTCTCAATACTCAAGAGCAATAACAGCACAGAACTAACTGACCTAAGAGCAGCACTCCATGGTCTATGCCAGAAATCCAAAAAAGTTGTAATACAGTGGATCCCATCACATTGCAGTATACCTGGAAACGAAGAGGCTGACAGACTGGCAAAAGAGGGCGGACGACTACCACAGCCTGACATAGACATAACCTATAATGAGGCAAAGAGGTTGATAAAAAGCACTTATAGAACCAAATGGGAATCTGAGCATCCAGGCCATCAGAAGGATGATGCATATTACAAACTCGACCGAAGAGAACAAGTAGCAATCTTCAGACTCCGCACAGGACATAACAGGCTGAAATACCACTTGTTCAATAAACTAAAGATAGGAGATACCGATGAATGTAATTGTAAAACTGGAAAAATGACAGCAAAACATTTGCTGCAGGATTGCCCAACGTATGCAGAACAGAGAAAGATATTTTGGCCCACACCTGCTTCATTTGAGGACAAGCTCTATGGAGATATCAACAAGCTCAAGTTGACCGCAGCTTACTTTAACTACATACAGGTTGACATTTAAAGGTGCATGAAGACCCAGAGGCATGAAATGGAATATTGCTTGGATAGCAAATCCATTATGTGGAAAGTCCAAATCGAAAGCTCGCTGTGTGGGCTTCATAAAAGGTGGAAAAGTGTCCTAGTGGCACGAAATGGAATATTGCTTGGATAGCAAATCCATTACGTGGAAAGTCCGAATCAAAAGCCCATTGTGTGGGCTTCATAAAATGTGGAAAAGTGTCCTAGTGGCATGAAATGGAATATTGCTTGGATAGCAAATCCATTACGTGGAAAGTCCGTATCTAAAGCCCACTGTGTGGACTTCATAAAAGGTGGAAAAGTGTCCTAGTGGCACGAAATGGAATATTGCTTGGATAGCAAATCCATTACATGGAAAGTCCGAATCGAAAGCTCACTGTGTGGATGTCATCTGCAGACTGCATACTTCTGGTTTCCGGAAGAACAGCCTATGGTGAACGGAAGGCCCAATATACGGAAGTGAGGCTAAGCAGCCATGTGCAGGACGTGACGATTCCTTGGGTGAGCCCAGTACCAGAGCGCTATGTATCGGCTCTGCAATTATGGAAGCCTCCTTGGATGGCGGGGAATGCCCATGGTCTGCCCCTGCCTTCCCTTGAGGGCTGACCAGGATCTTTGGCTGTTCTATATGGACCAGCTGGGATGGGGGATAACACCACAACAGTGAGAGTCAAACGTCCTAAGAAACCCCCGGGAAGGTTAACCCGGTCAACAAATGCCCGCAGAAGTCGGATGTGTCGGCCTAACGGCGCAAGAACGCAGCTCTGCTGTAAACAGGCACAACGCAATCACATCCAAAAAAAAAACTCCGGATGAACGAAGAAGAAGAAGAAGAAGAAGATCCAGAGTAATACACATCAAGGTGACATAGGGATCTATACTAATGGGTCAGTAGTGAAAAACAGACGGAGTGGTTGGCGTTTCATTGCGAAGGCTAATGGACGATTCTTGAAAAAGGAGAGTCTGACATATGAGGCAACGACCTCCAGCACGAGAATGGAGGTGGAAGCAGTCACAGCTGCATTCCGTTGGTTAGAGGAGACCACTGCAACACACATTGTCTTCGTCACAGACTCAAGGAGTATGCTTAGTAAAGTGGAGAAAGGAATGTTTCGTATGGAATGACTCACCTCACTTCAGAGGTCACAGATTGTAAGAATTGTATGGATATTTTGCCCTGGCCATGCGAGGGTGCGGGGGAATTAACAGGCTGATAGGCTGCAAAGGAATGCACCTCTTGGTGGTCAATTACCTATGGACAAGGGAGTGGTAGTCGTATGCCTGTGGGACCAGGTGGAGAAGGTGGAGAAACAGATTGAGAACCCGTATGTTGAAAGGATGAGATTGCGAGGGATTGGCAGGCTTCTGGTAGAATCTCAAAACTGAGAGGGAAGACCAGCTCAGATAGCGGTGGGAACGATTGATAGTGGGACTCTTCGCTGGTTATTGAACAAGGGGACAGAGCGCATATTAGTATGTCCTGAGTGCAGTGATGTCAGTTATTAACTCTACTCAACTCAACAACTCAATATCACTAGCAAAGTTGATCCAGATACCAAGGACAAAGATCTGTGAAGAATTACGAACGCTCACACTTGATGGCACGGCACAAGCTGGTGGCGATGAATGTGATTAGTGATGTTTTTGTGAATTACAGATAGGTACACGATCTCAGGGTCGGCCTCTACTACGATACAAAGATGTGTGTAAGCGGGACATGATTGATACAGGCATTGATAATGCACATTGGGGGTAAGTCGTCGCTGAAGGTGTTGCATGGAAGGCAAAGATCAGAAATGGAATAAAGACGAAAGAGAAAATGATTGCAGATAGGTTACACACTGAGACGTCAGATGGTGCTTGATGGTGGACATGACCATGTGTTTATCTGCGTCTATTGTGGACACAAATTTACAGCGCGAATTGGTCTGATCAGTCTCATTCGCTACCGCAATGGGTTGTAGTTAGTATGCCTGTTTGAAGCACAATGTAACAAACTATCGGCTGTCAAGCCGGCAAGGTGCCAATGAATGAATGATGATGAATTACATATATGTATAGGTCAGCATGGCCCAATGGATAAGAACGCGTGTTCTTAAACATCCGGTGTACTGATGCTGAGATAAGGGGTTTAACCCCTACGCCGGACAGTTGGACTAAAATGTTGATCTATCGTCCTTGACTTGGTGACGTAAATTACAAGTACCTCTGAAGTCGGAGTGGGTTCTCCTGATGGCGAGGGACACTGTTAATAGGGAAAAGCTAATCCACACGCAACACCCAGTACAGCACTACTAGAGGTAGTGTATACGGACTACGCTTGACTTGAAAGCGAGCGAGCGCAATATATATATATATATATATATATATATATATATATATATATATATATATATATATATATATATATATATATATGTGTGTGTGTGTGTGTGTGTGAGTGGGTGGGTGCGTGAGTGCGTTCGGGTGGCTGCATGCGTGTGTGTGATTATGTGTGTGTGTGTGTGGGTGGGTGGGTGGGTGGGTGCGTGAGTGCATCCGGGTGGCTGCATGCGTGTGTGTGATTATGTGTGTGTGTGTGTGTGTGTGTGTGTGTGGTGTGTGTGTGTTTGTCAGCACCTGTGATTTAGTTTAGTGAAAGCAGTTTGACAATGCAGAGACCCAGGGGTGAAGTCAGCCACAGGTGATAAGCAGTCAGTTCGGTTTGCGTTGAGATTTGTATTCATATCAAATACTTGTTGATTGTGTTTGGACCGATTCAGTGCCGAATAAAAATTAATTTGGACCAAACATGGCGCACAATCAAATGAAGATGCATTATAATGTAAATTTTCATTTTGAACCAACCATGGCACACCAATCAAATGAACATTGAAATTGCGTAAGATACCACGAAACAAAATAAATAACACGTTGACCCTAATATAGCGCTATACCACCCTTCTGTCCAAATGAGAAGTCTTATATGGCGATACATTATCCGTCGGCACTGAACCAGTTAATTAAATAATCTGCACAGTGAAGCTTCAATAAAACATGAACGGGGTCAAGTAGAGTTATTAGGGTACTCATTGAACTCTATGATATTTGAAAATTAAGCAGTTAAATTTGTAAACAAATCAGTTAGTTACATAATCTTTAAAGGACGTAGCAGTAAACCCCAGCATTTTTTGGCTGTTGGTGATTCATGGGCAGGTTTACGTTCAGTAGTTTGCCATTGCTTTCTGAATTACAGGCACCCATACCATTTCATTAAAAAAACCAATGCAAGGAGGTCCGCTGCCAAATCGCCCGAAACTGTATCTCGAAAGCGGTATGCGAGATTACGAACTGCGTCCGTAATCCCTTCGTCGCGGATAATAAATAAAGGTAAATTATTTTGTTGTTATATTTTGACAATGTTAGGTTGTCATTTTTCGTGTCTCAAATGTCTTACATATTTGAAATATGTTTAGGTCATAGAGGTCTTTATTCGCCTTATCACTACTTATGTTTTGCAGGGTTGTCTAGTTTACATTTTGTTGTAGGCTGCATGCTCAACTCCACATTGGCGAAGTGTTGTCTTGAGAACGTTGGACACCCGAGTCTTGCCACGAATGCGTTGTTAGCGGTTAATTTTGACGTCCACAATTACACGTCTCGTCTTGGTACCCGCCTTCTGACAGTTGGACGCCTGCTCCTCACGTCACCCAGCCACACACAGAGATTCGTCTTACTCTGGCAGTTTGGGGCCGAATGAGCTATAACAGTTTCAATGTAATCAGATATTAGCCATTCTAGACGCTTCGCAAAACACGTCAATAAATAGCATACCCGCTCGTAGGCGTAGAGAGGAAAGAGAAAATCTCCCAGATGGGGAAATTGGAGTTTTGAATATGAGAATGATTGATACATAGAAGATTTGGTAAATGTAATCATATATCGGTCTCGAATAGTTAAGTTGGCAGATCTCCTCAAGCATCTAATCTCACCGGTGATTATTTTGCTAAGTGTGATTTGGATAATGTCCAAGTTTGACATTGGTAGCATAGGATTGGTGTGAATGTGCTATTTATTATCTGTCGTTTTGCGGACATGAAGAAAATGGATTAACGACATCAAAAACATTGTACAATCACTACGACACTATCCAGTGCTACCCATCGGACGCCGGAGCACCAATTTTCCCTCCCCATGACGCTTGACGGCAATAGTGGAAGATGATGATGGTGATGAATCATACATCAGATACTGCTGCTTTCTAGCATTTATTCATATTGACGTCTGTAAGTGTAAGAAGACGAAAAAGAAGAAGACGAAGAAGAGGACGATGAAGAAGAAGAGAAGAAGTAGAAGAGGAAGATAGCATTGTATAGGTGTCATGTTTTAAATCCTTACATGCACTAGGTCATAGCCTACTTTATATGAGTGGCCAGTGCCATTCTTCCCCATCTATCCATACCAGTAATTTTGCAGGAAAGCAAGTAACGGACCCTTTTAAACGGCTCAGTGTGTATTGGGCCGTTGGTGTTAAACCCACATTCTAAGAGACCAATGGACTTTTCGGTGGGTGGTTTGGTGAGCATCACAGCCACCGCCTTTACTCCCCAAGACATTTTCTGGAACAGAGTTTAAGCTGGGTCGACCTGGGAGCCTAGTAAAAATCCGCCCTGTGCTGATTCGAACCAACGCTTACCGGACCGTCGGGCGTTCTTTTAGCCACTAGGCCCGACCCCCAAGGACATGATGAGACAAGGGTTAAAACAATTATGATATAGTGGATTAATGCATCGACAGGATGGGAACAAGAATAATTAAAATAACAGTTATGGTAAAATGGATTAATGTAGCGACCAGGTGGGACAAGAATGATTAATATAACAGTTAGTTAGTTAGTTAGTTAAGCATGACCATGGTTGTAGATTCCCAGTCATCGCTTGGTTCTCGTAAACGACTTACTTCTCGTAGAGCATTCAGAACGTCTACCTGGTCCATGGCTCGTCCGCCTTCCACAGTATTCCTACCTGCAAGCCTGTCAGACTGCTCATTCCATTGTACACCTGCATGCCCTGGCACGAAGATGAAACTAATCTTTGCGAGCCGAGACCGCTCCAGAGACGGCAGCCACTCTCTTCGGACACACCCCATCTCTCTCCTCCTGAGGATACTCATTGAGTTACTAAGGACACATGCCCGATTGAATGTCTGTGTTTCGAGCCATTGCTTTGCTTACTGCCATAACTTTCATGGTCAGGCTGCTTGTTGGTCAAAGCAAAAGCGCCAGACTCTTCCTTCACAATTTTCCCTCCGGCCTGAGCCGTAAAGGCCCATGAACTTCTCACTCCTCGGATGACCGACCCATCCGTGTAAATGACAGCATCATCCTCTAAAGAATTCTTGAAGATCAGAATCTCTACTTCCGCTTCCACAGCAGCTGGATTTCTTGCCTGCATTTCCTGTGCATTTGCAATGCACACTGAAAAAGATGTACAGAACTCTGTTGGCACTTGTACCCACTCCTCGCCAGGTTCTAAGTCCTCAAGTGAACACACCTGCTGAAGAATGTCTTCGGCTTGACCCATCCACGACTTCCTCTTTTTAACCTGCTGCCCTTTACCTTCGTAATCTCTCTATACAATGGATGTTATGTGTTTGCGTTGACTCTGAGAAAGGCACGTGCTTGGCAAATTTGTATTCTGTCCCTCATGGTTGGAAAATCAAGAAGGTAGCGCATCGCCCTGCATGTTGTATCTCTTGTACATCCAAGAATAATGCACATAGCTTCATTCTGTATCCTTTCCATCCTATCTATCTGTTTATGGCTGAGAGTCAGGATCGCCATCGCATACTCCAAAACAAAAAGGACCAGACCCTGGTAAATAAGACAAAGATGGCGTTGCTCACAGTTTGCCGCTGCCATCACCCGCATCGCAGCCAAACCCCGCTTGGTCGTTGTTATCACCAGGTCTACGTGCTCAGTATAAGCTAGGCTTCGATCAAATCGTATCCCCAGGTAATTCATTGCCTGCGTTCTTTCCACCGTCTCTGAACCCAGATTTACAGTTGGCGTTGGGGTATGATTAATATATGTTACGAGAAAGTAGATTGCTAAATAAAGTGAATTAATTTGATGACTAGATGGGACAATAATGATTAATATAACAGTTATGACATATTAAAGTAATATAACGACAAGAGGAGACAATAATTATTATAGTAACAATAATGATTGTGGATTAACGTAAACAATTATGATACAATGAATTAATGTAGGGACTAGATGAGAGCAATGATGATTAAAATAATAATAACATATAAAAGATTAATGTAACGACCGATTGGGGTAGATACTGTTCAAGTATTAATATAATAATAGAGTAGATTAACGTTACGAATGAATGGAACAAGACTGATTATAATAACAGTAATATATACACGATTAATATAACAACCGAATTTGGCAGAAAAGATTATAATAGCCAATAGAATATAGTGGACTGATTTTTTGACTGTATGGGACAAGAATGATAAAAATAACAGTAGCGTCTATTAGTAATATATATATATATATATATATCTAGCGAAACCACAGCCAAGGGAACGGGCTTGGTAGAATCAGCGGGGAAAGAAGACCCTGTTGAGCTTGACTCTAGTCCGACTTTGTGAAGACACATGAAGGGTGTAGCATAGGTGGGAGCGCAAGCGCAATTGAAATACCACTACTTTTATCGTTTCTTTACTTATTCAGTAGTCTCTCGGTAGAGATTTGTTCGCAGCAGACGAGCATAATCTCCGGCGGGCCTATTCTCGCTGGTCGCGAGATCCGCACAGTGGAAGTAAGTGAGAGTTTGCTTGCAAATAGACAGGCAATATCTCCTGCGGTAGCTATGGCGGGCCTATTCCCGCTGGTCGCGGGGACCGCTATAAGTCAGGCGGGGAGTCTGACGTTAGTGCACGCTTTACACAGGTCCGGACACTTGTGTTGACAGATGTGCGCGCCCTCATGGTCCGGGCTCGTACAAGGGCCCTCACCTGTGGGACATGGCTGAACGCCTCTAAGCCGGGTCCCTTGGGTGTCAGGGTCTGGCCATAACTCGCCACCGGCTCGTGGTGGTGAGGTCTCGGTGGATTGACGCTGAGCCGCCAGCGTCTGCAGCCTACCTTGTGCCAGACGTATTGGTTACCCATTCCTCTGGAATACACAAGACTAGGCCGAGGGAGGGATCATGTCGTTTGGGCATCACATGATCTCTGAAGCTCTGCCCAGACATTGTGAGGAATATTGGCCACATTCCACTCACATACTTTGGTCTGTCAAGACTGCAAGGTGTCTACTATATATATATATATATATATATATATATATATATATATATATATATATATATATATATATATATATATATATATATATATATATATATATATATATATATATTAGATGGAACAGAAAAATAATGTTAAAATAACAGTTATGCTAGAGTGGATTAATGTAACAAGCGGATGGGAAAGAAGAGGTTAAAGTGGCTAATAGTATAGAGTGGATTGACGAAATGACTAAATAGGATAGACAAGGCTAACGAAGATAATAGAATAGAGATGACTGATGTTACGAGTGGATGGGATGGAATGAATCAACATAATATTCAAGATATGCTAAATTAAATTAACAGCTGGATGTAACGGAGACAGTTATAATAACCTTAAGAAAAATGTGGTTAAATGTAATGTCTGAATGGGACATAAACAGTCAACATGACAAATAGAATAGAGTTGATTAATGTAATGTCTGGATGGGACAGAAATAGTTAAAATGACAAATAGAATAGAGTGGATTAATGTAATGTTTGGATGGGACAGACATAGTTAAAATGACAAATAGAATAGAGTGGATTAGTGTAATGTCTGTATGGGACATAAATAAGTTAAAATGATAAATAGAATAGAGAGGATTAATGTAATGTCTGTATGGGACATAAATAAGTTAAAATGACAAATAGAATAGAGTGGATTAATGTAATGTCTGCATGGGACATACATAAGTTAAAATGATAAATAGAATAGAGAGGATTAATGGAATGTCTGGATGAGGCAGAAATAATTAAAATGATAAATTGAATAGAGTGGATTAATGTAATGTCTGGATGGGACATAAGTAGTTAAAATGACAAACAGAGCAGAGTGAATTAACGTAGCACCTGGATGAGAGCGATATAGTAAAAATGACAAACAGAACAGAGTGGATTAATTTAACGTTTGGATGGGACAGAAATAGTTAAAATGAAAAATAGAATAGAGTGAATTAATATAACGTCTAGATGTACATAAATAGTAAAAATGACAGATAGAATAGTGGTTTAATATAAAGTCTGGATAGGAGGAATACTTAATGATTATGTAGCTCTTGTTGATTATGTAGCCGTTGCTGTTGGTTATGCAGTCGTTGTTGTTGATTATAAGTGCAGATGAGCGGTACCCTCTGCATGCAGCTATATTCAGAGAAAAGGGTGACAGGCTAAAGAGGGGAAAATAATGGATGGGTCGGGCGGAAGATGTCGTCAGACAGGTCTGCAGTCTTACCAGTATCAACACCGGCAAGGAATGGGTGCCGGTGCCTCCAGCTTTAAATGCACTTTCTCCTGCATTATCACACTCGACAGACGGTGCAGAGAGCAGAACCCTTCGGCTGTCAATGCAGAGGTATATAGCGGTTGTAGTTGGTTATGTAGCCATTGTTGTTGATTATATAGCGGTTGTTGTTGATTATATAGTCGTTGTTGTTGATTATATAGCCGTTGTTGTTGGTTATGTAGCCGTTGTTGTTGATTATTTAGCTGTTGTTGTTGATTATATAGCCGTTGTTGTTGATTATATAGCGGTTGTTGTTGATTATATAGTGGTTGTTGTTGGTTATGTAGCCGTTGTTGTTGATTATATAGCCGTTGTTGTTGGTTATGTAGCCGTTGGTATTGATTATATAGCGGTTGTTGTTGGTTATGTAGCCGTTGTTGTTGATTATATAGCGGTTGTTGTTGTTTATGTAGCCGTTGTTGTTGATTATATAGCCGGTGTTGCTGGTTATATAGCCGTTGTTGCTGGTTATATAGCCGTTGTTGCTGGTTATATAGCCGTTGTTGTTGGTTATGTAGCCGTTGTTGTTGGTTATGTAGCCGTTGTTGTTGATTATGTAGCGGTTGTTGTTGATTATATAGCCGTTGTTGTTGATTTTATAGCCGGTGTTGCTGGTTATGTAGCCGTTGTTGTTGATTATATAGCGGTTGTTGTTGATTATATAGCGGTTGTTGTTGATTATATAGCGGTTGTTGTTGATTATATAGCGGTTGTTGTTGATTATATAACCGGTGTTGCTGGTTATATAGCCGTTGTTGTTGGTGATGAATCCTGGACCCTGTACTCAAGACAGGAAAGGAAGTTGAATTCCTTCCACATAAGATGTCTGAGACGTATCCTGGGCATAACATGGAAAGACCACATAACAAACAAACAGGTGCTTGAAAGAGCAGATATTACCACAGTGCACACCCTCCTCAAGCAGAGACGCCTCCGGTGGTTGGGCCACGTATCTCGAATGGAGGACGAACGTATTCCCAAAGATCTCCTTTACGGAGAACTAGCCACAGGAAAGAGGCCAACCGGAAGACCCCAAATGCGATATAGGGATGTGTGTAAACAAGATATGAAAACCATTGGAATAGATCCAGACACGTGGGAGAGAGTTGCAACAGACAGATGCTCCTGGAGAAGAGATGTACGAAACGGACTGGTGCTCTTTGAGCGCAATCAGATCCAAAAAACTGAGGAGAGACGGCACAGGCTCAAAGAGCAGTCACTTACTGCGGGACTTGCCTCGTCTCACAGATGCGGAAACTGTGACAGAGATTGTCATTCTCGAATTGGACTATACAGTCACCAGCGGTGCTGCCAGGCACCTCCCAAGCGGCACAACTCTATAGTCCTTCAGGACTGAAAGAGGCCTACTACTACTACTGTTGGTTATATAGCCGTTGTTGTTGGTTATGTAGCCGTTGTTGTTGATTATATAGCCGTTGTAGTTAGTTATGTAGCCGTTGTTCTTGGTTATATAGCCGTTGTTGTTGATTATATAGCCGTTGTTGTTGATTATATAGCCGTTGTAGTTAGTTATGTAGCCATTGTTGTTGGTTATATAGCCGTTGTTGTTGTTGATTATATAGCGGTTGTTGTTGATTATGTAGCTGTTGTTGTTGGTTAAGTATTCAAGATATTCAATGTTTGAGACAATTTCAGTTTCTGTCATTGTTGATTGAGGTCTGGTATTAATATGTAGATGATTTCGTAGCGATTACTATTTGTTGTTAAGCTCGGAAATTTTTTTTTGATTTTCACTGTGTCTCTTGACAGACTGGGTCAAGTCTTTGTGCCCATTAGGACCGATTGAGAGGAGGGCGGTGGTATGTGCATGGGGTAGAGGGTTTAAAATAACAATTTTAATAGAGTAGATTAATATCAGCACTGGATAGAACAGAAGAAATTAAAATAAGATTTATAATAGAGTAGATTAATGTGACGACTGCATGTAATAGAAGAATTAAAATAACAATTATAAAAGATTATATCAATGTAATCACTGTATGGAACAGATTATTTAAAATAACAATTATAATAGAGTAGATTAAAGTCCCCACTGGATGGAACAGAAGTGTTAAAATAAGAATTATAATAGTGTAGATTAATGTGGCCACTTGATGGAACCGACTATTTAAAATAATAATAATAATAGACTAGATTAATGTCGTCACTGAATGGAACAGAAGAATTAAAATAACAATTATAATAGAGTATATTAATGTAACCATTGGATGGAACAGAAGAATTAAAATAACAGTTATAATAGAGTAGATTAATGCCACCACTGGATGGAACAGAAGGGTTAAAATAACAATTATAATAAAGTAGATTAATGTGACCACTGAATGGAACAGAAGGGATTTAGAAGAGTAAACATACATTGTGCAGGACGCCAAAGCAACCATAAATATATTTATGGAAATATGAGTTGTTGAGTTGAGTCGAGAACCGACATCACAGCGCTAGGGACATTCCCTTACGTGCTCCGTCCTCACCTGCAACAGCCAGTGAAGAGTCCCAATACTAAGCTAGCATATGTCCGTCTAACCTGTTCTCGGAGTTTTGAATGTCGGCCTCTGGTCACTCCCTGCAGCACTATTCTCCCCAAGCTGTGACGACCTACCCGTTCTTCTGCACTATACACACGATTCCAAAGGGCCCGACCACATCTGCCTTATCAGGCACCAATACCCCACCAAAGGGTTACGGAAATATATATTGTAGCAATAGAAAAATACAATCATACAAGATGTTACGTATAATTTTGCAACCTGTAACGGTGAAATATTGCAAGGCCACTGAGGGTGATATGTGAGATGTTTTTAATAGGTAATCACCATAAATAAGATATAGACAACAACAGGCCATCAGACACTTCTGTAAACACAATGCAACAAACGACCTGGTACAATGCGCGAATCAATCTGGAAGGAAGAAAATAGACGGTCGATACACCCGCGTGTTTTTTAAATGTGGCAACAACGTTCAGTATTTAAGAGCGAGTGGACTTCATTTACTAGTCAAATTGAAAACAGTATCAAAAAGGTTTTAGCAACACAAAACTTTACAAGTGTGGAAGTTGTAGTCAACATCTACTGTTACGCAGGTTTGGATGTGTTGTTGCCATGGACTTGTTCTTGCACGCTTAGTGACCAAGTGGTTACTGCCCCGCGCTCCGAAGTTTGTGGGTTCGATTCCTGGCTCCGTCGTTTTGTTCACGAGTGTAGTTTTCTCGGAGACTCCTCGGGGTCATCGCTGGAGATACGGATATCCTGTTTTTTTTGCGACGCTTTTGACAGGCCGCCCTGCGGAAAGAGACCGAGCCGTATGGGATAAAACCCGGTGCATTTAAGTCCATCATCTTGCCCTTTGAACTTTTTTTTTTCGAAAAGTAGCATGCGAAAATATGTTGTTACTATCTGTATTTTTGGAGTGTAAATCATCATCATCATCATCATCATCATCATCATCATCATCATCATCATCATCATCATCATCATCATCATCATCATCATCAGGTTAGTTAGTCCTAAGACCGACCTTGACGTCGCCTGATCGTGACACGTGACTGTCTAATGACTTCCCCATGTTCGCAGTAACGCTTTTCGTCTCCGTTGAATAGAGTCAAGAACCGACATCATGGCATTCAGGACATTTCCATACGTGCTCCGTCCTTATCTTCAACAGCCAGTGAAGAGTTCAATGATCAGTAGCAGTCTGATTATGTGTTTGTCAGCTCTGGATAAGCGCCAACCCGATGTTATTGCTTGCCTGGCTGGCGTAGTTGCGTATCTCAGACGTACTCTTTTTCTGTCCTCCCAGGATTAATTCCTCCGGCATTTTTCACCAGTATACCTCCGTGTTCCATTCTACTACCATGTCTAGCATTTCCTATTGTGGTAAAGAAAAATATATATTCACGAGTTTAGAAATGTTTACTTAAAGTACCTCTTCTTCCATATTAATAAACCAATGGAATTTATTATTTTACTGACTCTGTCATCATCATCATCATGTGCCATGTCGATAAGCGTGGGCGGTCATGTCTCACCATCTCACTCGATCACCAGAGTCATGGATCAGCTCAGTGTTCTTGCCTTGACTATGCCCCGTGGTCAAACAATCCAGGCATGCACTTCTCTGCTTTCCTCTTGTTCTCTTCACCTCAATCTTGACAGTTGTCACCAAGTTCTCCAATTTAATTATTCTCATAACGTGACCAAAAAATTGAGACTGTCTACATCGAATTTCTCTAATCAGTTTACGATTTTCATTTGTTTCCTGTAGTACTTGGTCATTGTTTGACTCTATACATTCTACGATAAAACAAGACCTTAAGTTTTCAAGTTCTTATCTGACTTTATGGCTGATTTCCGTGTTTCAGCATACGGGCCACTTATCTCTAGTGATAATCTCTCCGCAGCTCACTCTGATCAATGTTAAGTCAAGGATCCCCTTAGACGCCACACATTGGGTGTTAGTTAGACCCATAATTTTATAGACCAACCGGCACCAGCTGACTGATGTGGTCAGTCCCACACCGGCCGCCTTTACTTCCCAAGACATCTCCTGGTACCCATTTTAGGCTGGGTCGCCCTGATGTGGATCGAACCGCTGACCACCGGGGTGCAGGCGAGTGTCTAGCCACTTCACCACCGCGGCTGCAATGATTCATGCTACTGGATGTTAAACATTTTGCTTCTCCGGAAATCTGTTGTTATACGAGGGGGCGTCAAATGAAAACCTTAATGTTGTGTGTGTGTGCGTGTGTGCGTGTGTGTGTGTGTGTGTGTGTGTGTGTGTGTGTGTGTGCGCGCGTGTGTGTGTGATCGTTTTGTGATATATTACAAATGTTCTGGATAGTAGGTTTAAGGAAAGAATGCATTTTATCTCATTTTATGATGATAGATCTGCAATATCTCTCTTTTTATTATGATAGAAATGCAACAAATATTGTTTTATAATGATAGATCTGTAACATTTCTCGATGTATGATGGCAGATCTGCAATCTATCTTGTTTTATAATGGTAGATATGCAACAATTCTTATTTTATGATGATAGAACTGCAACCTATCTTGTTTTACAATGATAGATCTGCAACAATTATGGTTTTATGATAATAGATCTGCATCCTATCTTGTTTTATAATAATTGATATGCAACAATTCTCGTTTTATGATGACAGATCTGCAACAACTCTCGTTTTATGATGATAGATCTGCAACAATTCTCACTTTTTGATAATAGATCTGTAATCTATCTTTTTTATAATTATAGATATGCAACAATTCTCGTTTTATGATGATAGATCGGCAATCTATCTTGTTTTAAAATAATAGATATGCAACAATTCTCGTTTTATAATGATAGATCTGCAATCTTGTTTTATAATGATAGATATGCAACAATTCTAGTTTTATGATGATAGATCTACAACAATTCACGTTTTATACAACAATTCTCGTTTTATGATGATAGATCTGCAATCTTGTTTTATAATGATAGATAAGCAACAATTCTAATTTTATGATGATAGATCTGCAACAATTCACGTTTTTTACAACAATTTTCGTTTTATGATGATAGATCTGCAAACAATTCTCGTTTTATTATAATAGATTTGTAATCTTGTTTTATAATGATAGATAAACAACAATTCTAGTTTTATGATGATAGAACTGCAACAATTCTCGTTTTATTATGATAAATCTGCAACAATTATCGTTTTTTAATGATAGATCTGCATTAATTCTCGTTTTATAATGATAGATCATGGATGCACTGAGCCACAAATTAAGGAAACAGTGCAACCAGTCTCTTTTTATCACATCGTACTCTGTATTAGCATTTATGTTTTGTTAAATTATCATCTTTTAATGAAAATCACCATCATCACGTGTGAACATTAATGCATGTTACATCACCATCATGTGCCCTGACAAATGGCGATGGCCTACAAGTCTCTCAGCAGATTTCGGCCGCTGGTGTTTCCACATCAGTTCTACTGTTGGTATGGGTCCACGCTAAGGTCTGGGACCATCATGCACCATGTCTATAGGTCTGCCTCTGTCGCTTGTACCGCTGATCTTTCCCGTCTTGACAATTTTCTTGTACGTCCCTCTTCTCACTATTTGACCAAAGAGTACTTTTCCACCTTTCTTATAGTTGTGAACAATATAAAATAACACAAAGTAATACAGCTTTATAGAACACAGTTACGAAAAGCACAGGATTTTGCGGCGACTAGCCTTCATCAACAAACAAATACATACACAAAACACAACATATAATCTCGGGGGGGGGTGGGGACACATTCCAGTGACTACATTAAGGATAAGAACGAGATGAGGAGAATGAAAAGATGAAAGATGAAAAATGAGAACAATTAAGAGAAGATGAAAATTTGGAGAAAAAAAACCCAGTTATCTCAGAATCCCAGGCTGTGGTACTAATCTTCACCTTGATACTCTTATATAGACAACAATGGCAGTTTTGGTGTCATGGTGACCGAGGTAGGAAATGGTAACGGTTCAGTGAATATCCCAGGTGAATTAATGAAAATAGTACAGGAAAGAGAAGCGGAAGGTAAGGTGGGAAATTGGAAGCAATGGAGATTGATGATGGCCGAGAGTGAAAACTAAGGAGTGCCCCGCTGGATTCCCGTAGAATGCATGAGTGGGTGCCAGTAAAGGATTGGCCATAGTAGACGAAAGCGCAATGATGTTGTGAATAATGTTCTACTTCCTTTAGCCGCCTCGATGTCATCGGTGTTAGTTACCATGGCCCTCAAAGGAAATCGCAACATTGGACTCAGAAACCAAATCTCCGTTGCTTCAAGCTCTTCTTTATTTGATGATTGTTCTTCTTCTTCCTCTTCTTTCGTTTGCCTGAAATATGTTTATAACTGCAATGTTGTCTCTTGTATGAATCTAACAGTCTTTTTTAGTTCACTCAGCGGTCCATAGAGTTTATCTTCCACTGTTGTCTCTCTAGGCCAGAAGGTTCGCTTGGATATGTTGTAGTTTGGGCAATCCTGGAGTATGTGCTCTGCTGTCTGCGACGCCAAACCACATGTGCACATGGCTGAGTCACCAATCTTGAATTTTGTATACATGTGGTTGCGCAATATATTGTGTCCTGTTCTGAGGCGGAGAAGAATGACCTGTTCTGGTCTGTCCATAACGTAGTAGTCGTCTTGAGTAAAGTTTGGTGGCCTTCTGACTGATTTGATCATTCTTTTCCGGGGACTCCACAGTGGGATGGTATCCACTGTATGGTGATCTTATGCTGACTG
This sequence comes from Cepaea nemoralis, assembly GCA_014155875.1. Lineage (NCBI taxonomy): Eukaryota > Metazoa > Mollusca > Gastropoda > Stylommatophora > Helicidae > Cepaea > Cepaea nemoralis. The sequence continues at coordinate 338,228 of JACEFZ010006375.1, read as the reverse complement.
CTAAGTTAAGAAAGTAGTGTCCTTAGAACTGGCAATTTCCCAGACAGGAGCGCCTCTATTACGGATTTTGTATCTGTCAATATCACCACAGGTTGTGTACCATGGCTGGCATTTTGTAATTTCTCTGTGGCTATCTTGATTGGTTCAATTTCAGCTTCATAGTTATGGCAGTACTTTCCTGTTGGAACTCTAGCCGTGTCTCTAGTATTATTTGGGTATTCTATGTACACTCCCGCTCCTCTATTTCGAACACCATTTTGTGCTGACCCATCTGTGTAGACTCGGATCCAGAGATCCTGTGGATATTCGTCATCAAGGAAGCTGAGAGTGGCTGTTCTGCTCTGTACACTGTTCTGTTCTTCCTTGTCAAATATTCCTCTCACTTTGGTCTGGATTTGTAGCGATAGTCTATGTTCATCTTTCCACGGGGTTCGCTCTGGAATAGTTGTCAGGGGGATACCAACTGTGGGAAGATGGAACAGATCGGAACAGTCTGATGGGAGGTGCCTTGAAGAGATTAGAACAAGAATCGTTATGGCAAAGGTAACCTTTTGCAAGATGGAGAACATACTGACCAATAAAAATATGTCAATTGCAATGAGAAAAGGAGTGTTGAAGTGCTACATAGTACCTGCACTTTTGTATGAATATGAAGGATGGACAATGAGCAGACAAGCTGAAAAACATCTAATGGCGATAGAAATGTGGTTTCTGAGGAACAAGCAAAGAATACTATGGGCAGACAGAAAAACCAATGAGCAAGTCATACAAGAAAACCGTAAACTGAATGGAGAAATTAGACATAGACAGTCACATTTTTTGGACACGTTTCAAAGTCAGGAAATTCTTATATAAAATATAGTTTTTAAACCGATAAGTTATTTCAAAGTCAGAAATAAACTAGAGAACTTGTGGACAACAGGCAAGAATGGTGGTTGGGGGGGGGGGGGGGGGGGGGGGGGGGTGTTGGGGGAGAACAAGGGGACGGCAGATAAGTAAATATCTGGATGGCTTGACCACGCGGTATGGTCGAGACAAAACACAAAGCTTTTCCACGACTGTGGTGATCGTGTAAGATGGCGAAATATGACTGCCCACGCTTATCGGCATGGCAAACGATGATGAATAGTGGAACACATATTTTAAAAATAGTTTTCTCTTAATTAAGCAGCGTGTAGAGGAAATTGATTATGATTAACACATGTGTTCAGGAGTAAGAGTTCCTTGTTACATGTACATAAAATTTAAATGACCCGGTGCTTTTATCCACAATACACATTGATTATCAACCCCCATATCAGTGTTATAAAACAGATAATTGTTTCATCCAATATAGTTTTACAAGTGAGAAGTTATTTAATAGTCAGAAAATTGTTACATAATTTTGAAAGGGAGAAGTTATTCCAAGGTAAAAAATAAAATTGTTTCATAAAATATAATTTGAATAGCAAGAAGTTATTTCAAAGTCAGAAAATCTTATATATAAATTAGGATCTCCGTCTGTCTGTCTGTCTGTCTGTATGTATGTATGTATGTCCTTTATTTGTTCGCGAACGGCCCATCCGATTGAGATGAAATTTTCTACACGCCTTCCTTTCATTCCAGCGCTGCCAACTGTGATATTTTGTTAGTGTGAAATCGCCTGCTTACTCAGTATTATTTCATTTTTCATTTTTCATTATAATTTCATATATCTCAGGGGACCTAACTCTGTAAAAGTTATTTCAAGGGGCATAACTTTTCTGTATAACTTATAGTCATATTGTGGCATCGTTTTCAAAGATTTATAAACTCTTTGTCCATAGTTATGTACCGGCATATGAGTTATAATAAATAATGATACAATCTGTAAGGCATTTTCAAAGTTTTCATAAAAATAATGCACAATGCATAACATTGTAACTCATCTTTTTTTGCTTAAGAAGTTACTGTAGTCATGCAGGTGATTAGAAAGAGTTTTCATTAAAAATAATAGGATGGTGTGTGGAAGGACATTCTTTTAAGTTACTTTTTTTGTTGTATGAATTTAATGAGAACTTATATGACTACTTATATGAATTAAATGAGATGCTCCCCACCAGGGACTGGGCGAAGCCGGACAGGGTCAGGCAGACAGATAGACAGACAGACAGGCAGATAGACAGTCGGGAACAGGAACTTATATGACTACTTATATAAATTAAATGAGATGCTTCACACCAGGAGCTGGGCGATGCCGGGCCGGGTCAGACAGACAGACAGACAGACAGACAGTCAGTCGGTAACGGGAACGAGAACTTATATGACTACTTATATGAATTAAATGAGATGCTCCCCACCAGGGTCTGGGCGAAGCCGGGCAGGGTCAGCTAGTCTTATATATAAATTAGGATCTCCGTCTGTCTGTCTGTCTGTATGTATGTATGTATGTCCTTTATGCGCTCGCGAACGGCCCATCCGATTGAGATGAAATTTTCTACACGCCTTCCTTTCATTCCAGCGCTGCCAACTGTCGTATTTTTTTTTCTTCTTCCTCCTCCTCCCTCCTCCCATTCCCAAAATACGTACGTAAATATATGATGATGATGATGAAAGAATCCCCGAACCAAAACGCTAGGGAAAGGGAAGAAAATGACGTGACTACACAGAATCGTCACACGGCAATCATCATCATCATCAAGTGCCGTGCCGGCTGGCGTAGGCGTTCAACTCTGCTGCTGATATATATGCCTCCATGCCACGGCAATATCAATAACAATTCATCTTTTTATGTGTAAGGAAGTTATCTACAGTCGTGTAGAAGGGAAGAACAATCAATGGAAGGACCGAAATCACAGAACCTAGACGAGTATGAATTCGGAATGGCGAACTCCCTCCTCCTCTCTTCTCCTCCTGCCTCTACCTCCTCCCCTCCTCCTGCCTCTACCTCCTCCCTCCACCCTCCTCCTCTTCCTCCTCCCTCTACCTCCTCCCTCTCCCTCCTCCCTCCTCCTTCTCCCTCTTCCTTCTCCCTCTTCCTCTCCCCTCCTCCTCCATCTTCTCCCTCCTACTCCCTCCGCCTCCTCCCTCCTCCTCCCTCTACCTCCTCCCTCCTCCCTCTACCTCCTCCCTCTCCCTCCTCCTTCTCCCCCTCCCTTCTCCCTCCTCCCTCTCCTCCTCCCTTCGCCTCATCCCTCCTACTCCCTTCTCCTCCTCCTCCTCCTCCTCCTCTCTCCTCCTCCCTCCTCTCTCCTCCTCCCTTTTCCTCCCTCTACCTCCTCCCTCCTCCTCCTTCCTCCACATCCCTCTTCCTCCTCCTCCCTCCTCATCATTCCTCCTCCTCCTCCTCCCCCTCCTCCTTCTCCCTCCTCCTTCTACCTCTTCCTCCTCCTCCTTCTCCCTCCACCTCCTCCCTCCTCCTCTCTCCTCCTCCTCCCCCTCCCTCCTCCTCCTCCTTCACCCTCCTCCCTCCTCCTCCTCCTTCACCCTCCTCCTCCCTCCTCCTCCTCCTCTTCCTCCCTCCTCATCCTTCTTCCTCCTCCTCCTCCCTCCTCCTCCCTCCTCCTTCTCCCTTTCCTCCCTCCTTCTCTTAATCCTCCTCCTCCCTCCTATTCCTCCTATCTCCTCCTCCCTCCTCTTCCTCCCTCCTCCACTCTCTTCCTCCTCCCTCCTCCTCCTCTTCCTCCTCCTCCTCCCTCCTCCTACCTCCTCGCCCTACTCTTCCTTCCTCCTTCGCCCTCCTCCTCCCTTCTCCTCCTCCCCTCCTACCCCTCCCTCCTCCCCCTCATCCCTCCTCCTCCTCTCCTCCCTCCTCCTCCCCCTCCTCCTTCCTCCTCCTCCCTCTCCTCCTCATCCCTCCTCCTCCATTCTCCTCCTCCCTCCTCCTCCCTCTACCTCCTCCCTCCTCCTCCCTTTACATTCCTCCTCCTCCCTCTTCCTCCTCCTCCCTCCTCCTCATCCCTCCTCCTCTCCTCCTCCTCCTCTCTCCTCCTCCTCTCTACTCCTCCCTCCTCCTCCTCCCTCTACCTCCTCCCTCCTCCTCCCTTTACATTCCTCCTCCTCCCTCTTCCTCCTCCTCCCCCTCATCCTCTTCCCTCCTTCTCCTCCCTCCTCCTTCTCCCTCTTCCTCCTCTTCCTTCTCCTCCGCCTCCTCCCACTCTCTCCTCCTCCTCCCTCCTCCTCCCTTTCCCTCCTCCTCCCTCTCCTCCTCCTCCTCCTCCTGCGTTCTCCTCCTCCCTCCTTCTCCCTCCTCCTCCTCCCTCCTCTCCTCCTCCCTCCTCCCTCCTCCCTCTTCCTCCCTCTCCCTCCTCCTCCCTCTCCTCCTCCTCCTCCCTCCTCCTCCTCCTGCGTTCTCCTCCTCCCTCCTCCTCCCCCTCCTCCTCCACCCTACTCCTTCCTCCTCTTCCTAATCCCTCCTCCTCCCTCCTATTCCTCCCTATTCCTCCTGTCTCCTGTCTCCTCCTCCCTCCTCTTCCCTCCTCCACCTCCCTCTTCCTCCTCCCTCCTCCATTTACCCAAGACAGACAGACAGACAGATAGTCGGGAACGGGATCTTATATGACTACTTATATGATTTAAATGAGATGCTCTCCACCATGGGCTGGGCCGGGTCAGACAGACAAACAGACAGATAGATGGACAGACAGACAGACAGACAGTCGGGAACGGGAACTTATATGACTACTTATATGAATTAAATGAGATGCTCCCCACCAGGAGTTGGGCGATGCCGGGCCGAGTCAGACAGACAGACAGATAGATAGTCGGGAACGGGAACTTATATGACTACTTATATGAATTAAATGAGATGCTCCCCATCAGGGTCTGGGCGAAGCCGGGCCGGGTCAGACAGACAGACAGACAGACAGATAGACAGACAGACAGACAGATTGTCGGTAACGGGAACGAGAACTTATATGACTACTTATATGAATTAAATGAGATGCTCCCCACCAGGGTCTGGGCGAAGCCGGGCCGGGTCAGCTAGTCTTATATATAAATTGCGATCTCCGTCCGTCTGTCTGTCTGTCTGTCTGTCTGTCTGTCTGTATGTCTGTCTGTCTGTCTGTCTGTCTGTCTGTATGTATGTATGTATGTATGTATGTATGTATGTATGTATGTATGTATGTATGTATGTATGTATGTATGTATGTATGTATGTATGTCCTTTATTTGTTCGCGAACGGCCCATCCGATTGAGATGAAATTTTCTACACGCCTTCCTTTCATTCCAGCGCTGCCAACTGTGATATTTTGTTAGTGTGAAATCGCCTGCTTACTCAGTATTATTTCATTTTTCATTTTTCATTATAATTTCATATATCTCAGGGGACCTAACTCCGTAAAAGTTATTTCAAGGGGCATAACTTTTCTGTATAACTTATAGTCATATTGTGGCATCGTTTTCAAAGATTTATAAACTCTTTGTCCATAGTTATGTACCGGCATATGAGTTATAATAAATAATGATACAATCTGTAAGGCATTTTCAAAGTTTTCATAAAAATAATGCACAATGCATAACATTGTAACTCATCTTTTTTTGCTTAAGAAGTTACTGTAGTCATGCAGGTGATTAGAAAGAGTTTTCATTAAAAATAATGGATGGTGTGTGGAAGGACATTCTTTTAAGTTACTTTTTTTGTTGTATGAATTTAATGAGACGCTACCCGCCAGGAGCTGGGCGAAGCCACGCCGGGTCAGATAGATAGACAGACCCACCTTTTCGCTGCAGTTGTCTACTCCTCCTTTTCCTTCTTCTGCTGATGCTGCTGCCGCCGCTCCATTTACCCAAGTTAATTGTTGGGGAAGATGTAAAGATCTTTCAAGTGCTCTTTCTAATGCTTTTTGTAAGTTGGTCTTCGTTTATCTAAGGTTGTTCTAACTGCAACCAATAAATGATTAGACAGACAGGCAGACAGACAGACAGACAGAGAGGGAGGGACGGACAGACAGACAGACAGACAGACAGACAGACAGACAGACAGACAGACAGACAGACAGACAGACAGACAGACAGACAGACAGACAGTCGGGAACGGGAACTTATATGACTACTTATATGAATTAAATGAGATGCTCGCCATCAGGGGCTGGGCGAAGCCGGGCCGGATCAGACAGACAGACAGACATATAGACAGACAGACAGACAGATAGATAGTCGGGAACGGGAACGGGAGCTTATATGACTACTTATATGAATTAAATGAGATGCTCCACACCAGGAGTTGGGCGATGCCGGGCCGGGTCAGACAGACAGACAGACAGAAAGACAGAAAGACAGACAGACAGACAGACAGACAGACAGACAGACAGACAGACTAACAGTCGGTAACGGGAACGAGAACTTATATGACTACTTATATGAATTAAATGAGATGCTCCCCACCAGGGACTGGGCGAAGCCGGGCCGGGTCAGCTAGTAGTTATATAAAATACAATTTTAAAAGCGAGAAGTTATTTCAAAGTAGGAAATATGTTATATAAATCAATCAATCAATCAATCATGTGCCATGCCGGAAAGCGTGGGCGGTCATGATTCGCCATTTCACTCGATCACCAGAGTGTTATATAAAACATAGTTTTAAAAACGATAAGTTATTTCAAAGTAAGAAATTTTATATCAAATATAGTTTTAAAAGCGAGAATAATTCCAAAGTCAGAAAATTGTTATATAAAATAACATCATCTCATCATGTGCCTTGCCGATAAGTGTTAGCGGTCATGATTCGCCATCTCACTCGATCATCAGAGTCGTGGATCAGCTCAGTGTTCTTGTCTCGACATACAACGTGGCCAAGTCTACCAGGTATTTACTTCTCTGCCTTTCCCTTGTTCACTTCCCCTCGATCTTGCCAGTTGTCAGCAAGTTCTCCGATTTATGTCTTCTCATAACGTGACCAAAATTTTTTGACTGTCTGAGTCTAATTTCTCTAATCAGTGTTCGATTTCACTTGTTTCTTATAGGACTTGGTAACTGGTAGTTCTGGCTGTCCATGGTATTTCTTGTATTTTCCTCAGAAACCCCATTTCCACAGCCATCAGATGTTTTCCAGCTTGTCTGCTCATTGTTCACGCTTCACATCCATACAAAAGTATAGGTTCTATGTAACATTGTAACATTCTTTTTCTCGTTGCAATTGACATCTTTTGATTGGTCAGTATGTTTTTCATCTTGCAAAAGGCTACCTTCGTCATGGCGATTCTTGTCCTAATCTCTTCAAGGCATCTCCAATAAGATATTATGATTGTTCTGAGATAATTGTACCGATTCACTTGTTTAAGAATATTTCCTTTTACTTGCATATTACATTTTGTTTCAATATCAATCTTTATGGCAGCTTGTTGTTTCCAATATACAAGTCTAAGGTCTTTCCCATCAAATTGTAGATCTGCAAGCATCTTTATAATGTTGACATGTCTTACTTTATAAAAAGTCTTCGAGTAGTCAATAAAGCAAAGATGTAGGTCTTTGTTTACTTCTATAGAACGTTCAATTAATTTTCTCAGCATACACACATCAATAATTGTACATTTGCCTTCTACAAACCCACATTGTTCTTCTCCTATTTTCGTTAGTAAGCTCCTGATTCTTCTAACTCTTTGCATGATAATTCTTAGCAAAATCTTCGTGATGTGGCTCATTACTAATTGTTCGATGTTGATCACATTCCAAGGCTCCTGATTTCTTTGGACTTGCAATAAATATAGAATTACATAATTCAGGAAGGTATATCTCCAGTATCATATATTGTATTCATGCAGTATGGTGACCTTGGTCTATTCCATATTCTTCTAAGGACATTGATCATTTCTGTTGTGATGTTGTCTGGAACACGGGTCTTGCCAGTTTTCATATGGTTAAGAGCATTCTGAACCTCCATCTTCAAAATTGATTGTCCTTCATTATTATTTCGAATATCATACTGTTTTCTCTAGTATCATCATAAAGTTCTTCACATAATCTGACCATACATGTAAAATCTGATCTTTTCTAGTAATGATTTTTCCATCTTTTGTTTTTAGGCAGCCTGTTATTGTACGATGTTCTTTTATTAGTAAGGTCCGGAAATTCTTTTGTGCATTAATTTCTTATTTTTACTGTTGTGTTCTTTTTTCAATTTCTATGGCAATTTTTTTTTTCTAGCTATGCTTATTTTACCCCATTGCACAATTTTCTGACTTTTCTGTGAATCTCTTCACTTTTGTCGGGATTATTTTTGTTGTGTCTTCTTGTTTCCATTAGTTATAAAATTTCTTCAATCATCCATTTCTTACGATCCACTTTATTTAATTTTGGAATAGTTGTTTATGCAGCCAAACTGATTGAATTCTTCAATATTTCTCATTTATCATCCACATCTTGAAATATGATCTCTAGCTCAGACAATATATCAAATCTATTCTTTACTTTTATGATGAAATTGTCTTGTGATTCCGTGTCATTTTTCAATGTACACAGATCATATTTAGTGTTTCTTGTATACTTGACTTTCTTTAACTTTACCTTCAATTTGCCTGTAAGCAATCTGTGATCACAGTAACAGTCTGTGCTAGGAACTGATTTTGCGTTAATGCAATTCAAAACCTTCTGGCAATCAGGATGTAATCAATCTGGTTTCTTATCCTGCTGTCAGGACTCCTCCATGTCCATAATCGTCTTGGACGTTGCTTAAACCAGGTGTTTCCGACAATCATTTCCTGCTATTTTGTCCATTCTACAAGTCTGTATCCTCATTCGTTTCGTTCTCCCAAACCATGTTGGCCTACTGTGCATCCATCACCTTGATTTCTTACTTTTGCATTATGATATTTATTTCTGAATCTTTACATTTCTTCAACGCATTCTCCATGTCATTATTAAATTCCTCTATTCGATCTTCACTACTTTCTCCTGTTGGGGCATATATTTGAATGACGTTTATGTTAAAAACTCTGCCCATTAATCTTACCAATAGAACCCTGTCTGACACTGCTCAATATCCTTTAAAAGATGTTGATGTTTGCAGATCCAAGATAAATGCAACACCTCTTTGCCTTTCTTCTCCCATATACTAAATAATTTTAATATCCTCCCCTGTCTTAATCCACGTTCCTTTCCATCTCATCTCGCACATTCCTAATATATTAATATTCTCTCGTCCCATTTCTTGTTTTATGTTATCCAGTATTCCGTCTTCGCTTCGTACGAACATTCCATGTCGCTAATTTCAGTGTTGCTGTCCTTTTCTTGTAACGTTCTATGATTCGACGAATCATGTTAAACTAGATATCTTTAAAGAAGGTAGTTTGTCGTTGCTTTCCTTCTTGGCAGTGACCATACTGGCCGGAGACCGTAGCAACTGTCCCGTTAAAGAGATCGTCTGCCTACCGTCGCAAAACTTAAGCTCATAACCAACAACTATCCTTCGGCTGTCCTCAAAATATAATCCACCTCCCAATGTAGATGAACACAGTTGTATCATTCCGCGTTATTAGCGTTTACTTGTGCTAGTTCTAACTTCGAGAAACAATGGGTGAACACAGAAAATACCACTCATCTCAACAGGACAGCGCAAGCTTTATATTATTTAGTTAAAAATAACGATGCATTGAAACGGTTAGTTAGTTAGTTACATATCCTTTACAGGACGTAGCAGTCAATTCCAGCATTGTTTGATTGTTTGTGATTTCTGGGCATGTTTACTTTCAGTAGTTTGCCATTGCTGTATGAATAACCAGCACTCATACCAGTGTATGGAAACCAACGCAAAGCGGTCTGCTTCCAAATCACCCGCGGCTGTTTTGAACGCAGTATGGAGGTTTAGGAATTGCATTGATAACTCCTTCGCCACAGAGAAACGGTGCAAAGCGCGATTTTCTATATCTTATATCTGCAAAAAAAAAAAAATGTATATTATATGTATAATATATTGGGCAGTGTCAGACAGGGTTATATTGGTAAAATTAATCAGCAGTCCTTTTGACATAAATGTTATTTAAATATATGCCAAAACAAGAGAAAGCAGTGAATATAGTGGAGAGGAATTTATAATGACACGGGGAATGCTTTGAAGAAATGTAAACATTCAGAAATAAACAACATAATGGGTGACAAAAGTAGGAAAGCAAGGCAATGGATGCACAGTAAGCAACTATGGTTTGGGAGAGCGAAACGAGAGAGGATACAGAATTTTAGAAAGGGTGAAAGAGCATGAAATAATTGTCGGAAACACTTTGTTTAAGCAACATCCAAAAAGATTATGGACACGGAGGAGACCTTACAGCAGGATTAGAAACCAGATTGATTACACCCTGATTTGTAGAATTTTTGGAAATGCGTTAACAGTCGCACAAACAGTTCCAAATACAGACAGTTACAATGGTCACAGATTGATTACTGGCAGATTGAAGACAGAGTTAAAGAAAGTCAAGCTAGTTAGTTAGTTGCGGTTCCAACTTCACGGCAAAGGATTGCCCCATAATGCCCCATTTCTGTGCCAGTGAATATCACATAAAATGCTCCTCATTGCCCATGTGAAAAGTGGAGCAGACAGGAGTCTCGACAAATCAAAAGGTATACTATGCACAATGCCATTCCAGAATGCCAACACAAAAGTTCGCCACGAAAAATAATAATCGTCGTTAATCGTCGATGGAAGCTTCAGTCACTAGAAAAGCAGCAGCCATACATTTCTGCATAAGGCAAATTCAGTTAGTTAGCAACTGGCGACCGCAATTTTTCCGAATATGCAGTTCACGACACAAACAACAGCGGACAGATGTAAAGGCACTCCACATGAAATCTAAAGCTCACAGTGTTGCTCCACGCACACAACTCAGTGGCAGGACGCCGAAACCATAGAAAGTCAAATATACATCAGGAAACGACTAAATGTGATCTGTGTACATGAAAAATGACAAGGAAATACAACACAACTTCAACATAGAAGTTAACAGATTTGATATATTGTCCGATCTATAGACCTTATTTCGAGATGTGGATGATCAATGGGAAATATTGAAAAATTCAATCAATTTGGCTGCCGAAACAACTATCCTAAAATTAAAGAAAGTAGGTCGTAAGAAATGTATCAGTGAAGAAATTTTATGACTAACGGAAACAAGAAGACACAACAAAAATAATCCTGACAAATTTAAAGAGATTCACAGAAAAGCCAGAAAATTATGTAAAGAGGCAAAAGAAGCATGACTTGAGAAAAATTTCATAGACATTGAAAAACAACACAAAAGTAAAAATACAAAATTAATGCATAAAAGAATTCAGGAGCTCACTAATCAACAGGCAGCCTAAAAAAAAAAAGATGGAAAAATAATAATAGAAAAAGATCAGATTTTACATATATGTTCAGATTATGTGAAAAACTTTATGATGATACTAGAAAACAGTCTGATATTTCAAATAATAATGAAGGACCAACAATTTTGAAAATGGAGGTTCAGAATGCTCTTAACCATATGAAAACTGGCAAGACCTCCGGTTCAGACATCACAACATAAATGATTAACGCCTTAGAAGAATATGGAATAGACCAAGTCACCAGACTGCTGAACACAATATATGATACTGGAGATATACCTCATTAATTATGTAAATCTATATTTATTGGAATCCCAAAGACATCTGGAGCCTTCGAATGTGATCTACATTGAACAATTCGTATAATGAGCCATATCACGAAGATTTTGCTGAGAATTATCATGCAATGAGTTAGGAAGAAAATACAACCTGAAATAGGAGAAGAACAACGTGGGTTTGTAGAAGGCAAAGGTACATTAATGATCTGTTTATGCCGAGAACATTAATTGAACGTTCTATAGAAGTAAAAAAGACCTACATCACATCTTTGCTTTATTGATTACTCAAAGACTTTTGATAAAATAAGACATGTCAACATTATAAAGATGCTGACAGATCTATAAATGGAATGGAAAGACCTTAGACTTGTTAAACATATATTGGAAACAATAAGCTGCCATAAAGATTGATGATGAAGTAGGTCAATATCAGCCTATTATGAGAGTTGTAAGACAGGGATGCGTAATGTCTCCAGATCTGTTTTCCCTGTACAGTGAAAATATTTTCAGAAATGTAGACGATATGACAGGAATCAGCACTGGAGGACGCAACATCAATAACATTAGATATGCAGATGATACAGTATTGATTGCAGACAATGAGCAGGATCTGCAATATATTTTTATTTGTTTTTAAAGTTGCATATCCCTTACAGGACGCTGCAGTTGACACCAGCACTTTACTACCGTTGTTGAAGTCTTGGCAAGATTTACGTTCAGTAGTTTTCTATTGCTTTCTGAACGACTGGCTCCCACACCAACACGTTAAAAGCAGCGCGATCCGATCTTCTGCCAAATCGGTCACCGCTGTGTTTCGAACGCGGGTAAGCGGCATTAAAAACGTGTCCGCAACGCCATCGCCACGGAGAGGATGCAACATATATTAGATGCAATTATTGCACACAGTGAACAACTAGAATTAAATTGTAAGTGGACACAGATTATGGTCGTCACTAGGAAGAAGGAAATACTATAATGTAATATACAAGTAAATGGGTATAGTATAGTATAGTATAGTATAGTTGACACACTGCGGAACATGTGGCGCCCAAACGACATGACCTCTCTCTCGGCCTAACCTTGTGTTGTCCAGAGGAATGGGTAACCAATACGTCTGGCACAAGGTAGGCTGCAGACGCTGGCGGCGCAGCGTCAATCCACCGCGACCTCGCCACCACGAGCGGGTGGCGAGTTATGGCCAGACCATGACACCCAAGGGACCCGGCTTAGAGACGTTCAGCCAAGTCCCAAAGGTGAGGGCCTCGTACGAGCCCGGACCACAAGGGCGCGCACATTTGTCGATCACAAGTGTCCGGACCTGTGTAAAGCGTGCACTATCGTCAGACTCTCCACCTGACTTTAAGCGGACCCCGCGACCAGCGGGAATAGGCCCGCCTATAGTATAGTATAGTATAGTATAGTATAGTATAGTATAGTATAGTATAGTATATAGGCAGGCCGAGAGAGGGATCATGCTGCATGGGCAACACATGGTTTCTTTATTTTAGCCCAGGCTTTGTGCTACGGAGAGGCAATAACTCCATCCCTGGTCTTAACCGGTCTCGGAATCAAAGCGAGAGGCAACTGTTACGGGTTATAAGTCCTTGTCAGTTGGCGTAGACATGGGGCGCCACGCGTTGCCTCTGACGGTGGGAGACACCTACAGGTGTCACTGATCAGCTACCGCCCGCCTCAAGCTGGGCAGCCCCCGGCCAATTGGTTGCTGATCCGCCACAGCCTGCCTGCTTCAATGGGTGCTTGGGGCTAGGACAAAATCTGAATCGCAGGCTGTAAAACCAGTGCACCGGGTACTAATAAAAAGAATAATAGAAACCTCAAGCTACGGCTTGCAACCTGGAACGTGAGAACCATGTGTCCAGGATTTTCCACTGATTTGACAAATATTGACGATGTGAGAAAAACGGCTGTGATTGATGCTGAACTCAATCGTCTTAACATTGATATTGCTGGCCTGCGGGAGACTCGCCTCGCTGAGGAAGGGTCACTCAGGGAAAACAATTACACCTTTTTTTGGAAGGGAAGAGGGCAGGCAGAAAAAAGGCAACATGGTGTGGGCTTTGCAGTGAAGAATTCGCTAACGGGAATGATTGATATAATGAAAGATAATTATCACTGCGCTTGGCAACCTCTTGTGGATTTGCCACCATTCTCACTGCATATGCACCGACACTCGCATCCTCTGATGATGTGAAGAATACGTTCTATGAGCAGCTAGACTCTGCGATCAAGGCAGTTCCAAAATCCGACTACATTTATATGATCGGTGATTTCAATGCTCGCGTGGGCAAGGACTCGAGTTCATGGCCAGTGTGCCTTGGAAAATACAACATCGGTCGCATGAATGATAATGGGCAAAGGCTACTGGAGCATTGCACTAGAAATGACCTATGTATTACAAACTCCTTTTTTAAAACAAAAGAGCTGCATAAGGTCACATGGAAACATCCAAGATCCGGCCATTGGCATCAGCTGGACTTCATTATCACACGGAGACAACATTTGAACCATACATCATTAACTCGAAGTTACCACATTGCTGAATGTGATACAGATCATTCTTTGGTTGTTGCAAAGGTTAGACTGAGACCAAAGAGAATCTACACAGCTAAACACAAGTGTAGCCCCAGGATTAATATTATTAACACTCACGATCCTGGAAAGTGCTTTGAATTTCAACAGCAACTTAAAGACGCTTTCAATGATACATCAGAAAATTGTATAGTAAATGATAAATGGAGTAAACTTAAGGAAACTATTTATAAAACAGCGGTAGGGGCTTACGGCACTGTAGATCATAAGAGGCAGGACTGGTTTGCGGCAAACAGCCAGATACTGCAGCCCTTGATTGATAAAAAGAAGATAGATCTCTTAAGAAACAAGGATAGACAAACGCGTAACACTCTGAGTGAGCTGAAGCAAGCGAGGAAGGATGTACAAAAGACTGCCAGGCAGTGTGCGAATGACTATTGGATCAAGTTATGTGAGTCCATTCAAATCGCAAGTGATAAGGGAAACATCAGAAGCATGTATGAAGGGATAAAGAAAGCCTGTGATCCAATGATCAAAAGAAGTGCACCGCTGAAAACCTTGACTGGAGAAATCATCACTGATAAAAAACAGCAGATGGATAGAGCAATATTTAGAGCTTTACTCAAGTGAGACCAAACTAGCGGATGATGCCCTCAACGCCATAGAGGCCCTGCCAACTCTTGACCACCTGGACACACTTCCCACTATAACAGAAGTTAAGTGTGCTATAAATGAGCTTGCATCTGGCAAGGCTCCAGGTAAGGATGGGATTCCAATAGAGGTAATCAGGAGTGGGCAACACACACTCGCTCTACAGATCCACCAGCTAATAGAGCTATGCTGGCGAGAAGGACAAGTCCCACAGGATTTCAAAGATTCAAACATCATAACGCTGTACAAGAACAAGGGCGATCGGAGCGACTGCAACACCTATAGGGGTATCTCACTTCTGTGTATTGTTGGGAAAGTATTTGCCAGAATTATCCTGCGCAGACTTCAAGTCCTGGAAGATCAAGTCTACCCCGAATCACAGTGCGGCTTCCGTCAGAACAGGCCTACCATTGATATGATATTCTCATTGCGACAGATGCAAGAAAAATGCCGGGACCAAAATCAGCCACTGTTTATTGCCTTCATCGACCTCACAAAGGCATTTGATTTGGTCAGTCGTGAGGGTCTGTTCAAAGCACTAAAGAAGATTGGCCGCCCACCAACTCTTCTGTCCATTGTGGAATCGTTCCACACAGGCATGAAGGGTATAATCAAGTTTGATGGCTCAACTTCAGAAGAGTTTGAAATCAAGAGTGGAGTTAAGCAAGGGTTGTGTACTATCCCCCACCCTCTTTTGGGATATACTTTTCACTTCTACTGAAATATGCCTTTCGTGATCAGGATGACGGTATATACATTCACTCACGCTCAGATGGTGGCCTCTATAATGCTCAGAGATTGAAAGCCAAGACCAAAATTAGGAGGGTACTAATCAGAGAGTTGCTTTTTGCGGATGATGCTGCGATTACGACCCACTCTGAGGAAGAATTACAACATCTACTATCTGCATTCTCCAATGCTTGTTCTGAATTTGGTTTAACAATTAACAAAAAGAAGACACAGATTATGTCACAAGGTGCACATGGTGTACCATCAATCTTTATTGACGACGCCGAACTGGAGATAGTAGACCATTTTACATATCTAGGATCAGAGGTAAATAGCAAATTATCCCTCGATCAGGAAATAAACATCAGAATTGGCAATTCAGCAACAACAATGAACATGTTAGCAAAAAGAGTCTGGGAGAACAGGAAGCTTACTGCCAAAACAAAAGTCTTCGTCTACCAAGCCTGTGTCCTTAGTACTCTACTTTATGGCAGTGAAACCTGGACAACTTACGCACGCCAAGAGAAACGTTTAAACAGCTTTCATATGCGGTGTCTGCGAAGAATACTTGGTATTAAGTGACAAGACAAAATCACAAATACTGAAGTATTGGAAAGATCAGGTTGTGTGACGTGTATTCCATGCTCAGTCTTCGTAGACTTAGATGGATAGGACATGTTAGGAGGATGGATGATGGTAGAATACCAAAGGACATCTTTTTTGGTGAATTACAGACGGGTAGGAGATCTCAGGGTCGGCCTCTACTACGATACAAAGATGTGTGTAAGCGGGACATGATTGATACAGACATAGATAATGCATATTGGGAGCAAGTCGCCGCTGAAAGTGTTGCATGGAGGGCAAACATCAGAAATGGAATAAAGACAAAAGAGAAAATGATTGCAGATAAAACACACACAGAGCGTGAGAGACGTAAGATGGTGCACAATGGTGGAAATGACGATGTTTTCACATGCATCTACTGTGGGCAAACATTTTCAGCAAGAATTGGCCTTACCAGCCACACCCGCCACCGCCATGGGTCGTAGTTGTTAAGCCTTTTTGAAGCACAATGTACCAAACTATCGTCTGTCAAGATGGAAAGGTGCCAATGTAAATGTATAGTATAGTATAGTATAGTATAGTATAGTGTAGTATAGTATAGTATAGTATAATATAATATAATATAGTATAGTATAGTATAGTATATGTGTGTAGTGTAGTATAGTATAGTACACTATAGTGTGATATAGTGTAGTGTGCCATATTGCTGCTGACAGGGCTGTTCCATGATAAATATACTTATATGAACTCTAACAAAAGGATATCTCGGCTCGCTTCGATACATCAACAACAGCAATATGAACAAAGATGATGAGAAAGACTTCTTTGACGTGAGTCCAACAAAACTGTCGTTTAATACGTTTTACAGTATGCAAGGATTAACGTGTCCAATAATTACTATGCAGCCCTTGCAGGGCATGTTATACCAGGTCCGCAGCAAGTCTTATAGCTTAGCTGACTTAGCTGTCTTAGCTGACAATAATAAACAAAAGGTTCACAAACCTTATCATTGCCGCCGTTGACAAATTGAGCTATACGTCCTCTAAGATTCTTCACTCATTCCATCTGTTGTGTTTCTTTCCGCTCTGGGAAATACAGCTATTTCCTTTCGCTGTTGGTTCATTTCTTCGTGGCGATATTCTGCACCATGTTGCTAAGTCTTTTCCTTGTCAGTTAGTAATATTCCGCCACTGGTTTAATGCCAAGTAACCTATCAGTCCAGTTTAATTTAGTGACATCCAACTTGCACTGCCTTCTCGTTTGCCTTTCCCCACAAGTCTGCCGTTGTTGGGGTAATTGCTCTGTGACGTTTCTTGTGTTTCTAACGCGTCTCCTAGTTTTATATCGTATTTCGCGTCGAGGATTTATCTCTACTCCATATGACGTCATTCATGTTTGCACCGACTATATAGCAGTATGCCCCCTCCCCTTTAAAATGATGCAATCATTTTTTTGAATCGCGATCAATTAACCTGACACATAGTAGTGCAGACATAAGGAGTCATATCTATGCTTGTAAGACGTTATGGCCCCCTATTAATCACACACAAAATTAAAAAAAATTATTATACGACGGGCACGCACACCTGTCTACAATCCCGCAATAGACGTCGTGTAGACAACTCATGGGGAGGCTGTACTAACTAACTATAACAAATTAGTCCCTCATTTGTCAACAAGGACAAGCGTCCTAACTCTAGCTAACTAACCGGAGTAAGGGGACGTGTGTGATTCACAGGTACCAAGTCGTCAATACCAGTGAACGCTCTATAATTGTCGCTGAATTATTTATCCACTGCTGTGTCCGTATCGCATATATATAGGTGAGGTGTTCTGCCTTCTTTGTAGATATCGAGAAATCGTATTAACTCTGAGACTTATACAGCATCGACCTGTTGACTATCAACGAATTGGTTTGTGTGTAATGCAATGGCACTTATTCTCTATCTGCGGCGCAATCATAATGTGGCGTATCCATCTAAATACCGCACCTGTATCTATTGATAGCGATCATTATAATAATCTAATTATAAGAATTTATTAACTAATTAATTATTATAATCGAAGAACGTAAACACTTAATTCTACTAAATTTAAATCTTGTGAACAATCTTATTAACATAATAATACCGTTCATAATATTATACCGATAACACTATATCACACTCTATAGTCTATGCAACTGTTTATCATTCCATTAAATTTGTGGAATTGTTCAGTGTCACTTTCCAATCACTCAACAGTGTCAATATAATTAAATATAATTACTATTCCTAATTTCAGAAACCACATGTTCTAAATTGTCATAAACATATACATACGCAATCCTTCCGAATTCTCGAATCTCGAAAGTTCGTTGACCATAAAGAATCAAATCGCCCCATCCTAGTATCCTGACGTAATGCGGAAAAATAACAGCTTCATCATGCCGCATATCTCATGTCACATCATGTCTCTGCCAAAAAACGAAAATAACAACATATGTATATAACTGACTAATACTATGACAAATTAGTAATTTGTTATTTGTTGTGGAATTTGTCATCTCATCGGGTGTATTTGCCATACAAATTAATTCGGCCTAAATAACTAACATATAACTGAACGTAGACAACTATTAATAACAAAGAAAGCTGCTGTATAGAAGATCTATAGTCGACTAAGAAGATCAGCTAAATTGTTGTCCTTGCCTGGAATGTGACAGATATCAAATTCATAGTCTTGTAAGAGGAGTGACCATAGATGTATTCTGGAGTTCTTAGGATGACCAGACTTAAAGATTTGCAATGGTTTATTGTCAGATAGAACTAGAAATTTCCTCCCAAGAAGATATCTAGAGAATTTCTCAATACTCTCAATTAAAGCTAAAGCTTCAAGTTCAGTGATAGCGTAATTTCTCTGCGTATCTGACAGCTTCTTACTAAAATAAAGAATAGGATGTAACTTGCCGTCATGTATCTGGAGTAACACTGCTGAAATTGCATGAAAACTCGCGTCTGTCTGTAACACGAAATCTTTCGAAATATCAGGCAGTTTTAGAATAGGATGAGTACTGAAAAGAGTTTTGATCTGCTGTAATAGTTTGTCATGATCATTTGTCCAGACAATTTTCGTAGGCTGACCTTTCTTGAGAAGTTCAGAAAATGTTGCTGTCATATCAGCAAAATTAGGAATAAATTTTGATAGTAGTTAATGAGACCTAATAGACTTCTCAGCTCCTTTTTAGTGGTAGGTGGTTTGATGTTGAGAATTTTGGTAACTACCTGTGGATCTGTTTTACGAAACCCATCAGAAATTCTATGACCAAGAAATTGTATTTCAGTGAAACCTATTTCAATCTTACTCGGTTTAGCTTTAAGACCGTGTTGTTGTATTCTCTGAAATACTTGTTTTAAAATTTTAACATGTGTGTCTATGTCTGCAGTATGGATACAGATATCATCCATATACGTAGCAACATTTGAAATACCATGCAGCAATCTTCTCATCATGCGCATAAATGTGCTTGGTGCATTTTGAAGACCGAATGGAAGATATGCCCATTCATATAGACCTAATGGAGTGCTAAAAGCTGTGATATGCATGGAATCTTCATCCATGGGAATCTGCCAATATCCCTTGGTAAGATCAATCTTTGAAAAGAGTTTAGAGTTTGCCATGCCTTCGATTAATTCATCGATATTTGGCATTGGTTCTGCATCAAGGAAGTGTTAACGCGTTTACTTTTCTGTAATCGACGCACAGACGCAATGAACCATCTTTCATTTTCACTATCACTACAGGAGAACAGTAATTTGAGATTGACTTTTTAATGATACCACTTTGATCTAGTTCAGATATTTCAGCTGTAACTTTCTCTAGATAATGTATCGGAATAGGATATGGTTTCACTTTCACTGGAATATCAGAAAGTAGTGTGATTTTATGTTTGATAAGCGATGTCTGTCCGGCTTATCAGGTAAAAAATTGTACTAAACTCTTGTATCGCTGACATCAGTTTATCTTTATTCTGTGTCGACAGATTTTGATTTATTTGTATAGCTTGCCAACCGTTGTCACTATTAACTGTTGGAGTTGGTATTTGTTGTGCAATGGCGTCTTCTTGTTGTTCATTAATCACCCATCATGCCACTGCTACTCTGTGTGGTATTTGTTGTATCGCCTGTGGTGTGTCGGTGTCACGTGCAACGTATGGTTTTAACATATTAATGTGGAAAATTTTATGTTTTCCTTTTACATCAATGAGATAATCCACGTCACTAACTTTTCTGATGACTTCTAAATGGTACCCTGCCATGAAGTAACAAGACAGTCACGAGGGTCGGGTAGTAATAACCAAACTTCGTCTTCTTCTTTCAAGGCTATTGTCTTGGCGTTTCTGTTTTCATACTGCCTGTATTTCTCTCCAGCCATTTCGAGTGCAGATTTCGCAATTTGACAAGCCGTTATGATTTTATCTCTTAACTGAGTAACCATTTCATAGGCTTCTCTTTTCGGGTGGTCTTATGTTTTGTTTGTCAGCATGTCATTGTATAACATCAATGGACCACGAGGATTAGCGCCGTACTACAAGCTCAAACGGAGAAAAACCCGTACTTGATTGTGGTACCTCACGGTACTGCAAATAGTACTGCAGGCAATAGTAATATCCCAATCTTTAGGTCGCTCAGCTGCAACTTTTGCTAGGGTTCGTTTTAGGACCCCGTTGTAATTTTCATTGACCCCATTTGTCATTGGGTGCCAAGGTGAACTAAAGACTTGTGGAATACCTAGTATTTTCATCGCTGCTTGGGTAGCCGCAGATATGAACTGACTACCTCTATCAGACAATATACACCATGGAAATCCTATCCTGCTGAAAATTAATAATAATGAATCTAGGATGGATCTACTGGTGATGTGTTTGAGTGGAATAGCCTCTGCCAACGAGTACAGAGATCAATCATGGTTAAGATGAACCGATTACCATGATCAGTAGTAGTATTTAGTGGACCAACAATATCCACCGCAATCTTCTGAAATGGGCGTGTATGCCAGATCAGTTTTCTGAACATGAGCTTTGGGATGCTTGCCTTTTTGTGTGGTTCTTTGGCATAATGTACATGAACGAACATGCGTTCGTAATATCTTTGGCATAACCAGGCCAATAAAATTGTGCCAATAATCTGTGAGTGGTCTTAACAATACCCATATGACCCGCAAATGGTTAACTATGTGCAAGCTTCAGTGCTTCACTGCGATATTTGGTAGGTAACACTTTTTGTAATAGAAGTGTTGGACCTTTGTTGTACTGTCTGGTTAGAATATTATTGTCCAACATAAATTGCCAATTACCATGCTTAGCTTGTTTAAATGGTTCTTCTATGCTTTTAAAACAGATTTGTAGTGTAGGATCTTGTTTTTGTTCATTGGCTAAGTCAGCTGTCAGTGTGATAGTGTTCTGAGTATTGTCACTATCAGTCTGAGAAGATTGTTTTCTTTTTGTCGCCTCACTTGGGCTCTTGTGACAGCATTTGTTGGAGTATGGCAAATCTCCCATTTAATCGCCTCTTCGTGAGTGCGATCATTTGCATTGGGTATCTTCCCAATGAGTAAACCGGCACACGGATTAGGTAGCACTGCTGCATTTACTGTGCCTTCAAAGTATGGAGATTGTATCGTGATTGTGGCAATTTTATATCTCTCTATTGTGCCGCCAAAAGTTCTGCAGGCAACAGTTTTGCCTGTGTAATCTTGTTTTCTTATCAACTTTTGGTCTACTCCAATAATTGATGCCCCTGTGTCACGAACGCACGTAGTAGGTTCGCCATTCACCCATGCCTGGTGAACTTTAAGTGTGCCATTCTGTATATGTGCCGCATTGGCTTCATGAATGGTTGCTAGACATTCGTCATTAGGGATGTCTTTCTCAGTCTTCTCTATTCTGTCATTGTATGTCTGAATAATAGCTGCATGTGTGTCCTCTATGTCGTCAGAATCACTACTTGAGAACACATACACAGTACTTGCTTCTTTCCAAGTATTTCTCATCGCGCATGACTTACTGGTATGCCCGTACGCCCGACAAGAAAAACATTTAACACTCCTCTTGTAGGAGTCATACTTACTTCTTTTCTTTTCCGTGATGTCTCTCAAGTATGCAGCATACCCAGGACGTTGATCACACATTTCCAAAGACCTGTGAGACAGTTTACAATGTTGACATCGTGTGAAGTGACCCTTCCTCAGTCTGTCGGAATCTCTGTTTGTGGTCTGATAAGGTCCCCTGTTTCTATTTGAAAATTTCTTAACTTACCATTACCTTTGTGATTCTGGATTCTGGCGCTAGCCCCTATCACAAGTTCTGGTTGTGCGCATTCAGCAAATATGTCACGGTGGGCGTTATAAAAGATTCACCCCATGACTCCATCTCACTAAGTGACTTACATTTATTCTCTACGAGGAATACAGACATAGCTTCAGGTACAGCATAAAGAAGTTTGTCTCTCAGTATCAGATCACGTATCTTATCGAAATCAGAACCAACGTCTGCTGCTCTTAACCACTTGTCAAAGCAAGAAGAGGTCTCAGACACGAAGTCGAGGAACGTTTGGTTCGCTTTAGGAGATAGTGTCTTGAATTTTGTACGTAAACCAGCTTCGTCCAAAGAAAAATGTGCAAGGACTCTATCACGCATGTATTTATAGTTGGTTCGCAAGTTCTCAGGAAGCAACTCCATCACCTTTAAAGGTTCTAACGCGAGATGTCGATGGAATAAGATTGGTAAGTCCTGTTCATGGAATTTTATAGAATTTTGCTAGAACCTCAAAATTAGTAATCCAGGAACTTACTGAATCACCTTGTTGCAAGTTACGAATCAGTCCTTGGTATGTCTTAACTGGATCATTATGCTTTGCCTGTATTCTTTCCCATTCTATCTCAGCTTCACGATCCATTTCCAATGTCTTCACCTTTAAATTACCTTCAAGTTCCTTGTCTTTCAGAAGTGCTTCGGCTGCTAGCTTCTCCTTCTCAAATGCTAGTTGCCTTTCCTTCATTTCCGTCTCTGATGCTAACTGCCTTTCTTTCATCTCTCTTTCTGTTGCTAATCTCTCTTTTTCAGCTGCTATTCTCTCCCTTTCCAAAGCCAATTCTTTATCTTTTATCGCCATTTCCTTCTCTTGTAATTCTTTCTGAAATGCATGCTCCCTTTCCTTGCTTTCTTTCTCCGCAGCTAACTTCTCTTGTCTTTCTTCTCTTTCACGTGCTGCTTGTAGTTGTTTTTCTTCCTTCTGTTGCATTTGGAATTCTTTAAACTCCTGCTTCGCCCACGTCCTGAGCTCGCGACCGGTCAAACCAGACTTTTCACCCATGTTCATAAAGTCTTGTAGTGTCGACATGTTGTCCTAACTGCGCTATAACTTATCCAGCTGAAATAAAATAGCGAAGTGCAAAGGAATCGACAAGATGCAAGTACGTTGTCAACAGCGTAGAAGATATATCAAATACAAATGTTGAACGAAAATGTCAACTCCAAAATGAACAATAATGTAGAACAGAATAATGCAAGAAAATTAGCAAACTTAGCGCGAATAAATACCGTCCTAACCTGTTACAATATGTAAATACCAGAAAATAGTATGAAAAATATATTCCTGTATAAAGGATATAATAACACAAGACAAATAACAGTTACGAGAAAACGAGTGACGTGTAACGTAAACACATATCTATTCTCATAAAAGAAAATAACACTGACTAGTGATACAAAGATAACTAACGTAAATGACTACTACAACACAATACTAGTACCGACAAATCGTGAGATCGCTATAAAAGAAATTCGTAACGAGCTGACGAGTGTAAGTACAAACCGTATCTCTATGCTATATAATGATTTTACTTAGCACAGAGATAGCCCACCAACCACCCACGTCGTCAATGAAACGACGAATCGGCCATCGTTAAAATAATATGTATGAACACACCCAATTAGATAACAAATAACACAACAATCAACAAATATACTGGCCTTATGTAGATGTGATGTGTTGAACAAGTTGGCGTTGAGATGGGTATCTGACTATTAATGATACCACCAGTTACGTGATGTAGGTGTGTCGTTGAATTCCATGACAAAATAATGCGTGAGACAATGTCCGTTGAAGTGTGTGATGTCCTATATAGTGTAACAACTAGTGTCCGTAATGTAGATCCGTCCTGATGTCCGTGTAAGTTGAGATGGTGGAAGTGAAGTCGTCTGCGCTGATTTCCAGTACTTGAGGCGTCAGTATAATGTACCGAAATATAGATTCGGTAGTACAATGTGGCACCGTGGCAACGCGCCTGCTGTTTCGGACGAATTAACACTAACAGCACCGGTGTCACTGGTTAAGGTGTGGACCTTACGACGATAAGTACCTTGGGCTGCTCCGAATGTATGGTGGTGAAATGTGGAACGATCCTTGATAATGATTACGACCGTGTGTCTCGTGTGTAATCTGGTGAAGATGTCAACAAGTCTATTGTGAATTTCATGGAGGGAAGTGTCCGTGTGTAGGATAAAGTCGTCCATCTTCTGTTACCTGTCGACATCGGTGTCGAAATCCTTCAAAAATCAAGTCCAAGAGGTGTGTCTATATGTCCTGACTGTATAATGGGTGTGTGGTGGCTGACAAGGTATAATTCCTCCACGTACGAATAAGAACAGAATTTACACACACATAATTATTGACTTTGGGGTGTGTTGATGTTTGGCAAGTGCATAATGGTGGCTGCTGGCTGAGATTTGTTGACATTCCCGGAATACGAGTCCTCCACGTGCCATATTGCTGCTGACAGGGCTGTTCCATGATAATATACTTATATGAACTCTAACAAAAGTATATCTCAGCTCACTTCGATACATCAACAACAGCAATATGAACAAAGATGATGAGAAAGACTTCTTTGACGTGAGTCCAACAAAACTGTCGTTTAATACGTTTTACAGCTTGCACAGGGCCGGATTTAGACTTAATAAGGCCCTAAGCTATTTGAAATATTGGGCCCCTTATAAGTCCAGATATTCTATGTCAGTGACAAATATTTTCGGATACCTAGAGGGTTAAACTGAAATACAATTAAGAAGTATATTGATAGTGCAATAATAAATCTTTAACTTAAAATCATTTTTATTCATAACAAACTTAAAAATGCAAACTCTGGTACAAAGAAACAAAAGTTCTTTTAAAAGGCACAATTTACAAAGACTTATTATCTAATCTCTTGAAACATGTTATAAGGATTCAGGAATTATATTAAACTAAAATATTTTCTTTCTTGCCTTTGCCAGAGCAAAGTCACTGATGACATCATCAAATTATAAACTGCGTAGTTTGTCGCTTTCTATGCACATGAGACTGAGGGAACATAATTTATCTTGAGTCATTGTTGTTCTAAATTCATTTTTTATCCTCTTCAGCTGAGAAAAAGGTCTTTCTCCGGAGCAATTTGCAACCATCATACTAAGAAACAATCTCAAAATTGCTTCTACATTAGGGAATGCTGATTGGACACGATCGCTAAATATTACCCTATACAGATCCTGATGTGTCACACTATCTTGTTCCGCTGAACTATGGGCTTGACTATGTCTAACATATTGATGAAAATGCTTGACTTCTCCTACAAGATTCATGTCCACATCTTCAGGATATGTTTGGCATAAAGCACTAACTCCTTCATGAATCTCTTCTTCTGAAGCTTCTAGTTTTGTTAAGAATGAAAACTTTTTTGCAGCATCATTGTATACTGAGACCCTCTGTGCCAGACTTGACTCTAATGCATCCATCACAGGTATAACTGTTTTGATTCTGAACTTGTCTCTTGGCTCAAGGTTCTCTAAAGCATCATCTTCATCATCATTGATATGCCTTCTTCTATATCTTTTTTTCTTGTAATCAACATCAGGCAATTTTTTCTTTGCTTCTTCTTCAAAATGATCGAAAAGATCCCTGGAACCTTTAACAAAATCCGAAAGTGAAGCATGCAATTTCCTACATACATCTAGACTGATTTGGGGGTCGTGCAGTGATTGACTAGTCTTGTGAAATTCATCCTGCAAGTAACTCCACAAAAATAACAATACCATAAATTCAAACTCCTCTAATTTATTCAAAATGTTTATGGCTTGATTTCTTGTTTCGCCTTTCTCTGTAGTATCAATATGCAGCTGATGCAATACAGAAATGATTCCATCATAACTATCAAGTATTGCACTTGTGGCCATTGAATGTGCTTCCCATCTAGTCTTTGACAAAGACTATGGAACTTTTGAATCATCTTTGAAGAATGACAACAGTACTGCCCATCTATGTGTAGATGATGAAAAGAAATTATATATTTCTTGAACAATTCCAAAAAAGTTTACTGCATCTAAACAACAGTCAACTGCTGCTCTAACAACAAGATTCAGGGAATGACCAGCACATGGAATATACATAGCATACTTGTTAATCTTCAATATTATTTCTTGCATACCCTTGTATTTGCCAGACATAATGGCAGCATTATCATATGACTGGCCTCGACACTTACTAAAATCTATTTTTCACTCATTTGTAAGGTAGTTGTGCACCATCTTAGCCATACTTTCCCCTGTGTGGCTACCCATCTCTAGGAAAGTTAGAAAACATTAAATAGGGAGCCCATCATCTGGTGAAATATACCTCACAATAACAGTGATATGATCAATATGGGACCGGTCTGGAGTGGAATCTACAGATAAACTGAAGTACCCTGCAGTTCTTAAATCATCCAAGATTGAATCTATTACTTTATGTGCCATAATTTGGATAAATTCATCACATATTGTTTTAGGAAGATAAGATGTAACACCTGATCCTTTATTCCTAAATGTTTTTATAAGGCTTACGTTTTCTTGTAAGATATGTTACCGAAGCTGTTCTATGGTCTACAGAGTTTTCATGACTTTGAACTAAATAGGTGTTGCGCCAATCACAAAATCCATCGGATGATAATGGTGTAGAAGAATTTGAAAAGAGTTTACACACGAAACAGTATACACGACCAGTTGCTGGCGAATATACTAACCATTCTCTGCAATATTTTCACCATTAGCCCGTTTGGGATAGAACAAGCTTTTCGAGCAATATCTGTCTTGGTTTGCAAAAAGCTTCTTTGATTTTTTCAAATGAGCCATTTGAGTGCTGACATTCTGACGGACCTTTTTCTACCCAGTATAAAATCTAATCTTTACTTAAATCACCCCATACCCCAACATCATTCTGTTTGTTTGTGTGTGTGTGTGTTTTTTGTTTGTGTGGATGCTGAATCTTCTGTGCTTATACTACTCTCTGGTTTATTAATCTTAATATTTATTTCTTCAGTCGTTGAAGTAGATTCTATGCAACTAGATGTACCAGGCTCTGTATCAGGAATAGGGTGAATATCCTGTGACTGACTCACTGTGGTAGAGGCTTTTGGTTCATCAAGCCCCTTATCTATCTTTGTTAAGAAACTATCTAATTTTGTTATCTTGCTAAACTCTTCTTCAGCTCTCTGCTTCTTTTTCCTCTTTTGAGCTCCACTTTTATAACTTCTGGTTGACATCTTGCAAACTGTGGGCAGAATATTTAATATAACTATAAACATACATTTAAAAGTAATATAATGCATGACATTTATTTTTAATTGAAAATTTCCTGTGATATTACCACTACTTACCAGCAAGCGATATTTGTGTAATAAATAAACATGCAAAGAGAAAATTAACAATATCCTCTCAAGTTTTAATATTAGTTTAATTAATTAAATTAAAGAAGAAAAAAACACAATTAACATATACATTAATACTTAATTTAATACAATCAAAACAAAATAATATGTATTTTTTAATGTGCAGTTCTTTCAAATATATATTTATTTAATAATATCAAATTGTAAGTTTATATATTAAACTTACAATTTGTTATTATACTGACAAAAAAAAAAACGTTAAAAATATATGCTATAATTACAGCTACAGGTGTCCGCATAGGATCGACCTATTTATAAATTTTAAATATGATATCTAATGTTGTATAATTTAAATCTATTTAGGACAATATGTCATTAATTTGAATACGTTTTACCAATGTTTATTTACAAAAAATTATTATCATGCAAAGTCTATTGTTATTTTGACTTGAAAGTATAGAAACTAGATTCTCTATTTTCTATATTTTTTCAATTAAAATACGATAGCAGAAAAATTATTGCATGCAACACCTGTACTAACCATGGTAATTATGCACAAATATCCAACAAAGTTGTGTTTAAATCAAAATATTGTAAAAAAAAAATAAATAAATAAATGCTGTAGAAAATATTCTTGCGTTAGTTAGGTTATGTGCGTACTTGTGTAAAATGCATTTACCTGAATTGTAACTCCAGTAAGGACACACAAAAACACACTGTTCAAAATAATGTCGACAATCAAATTATCAAAGAAACACACTGACAATACTAAATAAAAGGTCAGAAATATGTATCGTCTGCAGGCTCACTCGAACTACAAAAGGTCAGCGCATGTTCGAGTGTAGCGGAACAACACAGGGGAATCCGGGAATCCCCCCCTAGGGTTTGCATAACCGGTTATCGGTAATGCAAACCCTAGGCAAATAGCGCTTTGTTCTTCGAAAAGACGCGCTAAAAAATTGGGTGAAGAGTATGGGACGTCCCGGAAGTGCAGCATTGGGACTAATAATGCTGCAGTATATTTAAGTATACATATATGACAATTGCTCACTCGGACAATATTTTTTGGTGCCCCCCACTTTCTTGGGGGCCCCAAGCTATAGTTTGTGTAGCTTATACGTAAATCCTGCACTGAGCATGCAAGGATTAACGTGTCCAATAATTACTATGCAGCCCTTGCAGGGCCTGTTATACCAGGTCCGCAGCAAGTCTTATTAGTAGCTGACAATAATAAACAAAAGGTTCACAAACCTTATCATTGCCACCGTTGACAAATTGAGCTATACGTCCTCTAAGATTCTTCACTCATTCCATCTGTTGTGTTTCTTTCCGCTCTGGGAAATACAGCTATTTCCTTTCGCCGTTGGTTCATTTCTTCGTGAGCGATATTCTGCACCATGTTGCTAAGTCCTTTCCTTGTCAGTTAGTAATATTCCGCCACTGGTTTAATGCCAAGTAACCATCAGTCCAGTTTAATTGAGTGACATCCAACTTGCACTGCCTTCTCGTTTGCCTTTCCCCATAAGTCTGCCGTTGTTGGGCTAATCGCTCTGTGACGTTTCTTGTGTTTCTAACGCATCTCCTAGTTTTATATCGTATTTGGCGTCGAGGATTTCTCTCTACTCCATATGACGTCATTTATGTTCGCACCGACTATATGGCATAGTGTACGTGAATAGTGTAGTGTAATGTACGTGTGTAGTGTAGTTTATGTGTGTAGTGTAGTGTAGTGTATGTGTGCAGTGTAGTGTATGTGTGTAGTGTAGTGTATGTGTGTAGTGTAATGTATGTGTGTAGTGTAATGTATGTGTGTAATGTAGTGTATGTGTGTAGTGTAGTGTATGTGTGTAGTGTAGTGTATGTGTAGTATAGTGTAGTGTATGCGTGTAGTGTAGTGTATATGTGTAGTGTAGTGTGTGTGTAGTGTATGTGTGTAATGTAGTGTATGTGTGTAGTGTAATGTATGTTTGTAGTGTAGTGTGTGTGTAGTGTATGTGTGTAGTGTAGTGTATGTGCGTAGTGTATGTGTGTAGTGTATGTGTGTAGTGTAGTGTATGTGTGTAGTGTAGTTTAGTGTAGTGTAGTGTATGTGTGTAGTGTAATGTATGTGTGTAGTGTAGTGTATGTGTGTAGTGTAGTGTGTGTGTAGTGTGTGTAGTGTAGTGTATGTGTGTAGTGTAGTGTATGTGTGTAATGTAGTGTATGTGGGTAGTGTAGTGTAGTGTATGTGTGTAGTGTAGTGTATGTGTGTAGTGTAGTGTATGTGTGTAGTGTAGTGTAGTATGTGTGTAGTGTAGTGTAATGTATGTGTGTAGTGTAGTATAGTGTATGTGTGTAGTGTAGTGTAGTGTATGTGTGTAGTGTAGTGTGTGTGTAGTGTAGTGTAGTGTGTGTGTAGTGTAGTGTATTTGTGTAGTGTAGTGTATGTGGGTAGTGTAGTGTAGTGTATGTGTGAAGTGTATTGTAGTGTATGTGTGTAGTGTAGTATATGTGTGTAGTGTAGTGTAATGTATGTGTGTAGTGTAGTATAGTGTAGTGTGTGTGTGTGTGTGTAGTGTAGTGTATGTGTGTAGTGAAGTGTATGTGTGTAGTGTAATGTGTGTGTAGTGTAGTGTAGTGACTTCCGGTCCCTAGCATGGCGGTTAGGCATTGAACCGTTACGGCATCTGGAGTATTTATCCTTGTGGCTGCGGTTTGCATTTCGCATTTCCCTCATGTTGGACTGGTAGTGTATGGTTCCGCCGCCCTGCTACTGCGTGAGTGCGTGGCATGACTCTGTGAGCTGTGATATTCACGTGGAATGCTTTTACATGTCCGCCTTTGTTTGTACAGTGACTTGCATGTTCGGAACAATGGCTACCGGCTGTTGCTGAATTGACTGATTTGAATTTTCGGTTCACGAGTGCATTTTTCAGGAGACTCCTGAGAGTCGGAGCTAGAGTTACGGATTACGTGCTTAAGGCGACGCTTTTGGCGAGTCTCCCTGAGGACAGAGATAAAGCCGTGTGAGAAAACCCGGGTCAATGAGGTCTTTCTGGAGATTGCCGATTCCATTGACGATGAACTGTGGTTTTCGTGGAAGACTTTTGTGTTGGCATTCTGGTGGCGGCATTATGCACAGTGTACCTGTGCGGGCTGTTGGATTGCCGAGACTCCTGTCTGTTCCACTTTTCACATTGGACAGTGGAGAGCCTATTGTGTGATATTCACTGGCACAGGTACGGAGCATAATGGGGACGACCCGTTGCCGTGAAGTTGGAACCTAGACTAACTAACTAACTAACTAACTAACTAACTAACTAACTAACTAACTAACTAACTAACTAACTAACCAACCAACCAACCAACCAACCAACCAACCAACCAACCAACCAACCAACCAACCAACCAACTAACTAACTAACTAACTAACTAACTAACTAACTAGTGTGGTGTATTTGTAGTGTAGTGTATGTATGTAGTGTAGTGTATGTGTGTAGTGTAATGTATGTGTGTAGTGTAGTGTAATGTATGTGGGTAGTGTAGTGTAATGTAGTGTAGTGCAATGTAGTGTAGTGTATGCGTGTAGTATAGTGTAGTGTAGTGTAATGTAGTCTTGTGTAGTGTATGTGTGTAGTGTAGTGTGTGTGTGTGTGTGTAGTTTAGTGTAGTGTATATGTGTAGTGTAATGTAGTGTATTGTATGTGTGTAGTGTAGTGTAATGTAGAGTAGTGTAGTGTATGTGTGTAGTGTATGTGTGCAGTGCAGTGTAGTGTAGTGTATGTGGGTAATGTACTGTAGTGTAGTGTAATGTAGTGCATGTGTGTAGTGTAATGTATTTGTATAGTGTAGTGTCATGTATGTGTGTAGTGTAGTGTAATGTATGTGTGTAGTGTAGTGTACTACAGTATAGTGTAGTGTGTGGTATAGTGTAGTGTAATATATGCGTGTAGTGTATGTGTGTAGTGTAGTGTATGTGTGTAGCGTAGAGTAGTGTAGTCTATGTGTGTAGTGTAATGTATGTGTGTAGTGTAGTGTAATGTATGTGTGTATTGTAGAGTAGTGTAGTGTATGTGTGTAGTGTAGAGTAGTGTAGTGTATGTGTGTAATGTAGTGTAGTGTAGTGTATGTGTGTCGTGTAGAGTAGTGTAGTGTAGTGTATGTTTGTAGTGTAGAGTAGTGTAGTGTATGTGTGTAGTGTAGTGCAGTGTATGTGTGTAGTGTAGAGTAGTGTAGTGTAGTGTAGTGTAGTGTGTGTGTAGTGTAGAGTAGTGTAGTGTAGTGTAGTGTAGTGTATGTGTATGTGTGTAGTGTAGTGTAGTGTATGTGTGTAGTGTATTGTATGTGTTTAGTGTAGTGTAGTGTACGTATGTAGTGTAGAGTAGTATAGTTTAGTGTATGTGTGTAGCGTAGAGTAGTGTAGTGTATGTGTGTAGTGTAGTGTAATGTATGTGTGTAGTGTAGAGTAGTGTAGTGTAGTGTATGTGTGTAGTGTAGAGTAGTGTAGTGTATGTGTGTCGTGTAGAGTAGTGTAGTGTAGTGTATATGTGTAGTCTAGTGTAGTGTATGTGTGTCGTGTAGAGTAGTGTAGTGTAGTGTATGTGTGTAGTGTAGAGTAGTGTAGTGTATGTGTGTAGTGTAGTGTAGTGCAGTGTATGTGTGTAGTGTAGTGTATGTGTATGTGTGTAGTGTAGTGTATGTGTGTAGTGTAGAGTAATGTAGTGTAGTGTATGTGTGTAGTGTAGTGTATGTGTTTAGTGTAGTGTAGTGTATGTGTGTAGTGTAGAATAGTATAGTTTAGTGTATGTGTGTAGCGTAGAGTAGTGTAGTGTATGTGTGTAGTGTAGTGTAATTTATGTGTGTAGTGTAGAGTAGTGTAGTGTAGTGTATGTGTGTAGTGTAGAGTAGTGTAGTGTATGTGTGTCGTGTAGAGTAGTGTAGTGTAGTGTATGTGTG
Source organism: Cepaea nemoralis (assembly GCA_014155875.1). Taxonomy (NCBI): domain Eukaryota; kingdom Metazoa; phylum Mollusca; class Gastropoda; order Stylommatophora; family Helicidae; genus Cepaea; species Cepaea nemoralis. Next base: position 305,546 of record JACEFZ010006375.1, on the reverse strand, counting down.
TAGTGTAGTGTATGTGTGTCGTGTAGAGTAGTGTAGTGTATGTGTGTAGTGTAGAGTAGTGTAGTGTAGTGTATGTGTGAAGTGTAGTGCAGTGTTGTGTAGTGTAGAGTAGTGTAGTGTAGTGTATGTGTGTAGTGTAGTGTATGTGTGTAGTGTAGAGTAGTGTAGTGTATGTGTATTGTGTAGTGTAGTGTAGAGTAATTTAGTGTAGTGTATATGTGTAGTGTAGAGTAATTTAGTGTAGTGTATATGTGTAGTGTAGAGTAGTGTAGTGTATGTGTGTAGTGTAGTGTAGTGTATGTGTGTAGTGTAGTGTAGTGTATTGTAGTGTATGTGTGTAGTGTAGAGTAGTGTATTGTAGTGTATGTGTGTAGTGTAGAGTAGTGTAGTGTATGTGTGTAGTAGTAGTTTAGTGTATGTGTGGAGTCGTAGAGTAGTGTAGTGTATGTGTGTAGTGTAGAGTAGTATAGTCTATGTGTGTAGTGTAGAGTAGTGTATGTGTGTAGTGTAGAGTAGTGTAGTGTATGTGTGTAGTGTAGTGTAGTGTATGTGTGTAGTGTAGTGTATGTGTGTAGTGTAGTGTATGTGTGTAGTGTAGAGTAATGTAGTATAGTTTATGTGTGTAGTGTAGAGTAGTGTAGTGTATGTGTGTAGTGTAGTGTAGTGTATGTGTGTAGTGTAGTGTATGTGTGTAGTGTAGTGTATGTCTGTAGTGTAGTGTATGTGCGTAGTGTAGAGTAGTGTAGTGTATGTGTATAGTGTAGTGTAGTGTAGTGTAGTGTAGTGTATGTGTGTAGTGTAGTGTATGTGCGTAGTGTAGAGTAGTGTAATGTAGTGTATGTGTGTAGTGTAGTGTATGTGTGTAGTGTAGTGTATGTGTGTAGTGTAGTGTATGTGCGTAGTGTAGTGTATGTGTGTAGTGTATGTGTGTAGTGTAGTGTATGTGTGTAGTGTAGTTTAGTGTAGTGTAGTGTATGTGTGTAGTGTAATGTATGTGTGTAGTGTAGTGTATGTGTGTAGTGTAGTGTGTGTGTAGTGTAGTGTATGTGTGTAGTGTAGTGTATGTGTGTAATGTAGTGTATGTGGGTAGTGTAGTGTAGTGTATGTGTGTAGTGTAGTGTATGTGTATGTAGTGTAGTGTATGTGTGTAGTGTAGTGTAGTATATGTGTGTAGTGTAGTGTAATGTATGTGTGTAGTGTAGTATAGTGTATGTGTGTAGTGTAGTTTATGTGTGTAGTGTAGTGTGTGTGTAGTGTAGTGTGTGTGTAGTGTAGTGTATCTGTGTAGTGTAGTGTATATGGGTAGTGTAGTGTAGTGTATGTGTGAAGTGTATTGTAGTGTATGTGTGTAGTGTAGTATATGTGTGTAGTGTAGTGTAATATATGTGTGTAGTGTAGTATAGTGTAGTGTATGTGTGTAGTGTAGTGTAGTGTAGTGTGTGTGTAGTGAGTGTATGTGTGTAGTGAAGTGTATGTGTGTAGTGTAGTGTAGTGTGTGTGTGTAGTGTAGTGTATGTGTGTAGTGAAGTGTATGTGTGTAGTGTAATGTGTGTGTGTAGTGTAGTGTAGTGACTTCCGGTCCCTAGCATGGCGGTTAGGCATTGAACCGTTACGGCATCTGGAGTATTTATCCTTGTGGCTGCGATTTGCATTTCGCATTTCCCTCATGTTGGACTGGTAGTGTATGGTTCCGCCGCCCTGCTACTGCGTGAGTGCGTGGCATGACTCTGTGAGCTGTGATATTCACGTGGAATGCTGTTACATGTCCGCCTTTGTTTGTACAGTGACTTGCATGTTCGGAACAATGGCTACCGGCTGTTGCTGAATTGACTGATTTGAATTTTCGGTTCACGAGTGCATTTTTCAGGAGACTCCTGAGAGTCGGAGCTAGAGTTACGGATTACGTGCTTAAGGCGACGCTTTTGGCGAGTCGCCCTGAGGACAGAGATAAAGCCGTGTGAGAAAACCCGGGTCAATGAGGTCTTTCTGGAGATTGCCGATTCCATTGACGATGAACTGTGGTTTTCGTGGAAGACATTTGTGTTGGCATTCTGGTGGCGGCATTATGCACAGTGTACCTGTGCGGGCTGTTGGATTGCCGAGACTCCTGTCTGTTCCACTTTTCACATTGGACAGTGGAGAGCCTATTGTGTGATATTCACTGGCACAGGTACGGAGCATAATGGGGACGATACGTTGCCGTGAAGTTGGAACCTAGACTAACTAACTAACTAACTAACTAACTAACTAACTAACTAACTAACTAACTAACCAACCAACCAACCAACCAACCAACCAACCAACCAACTAACTAACTAACTAACTAACTAACTAACTAACTAACTAGTGTAGTGTATGTGTAGTGTAGTGTATGTATGTAGTGTAGTGTATGTGTGTAGTGTAATGTATGTGTGTAGTGTAGTGTAATGTATGTGGGTAGTGTAGTGTAATGTAGTGTAGTGCAATGTAGTGTAGTGTATGCGTGTAGTATAGTGTAGTGTAAGGTAATGTAGTGTTGTGTAGTGTATGTGTGTAGTGTAGCGTGTGTGTGTAGTTTAGTGTAGTGTATATGTGTAGTGTAATGTAGTGTATTGTATGTGTGTAGTGTAGTGTAATGTAGAGTAGTGTAGTGTATGTGTGTAGTGTATGTGTGCAGTGCAGTGTAGTGTAGTGTATGTGGGTAATGTACTGTAGTGTAGTGTAATGTAGTGCATGTGTGTAGTGTAATGTATTTGTATAGTGTAGTGTCATGTATCTGTGTAGTGTAGTGTAATGTATGTGTGTAGTGTAGTGTACTACAGTATAGTGTAGTGTGTGGTATAGTGTAGTGTAGTGTAATATATGCGTGTAGTGTAGTGTATGTGTGTAGTGTAGTGTATGTGTGTAGCGTAGAGTAGTGTAGTCTATGTGTGAAGTGTAATGTATGTGTGCAGTGTAGTGTAATGTATGTGTGTAGTGTAGAGTAGTGTAGTATAGTGTATGTGTGTAGTGTAGAGTAGTGTAGTGTATGTGTGTAATGTAGTGTAGTGTAGTGTATGTGTGTCGTGTAGAGTAGTGTAGTGTATGTTTGTAGTGTAGAGTAGTGTAGTGTATGTGTGTAGTGTAGTGTAGTGCAGTGTATGTGTGTAGTGTAGAGTAGTGTAATGTAGTGTAGTGTATGTGTGTAGTGTAGAGTAGTGTAGTGTAGTGTAGTGTATGTGTATGTGTGTAGTGTAGAGTAGTGTAGTGTAGTGTATGTGTGTAGTGTAGTGTATGTGTTTAGTGTAGTGTAGTGTATGTGTGTAGTGTAGAGTAGTATAGTTTAGTGTATGTGTGTAGCGTAGAGTAGTGTAGTGTATGTGTGTAGTGTAGAGTAGTGTAGTGTATGTGTGTAGTGTAGAGTAGTGTAGTGTATGTGTGTCGTGTAGAGTAGTGTAGTGTAGTGTATGTGTGTAGTCTAGTGTAGTGTATGTGTGTCGTGTAGAGTAGTGTAGTGTAGTGTATGTGTGTAGTGTAGAGTAGTGTAGTGTATGTGTGTAGTGTAGTGTAGTGCAGTGTATGTGTGTAGTGTAGTGTATGTGTATGTGTGTAGTGTAGTGTAGTGTATGTGTGTAGTGTAGAGTAATGTAGTGTAGTGTATGTGTGTAGTGTAGTGTATGTGTTTAGTGTAGTGTAGTGTAGTGTATGTGTGTAGCGTAGAATAGTATAGTTTAGTGTATGTGTGTAGCGTAGAGTAGTGTAGTGTATGTGTGTAGTGTAGTGTAATTTATGTGTGTAGTGTAGAGTAGTGTAGTGTAGTGTATATGTGTAGTGTAGAGTAGTGTAGTGTATGTGTGTCGTGTAGAGTAGTGTAGTGTAGTGTATGTGTGTAGTGTAGTGTATGTGTGTCGTGTAGAGTAGTGTAGTGTAGTGTATGTGTGTAGTGTAGAGTATTGTAGTGTAGTGTATGTGTGTAGTGTAGTGCAGTGTTGTGTAGTGTAGAGTAGTGTAGTGTATGTGTGTAGTGTAGTGTAGTGTATGTGTGTAGTGTAGAGTAGTGTAGTGTATGTGTATTGTGTAGTGTAGTGTAGAGTAATTTAGTGTAGTGTAGTGTATATGTGTAGTGTAGAGTAGTGTAGTGTATGTGTGTAGTGTAGTGTATGTGTGTAGTGTATTGTAGTGTATGTGTGTAGTGTAGAGTAGTGTATTGTAGTGTATGTGTGTAGTGTAGAGTAGTGTAGTGTATGTGTGTAGTGTAGTTTAGTGTATGTGTGTAGCGTAGAGTAGTGTAGTGTATGTGTGTAGTGTAGAGTAGTATAGTCTATGTGTGTAGTGTAGAGTAGTGTATGTGTGTAGTGTAGAATAGTGTAGTGTAGTGTATGTGTGTAGTGTAGTGTAGTGTATGTGTGTAGTGTAGTGTATGTGTGTAGTGTAGTGTATGTGTGTAGTGTAGAGTAATGTAGTATAGTCTATGTGTGTAGTGTAGAGTAGTGTAGTGTATGTGTGTAGTGTAGAGTAGTGTAGTGTAGTGTATGTGTGTAGTGTAGTGTATGTGTGTAGTGTAGTGTATGTGTGTAGTGTAGTGTATGTGCGTAGTGTAGAGTAGTGTAGTGTAGTGTATGTGTGTAGTGTAGTGTATGTGTGTAGTGTAGTTTATGTGTGTAGTGTAGTGTATGTGCGTAGTGTAGAGTAGTGTAGTGTAGTGTATGTGTGTAGTGTAGTGTATGTGTGTAGTGTAGTGTATGTGTGTAGTGTAGTGTATGTGCGTAGTGTAGTGTATGTGTGTAGTGTATGTGCCTAGTGTAGTGTATGTGTGTAGTGTAGTTTAGTGTAGTGTAGTGTATGTGTGTAGTGTAATGTATGTGTGTAGTGTAGTGTATGTGTGTAGTGTAGTGTGTGTGTAGTGTAGTGTATGTGTGTAGTGTAGTGTATGTGTGTAATGTAGTGTATGTGGGTAGTGTAGTGTAGTGTATGTGTGTAGTGTAGTGTATGTGTGTAGTGTAGTGTATGTGTGTAGTGTAGTGTAGTATATGTGTGTAGTGTAGTGTAATGTATGTGTGTAGTGTAGTATAGTGTATGTGTGTAGTGTAGTGTAGTGTATGTGTGTAGTGTAGTGTGTGTGTAGTGTAGTGTAGTGTGTGTGTAGTGTAGTGTATCTGTGTAGTGTAGTGTATATGGGTAGTGTAGTGTAGTGTATGTGTGAAGTGTATTGTAGTGTATGTGTGTAGTGTAGTATATGTGTGTAGTGTAGTGTAATATATGTGTGTAGTGTAGTATAGTGTAGTGTATGTGTGTAGTGTAGTGTAGTGTAGTGTGTGTGTGTAGTGAGTGTATGTGTGTAGTGAAGTGTATGTGTGTAGTGTAGTGTAGTGTAGTGTGTGTGTGTAGTGTAGTGTATGTGTGTAGTGAAGTGTATGTGTGTAGTGTAATGTGTGTGTGTAGTGTAGTGTAGTGACTTCCGGTCCCTAGCATGGCGGTTAGGCATTGAACCGTTACGGCATCTGGAGTATTTATCCTTGTGGCTGCGATTTGCATTTCGCATTTCCCTCATGTTGGACTGGTAGTGTATGGTTCCGCCGCCCTGCTACTGCGTGAGTGCGTGGCATGACTCTGTGAGCTGTGATAGTCACGTGGAATGCTTTTACATGTCCGCCTTTGTTTGTACAGTGACTTGCATGTTCGGAACAATGGCTACCGGCTGTTGCTGAATTGACTGATTTGAATTTTCGGTTCACGAGTGCATTTTTCAGGAGACTCCTGAGAGTCGGAGCTAGAGTTACGGATTACGTGCTTAAGGCGACGCTTTTGGCGAGTCGCCCTGAAGGACAGAGATAAAGCCGTGTGAGAAAACCCGGGTCAATGAGGTCTTTCTGGAGATTGCCGATTCCATTGACGATGAACTGTGGTTTTCGTGGAAGACTTTTGTGTTGGCATTCTGGTGGCGGCATTATGCACAGTGTACCTGTGCGGGCTGTTGGATTGCCGAGACTCCTGTCTGTTCCACTTTTCACATTGGACAGTGGAGAGCCTATTGTGTGATATTCACTGGCACAGGTACGGAGCATAATGGGGACGACCCGTTGCCGTGAAGTTGGAACCTAGACTAACTAACTAACTAACTAACTAACTAACTAACCAACCAACCAACCAACCAACCAACCAACCAACCAACCAACCAACCAACCAACCAACCAACCAACCAACCAACCAACTAACTAACTAACTAACTAACTAACTAACTAACTAACTAGTGTAGTGTATGTGTAGTGTAGTGTATGTATGTAGTGTAGTGTATGTGTGTAGTGTAATGTATGTGTGTAGTGTAGTGTAATGTATGTGGGTAGTGTAGTGTAATGTAGTGTAGTGTAATGTAGTGTAGTGTATGCGTGTAGTATAGTGAAGTGTAATGTAGTGTTGTGTCGTGTATGTGTGTAGTGTAGTGTGTGTGTGTAGTTTAGTGTAGTGTATATGTGTAGTGTAATGTAATGTATTGTATGTGTGTAGTGTAGTGTAATGTAGAGTAGTGTAGTGTATGTGTGTAGTGTATGTGTGCAGTGCAGTGTAGTGTAGTGTATGTGGGTAATGTACTGTAGTGTAGTGTAATGTAGTGCATGTGTGTAGTGTAATGTATTTGTATAGTGTAGTGTCATGTATCTGTGTAGTGTCGTGTAATGTATGTGTGTAGTGTAGTGTACTACAGTATAGTGTAGTGTGTGGTATAGTGTAGTGTAGTGTAATATATGCGTGTAGTGTAGTGTATGTGTGTAGTGTAGTGTATGTGTGTAGCGTAGAGTAGTGTAGTCTATGTGTGTAGTGTAATGTATGTGTGTAGTGTAGTGTAATGTATGTGTGTAGTGTAGAGTAGTGTAGTGTAGTGTATGTGTGTAGTGTAGAGTAGTGTAGTGTATGTGTGTAATGTAGTGTAGTGTATGTGTGTCGTGTAGAGTAGTGTAGTGTATGTTTGTAGTGTAGAGTAGTGTAGTGTATGTGTGTAGTGTAGTGTAGTGCAGTGTATGTGTGTAGTGTAGAGTAGTGTAGTGTAGTGTAGTGTATGTGTGTAGTGTAGAGTAGTGTAGTGTAGTGTAGTGTATGTGTATGTGTGTAGTGTAGAGTAGTGTAGTGTAGTGTAGTGTATGTGTGTAGTGTAGTGTATGTGTTTAGTGTAGTGTAATGTATGTGTGTAGTGTAGAGTAGTATAGTTTAGTGTATGTGTGTAGCGTAGAGTAGTGTAGTGTATGTGTGTAGTGTAGTGTAATGTATGTGTGTAGTGTAGAGTAGTGTTGTGTATGTGTGTAGTGTAGAGTAGTGTAGTGTATGTGTGTCGTGTAGAGTAGTGTAGTGTAGTGTATGTGTGTAGTCTAGTGTAGTGTATGTGTGTCGTGTAGAGTAGTGTAGTGTAGTGTATGTGTGTAGTGTAGTGTATGTGTGTCGTGTAGAGTAGTGTAGTGTATGTGTGTAGTGTAGTGTAGTGCAGTGTATGTGTGTAGTGTAGTGTATGTGTATGTGTGTAGTGTAGTGTAGTGTATGTGTGTAGTGTAGAGTAATGTAGTGTAGTGTATGTGTGTAGTGTAGTGTATGTGTTTAGTGTAGTGTAGTGTAGTGTATGTGTGTAGTGTAGAATAGTATAGTTTAGTGTATGTGTGTAGCGTAGAGTAGTGTAGTGTATGTGTGTAGTGTAGTGTAATTTATGTGTGTAGTGTAGAGTAGTGTAGTGTAGTGTATGTGTGTAGTGTAGAGTAGTGTAGTGTATGTGTGTCGTGTAGAGTAGTGTAGTGTAGTGTATGTGTGTAGTGTAGTGTATGTGTGTCGTGTAGAGTAGTGTAGTGTATGTGTGTAGTGTAGAGTATTGTAGTGTAGTGTATGTGTGTAGTGTAGTGCAGTGTTGTGTAGTGTAGAGTAGTGTAGTGTAGTGTATGTGTGTAGTGTAGTGTATGTGTGTAGTGTAGAGTAGTGTAGTGTATGTGTATTGTTTAGTGTAGTGTAGAGTAATTTAGTGTAGTATAGTGTATATGTGTAGTGTAGAGTAGTGTAGTGTATGTGTGTAGTGTAGTGTATGTGTGTAGTGTAGTGTAGTGTATTGTAGTGTATGTGTGTAGTGTAGAGTAGTGTATTGTAGTGTATGTGTGTAGTGTAGAGTAGTGTAGTGTATGTGTGTAGTGTAGTTTAGTGTATGTGTGTAGCGTAGAGTAGTGTAGTGTATGTGTGTAGTGTAGAGTAGTATAGTCTATGTGTGTAGTGTAGAGTAGTGTATGTGTGTAGTGTAGAGTAGTGTATGTGTGTAGTGTAGTGTAGTGTATGTGTGTAGTGTAGTGTATGTGTGTAGTGTAGTGTAGTGTATGTGTGTAGTGTAGAGTAATGTAGTATAGTCTATGTGTGTAGTGTAGAGTAGTGTAGTGTATGTGTGTAGTGTAGAGTAGTGTAGTGTAGTGTATGTGTGTAGTGTAGTGTATGTGTGTAGTGTAGTGTATGTGTGTAGTGTAGTGTATGTGCGTAGTGTAGAGTAGTGTAGTGTAGTGTATGTGTGTAGTGTAGTGTATGTGTGTAGGGTAGTGTATGTGCGTAGTGTAGAGTAGTGTAGTGTAGTGTATGTGTGTAGTGTAGTGTATGTGTGTAGTGTAGTGTATGTGTGTAGTGTAGTGTATGTGCGTAGTGTAGTGTATGTGTGTAGTGTACATGTGTAGTGTAGTGTATGTGTGTAGTGTAGTTTAGTGTAGTGTAGTGTATGTGTGTAGCGTAATGTATGTGTGTAGTGTAGTGTATGTGTGTAGTGTAGTGTGTGTGTAGTGTAGTGTATGTGAGTATTGTAGTGTATGTGTGTAATGTAGTGTATGTGGGTAGTGTAGTGTAGCGTATGTGTGTAGTGTAGTGTATGTGTGTAGTGTATGTGTGTAGTGTAGTGTAGTATATGTGTGTAGTGTAGTGTAATGTATGTGTGTAGTGTAGTATAGTGTATGTGTGTAGTGTAGTGTATGTGTGTAGTGTAGTGTGTGTGTAGTGTAGTGTAGTGTAGTGTGTGTAGTGTAGAGTATCTGTGTAGTGTAGTGTATATGGGTAGTGTAGTGTAGTGTATGTGTTAAGTGTATTGTAGTGTATGTGTGTAGTGTAGTATATGTGTGTAGTGTAGTATAGTGTAGTGTATGTGTGTAGTGTAGTGTAGTGTGTGTGTGTAGTGAGTGTATGTGTGTAGTGAAGTGTATGTGTGTAGTGTAATGTGTGTGTGTAGTGTAGTGTAGTGACTTCCGGTCCCTAGCATGGCGGTTGGGCATTGAACCGTTACGGCATCTGGAGTATTTATCCTTGTGGCTGCGGTTTGCATTTCGCATTTCCCTCATGTTGGACTGGTAGTGTATGGTTCCGCCGCACTGCTACTGCGTGAGTGCGTGGCATGACTCTGTGAGCTGTGATATTCACGTGGAATGCTTTTACATGTCCGCCTTTGTTTGTACAGTGACTTGCATGTTCGGAACAATGGCTACCGGCTGTTGCTGAATTGACTGATTTGAATTTTCGGTTCACGAGTGCATTTTTCAGGAGACTCCTGAGAGTCGGAGCTAGAGTTACGGATTACGTGCTTAAGGCGACGCTTTTGGCGAGTCACCCTGAGGACAGAGATAAAGCCGTGTGAGAAAACCCGGGTCAATGAGGTCTTTCTTGAGATTGCCGATTACATTGACGATGAACTGTGGTTTTCGTGGAAGACTTTTGTGTTGGCATTCTGGTTGCGGCATTATGCACAGTGTACCTGTGCGGGCTGTTGGATTGCCGAGACTCCTGTCTGTTCCACTTTTCACATTGGACAGTGGAGAGCCTATTGTGTGATATTCACTGGCACAGGTACGGAGCATAATGGGGACGACCCGTTGCCGTGAAGTTGGAACCTAGACTAACTAACTAACTAACTAACTAACTAACTAACTAACTAACTAACTAACTAACTAACGAACGAACCAACCAACCAACCAACCAACCAACTAACTAACTAACTAACTAACTAGTGTAGTGTATGTGTAGTGTAGTATATGTATGTAGTGTAGTGTATGTGTGTAGTGTAATGTATGTGTGTAGTGTATTGTAATGTATGTGGGTAGTGTAGTACAATGTAGTGTAGTGTATGCGTGTAGTATAGTGTAGTGTAGTGTAGTGTAGTGTTGTGTAGTGTATGTGTGTAGTGTAGTGTGTGTGTGTAGTTTAGTGTAGTGTATATGTGTAGTGTAATGTAGTGTATTGTATGTGTGTAGTGTAGTGTAATGTAGAGTAGTGTAGTGTATGTGTGTAGTGTATGTGTGCAGTGCAGTGTAGTGTATGTGGGTAATGTACTGTAGTGTAGTGTAATGTAGTGCATGTGTGTAGTGTAATGTATTTGTATAGTGTAGTGTCATGTATGTGTGTAGTGTAGTGTAATGTATGTGTGTAGTGTAGTGTACTACAGTATAGTGTAGTGTGTGGTATAGTGTAGCGTAGTGTAATATATGCGTGTAGTGTATGCGTGTAGTGTAGTGTAATGTATGTGTGTAGTGTAGAGTAGTGTAGTGTAGTGTATGTGTGTAGTGTAGAGTAGTGTAGTGTATGTGTGTAATGTAGTGTAGTGTAGTGTATGTGTGTCGTGTAGAGTAGTGTAGTGTAGTGTATGTTTGTAGTGTAGAGTAGTGTAGTGTATGTGTGTAGTGTAGTGTAGTGCAGTGTATGTGTGTAGTGTAGTGTAGTGTATGTGTGTTGTGTAGAGTAGTGTAGTGTAGTGTAGTGTATGTGTGTAGTGTAGAGTAGTGTAGTGTAGTGTATGTGTGTAGTGTAGTGTATGTGTTTAGTGTAGTGTATGTGTATGTGTGTAGTGTAGAGTAGTATAGTTTAGTGTATGTGTGTAGCGTAGAGTAGTGTAGTGTATGTGTGTAGTGTAGTGTAATGTATGTGTGTAGTGTAGAGTAGTGTAGTGTATGTGTATGTGTGTAGTGTAGAGTAGTGTAGTGTATGTGTGCCGTGTAGAGTAGTGTAGTGTAGTGTATGTGTGTAGTGTAGTGTAATGTATGTGTGTAGTGTAGTATAGTGTAGTGTATGTGTGTAGTGTAGTGTAGTGTAGTGTGTGTGTGTGTGTAGTGAGTGTATGTGTGTAGTGAAGTGTATGTGTGTAGTGTAATGTGTGTGTGTAGTGTAGTGTAGTGACTTCCGGTCCCTAGCATGGCGGTTGGGCATTGAACCGTTACGGCATCCTGGAGTATTTATCCTTATGGCTGCGGTTTGCATTTCGCATTTCCCTCATGTTGGACTGGTAGTGTATGGTTCCGCCGCCCTGCTACTGCGTGAGTGCGTGGCATGACTCTGTGAGCTGTGATATTCACGTGGAATGCTTTTACATGTCCGCCTTTGTTTGTACAGTGACTTGCATGTTCGGAACAATGGCTACCGGCTGTTGCTGAATTGACTGATTTGAATTTTCGGTTCACGAGTGCATTTTTCAGGAGACTCCTGAGAGTCGGAGCTAGAGTTACGGATTACGTGCTTAAGGCGACGCTTTTGGCGAGTCGCCCTGAGGACAGAGATAAAGCCGTGTGAGAAAACCCGGGTCAATGAGGTCTTTCTGGAGATTGCCGATTCCAATGACGATGAACTGTGGTTTTCGTGGAAGACTTTTGTGTTGGCATTCTGGTGGCGGCATTATGCACAGTGTACCTGTGCGGGCTGTTGGATTGCCGAGACTCCTGTCTGTTCCACTTTTCACATTGGACAGTGGAGAGCCTATTGTGTGATATTCACTGGCACAGGTACGGAGCATAATGGGGACGACCCGTTGCCGTGAAGTTGGAACCTAGACTAACTAACTAACTAACTAACTAACTAACTAACTAACTAACTAACTAACTAACCAACTAACTAACTAACTAACTAACTAACTAACTAACTAACTAACCAACCAACCAACCAACCAACCAACCAACCAACCAACCAACTAACTAACTAACTAACTAACTAACTAACTAACTAACTAACTAACTAGTGTAGTGTATGTGTAGTGTAGTGTATGTATGTAGTGTAGTGTATGTGTGTAGTGTAATGTATGTGTGTAGTGTAGTGTAATGTATGTGGGTAGTGTAGTGTAATGTAGTGTAGTGCAATGTAGTGTAGTGTATGCGTGTAGTATAGTGTAGTGTAATGTAGTGTTGTGTAGTGTATGTGAGTAGTGTAGTGTGTGTGTGTAGTGTATATGTGTAGTGTATTGTATGTGTGTAGTGTAGTGTAATGTAGTGTATTGTATGTGTGTAGTGTAGTGTAATGTAGAGTAGTGTAGTGTATGTGTGTAGTGTATGTGTGCAGTGCAGTGTAGTGTAGTGTATGTGGGTAATGTACTGTAGTGTAGTGTAATGTAGTGCATGTGTGTAGTGTAATGTATTTGTATAGTGTAGTGTCATGTATGTGTGTAGTGTAGTGTAATGTATGTGTGTAGTGTAGTGTACTACAGTATAGTGTAGTGTGTGGTATAGTGTAGTGTAGTGTAATATATGCGTGTAGTGTAGTGTATGTGTGTAGTGTAGTGTATGTGTGTAGCGTAGAGTAGTGTAGTCTATGTGTGTAGTGTAATGTATGTGTGTAGTGTAGTGTAATGTATGTGTGTAGTGTAGAGTAGTGTAGTGTAGTGTATGTGTGTAGTGTAGAGTAGTGTAGTATATGTGTGTAATGTAGTGTAGTGTAGTGTATGTGTGTCGTGTAGAGTAGTGTAGTGTAGTGTATGTTTGTAGTGTAGAGTAGTGTAGTGTATGTGTGTAGTGTAGTGTAGTGCAGTGTATGTGTGTAGTGTAGTGTAGTGTATGTGTGTAGTGTAGAGTAGTGTAGTGTAGTGTAGTGTATGTGTGTAGTGTAGAGTAGTGTAGTGTATGTGTGTAGTGTAGTGTATGTGTTTAGTGTAGTGTAGTGTATGTGTGTAGTGTAGAGTAGTATAGTTTAGTGTATGTGTGTAGTGTAGAGTAGTGTAGTGTATGTGTGTAGTGTAGTGTAATGTATGTGTGTAGTGTAGAGTAGTGTAGTGTATGTGTATGTGTGTAGTGTAGAGTAGTGTAGTGTATGTGTGTCGTGTAGAGTAGTGTAGTGTGGTGTATGTGTGTAGTGTAGTGTAGTGTATGTGTGTCGTGTAGAGTAGTGTAGTGTAGTGTATGTGTGTAGTGTAGAGTAGTGTAGTGTATGTGTGTAGTGTAGTGTAGTGCAGTGTATGTGTGTAGTGTAGTGTATGTCTATGTGTGTAGTGTAGTGTAGTGTATGTGTGTAGTGTAGAGTAATGTAGTGTAGTGTATGTGTGTAGTGTAGTGTATGTGTTTAGTGTAGTGTAGTGTATGTGTGTAGTGTAGAATAGTATAGTTTAGTGTATGTGTGTAGCGTAGAGTAGTGTATGTGTATGTGTGTAGTTTAGTGTAATTTATGTGTGTAGTGTAGAGTAGTGTAGAGTAGTGTATGTGTGTAGTGTAGAGTAGTGTAGTGTATGTGTGTCGTGTAGAGTAGTGTAGTGTAGTGTATGTGTGTAGTGTAGTGTATGTGTGTCGTGTAGAGTAGTGTAGTGTAGTGTATGTGTGTAGTGTAGAGTAGTGTAGTGTAGTGTATGTGTGTAGTGTAGTGCAGTGTTGTGTAGTGTAGAGTAGTGTAGTGTAGTGTATGTGTGTAGTGTAGTGTAGTGTATGTGTGTAGTGTAGAGTAGTGTAGTGTATGTGTATTGTGTAGTGTAGTGTAGAGTAATTTAGTGTAGTGTAGTGTATATGTGTAGTGTAGAATAGTGTAGTGTATGTGTGTAGTGTAGTGTAATGTATGTATGTAGTGTAGTGTAGTGTATTGTAGTGTATGTGTGTAGTGTAGAGTAGTGTATTGTAGTGTATGTGTGTAGTGTAGAGTAGTGTAGTGTAGTGTATGTGTGTAGTGTAGTGTAGTGTATGTGTGTAGTGTAGTGTAGTGTATGTGTGTAGTGTAGTGTATGTGTGTAGTGTAGTGTATGTGTGTAGTGTAGAGTAATGTAGTATAGTCTATGTATAGTGCTCCCCCGATGTGTCTCCACCTTGCCGCGGTGGGGGAGCTTGAGTGTCCCACCGACCCCAAGCGCTGTGACAATGGATATAAACTACATATTGGACAGCTCTTGGGATAGGGACCAGACTAAGAGAGACACAACCTGCTGCTCTGCAGGTAGACTGAGGATAGCAGTCAGAATTTAAACTCAGGCGCACGAAGCCACAAACTTTGTCCAGACACTTACACAAAGGCCTCCATCTGAGAGATGTAGCTGAACGCCTCTAAGCTACTACCCTTGGATGAGAGAGCCGGGCCGATACTCACCTACCGAAAAACGGAGGTGAGATACTGAGCACGCTACATGCCCAGTTCAGATACCTGTCCGAAGGCTCTCAGCTGGGGGATATGAGGGATCCCCGGATGAGAGGGCCTGCCCGTTTCTCGCTCACTGCTGTACGGAGGTAAGGTGCTGAGCCGGCAGCACATGTAGCCTACCTCGTGAGCGAGTACAAAAAGGTTGAAGAAGTGCCCCAGTCGAATGAAATGGCTACGAAAACTGTCTGTATCTAACTCATAGAGAGTGTAGACAAAGGTGGAAAAACAAGGTGGAAAAATGTCTCAATAACACGAAATGGAACGCACGGCTAGCGAATCCATTGCGTAGTCCGAAGCGAAAGCTTACCTAGTGGATGTCGCCTGCAGACTGACCGTTCCTGGTGTGTGATTGAGCGACCAGTGGCAAGCGAGATGCCCAACACATGGAAGTGAGGAACTAAAGCAGCCATGAGCAGGACGAGGCAACTCCTCGGGTGAGCCCAGTCTCAGAGCAATATGTGCCGGCTCTGCAATTATGGAAGCCTCCTTGGATAGCGAGGGAATGCCCATGGTCTGCCCCTGCCTTCCCTTGAGGGTCGACCGTGATGTCTCTTATCGTTCTATCTTGACCAGCTGAGATGTGGGCGACATCACAACAATAAGTCTAACGTGCCTCGAAACCCGAGGAAGGCTAACCTCATTAAAAAATGCCCGCCGAAGCCGGAAGTGCCGTCCTACGGGTGGCAAAATAAAAATTGGCACTACGCATTTACGTCCGAGTGAAATGTCTCGTCCGAATGTCTCTCGTGCTAGGAACAGCTCTGACTACCTAGTTTCCGAATGCCGCTCTTGTTCGGAACAGCTCTGACTAGGTAGTTTTCCGAATGTCCGTCGTGCCTGGAACAGCTCTGACGGGCGCAACGACAAGCACATGTCCGTGTCGAAAACTCGCTGAGTGGATACCGTCTGCAGACCTGTCTGGTTTGTGCGGGAACGGCCCGGGGTTAACGAAATGCCCAATATATTGAAGTGAGGAATTAAAGCAGCCATGAGCAGGACGTGACGATTCCCTCGGTGAGCCCAGCACCAGAGCATTATGTGTCGGCTCTGCAATTATGGAAGCCACCCAGGATGGCGGAAAATGCTATGGACTGTCCCTGCCTTCCTTTGAGGGATATGACCGTGAAGTCTCCGACTGTTCCAACTTGACCAACTGGGAGGTGGACGGTACCACAAAAGTGAGAGTCTCCCAGGAATGCAAACCTGGTCAAAAATGCACGCTAAAAGCCGGATGTGTTGACCTAAGGGTTTCGATCCAAGGGTGCCTAACCAGACACACCGCAATCACATCTGAAAAAACACTCCGGATGAACGCAAAGAAGAAGAAGAGTACAGTATAGTCTAATGTAGTGTAGTGTATGTATGTAGTGTAGTGTAGTGTAGTGTAATGTGTGTGTGTGTAGTGTAGTGTATGTGTGTAGTGTAGTGTATGTGTGTAGTGTATGTGTGTAGTGTAATAAGTGTAGTGTAGTGTAGTGTAGTGTAGTGTAGTGTAGTGTAGTGTAGTAACAGCGAAACATGAAATGACGTCTCAGTTAATGTATAGTATAGTATAGCACTGTATAGCAACAACGAAACATAACATAACATCTTTTATAAAGTATAGTGTTGTATAGTAACAGCAAGACATAACATCCTGTCTGATTTAAAGTGTAGCATTGAATAGTAACAGCGACACATAAAATGATATCTTATATAAAATGCAATATTGTATATTAACAACGAAACATAACAATTCTAATTTAAAATATAATACTCTTTAGCGACAGTGACACATAACATGACGTCTGAGATAAAGTATATTTTTGTATCTTCTTCTTCTGTGTGGCGTGGGTAAACGCTTCCCTCTTCTCATGACGTGCCCAAAGAATATGGACTGTCTTCTTCTGATGCGAGTAAACAGTTCTCTTTGTGAGTTAACTTCTTTCAAGATATCTTCATTGATCTTTCTATCAGTCACTGTGCTCACGTCATTCTTCTATGAAACAACATCTGCACAGCTTCAAAATAATATCTAACTTCGTAGGTCAGCATGGCCAAATGGATAAGAACGCGTGTTCTTAAACATCAGGTGCAGGAATGCTAACCTGGTCAAAAATGCACGCAAAAGCCGGATGTGTTGACCTAAGGGTTTTCAACCCAAGGGTGCCTAACGCACACCGCAATCACATCTGAAAAAACACTCCGGATGAACGAAAAGAAGAAGAAGAAACATCAGGTGTGCTGATGCCGAGGTAAGAGGTTCAACCTCTACACCGGAAAGCTGGACTAAAAAGATTATGGACATGGAGGAGTCCTGACAGCAGGATTAGAAACTATACTGATTACATTCTGATTAGCAGAAGGTTTCGAAATGCGTTAACATTTGCAAAAACAGTTCCCAATGCTAATTGTTAAAGTGATCACAGATTACTTACAGGTACAATGAGGGTAAAGTTAAAGAAAGTCAAGTATATAACAGAAGCACTAAATACGATCTGTGTATATTTAGAAATGACAAGGAAATACAAAACAAATTCAACATAGAAATACAGAACATATTTGATACATTATCTGATCTAGAGATCCTGTTTCAAGATATGGATGATCAATGGAAAATGTTGAAGAATTCAATCAAATTGGCTGCAGAAACAACTATTCTAAAATTAAAGAAGATGGGTCGTAAGAAATGGGTGGCTAAAGAAATTTTACAACTAATGGAAACAAGAAGACTCAACAAAAATAATCCTGCCAAATAAAAATAAATTCACAGACAAGTCAGAATATTGTGTAAGGAGGCAAAAGAAGCATGGCTTGAGAAAAATTGCATAGAAATTGAAAAACAACACAACAGTCAAAATACGAAATCAATGCACAAAAAAATTCAGGAACTTACTAATAAAAGAACACGTACATCAGCAGGCTGTCTAAAAAGAAAAGATGGCAAAATCATAATAGAAAAAGATGAGACTCTACATGTATGATCAGATTATGTGAAAAAATTTTATGATGATAACAGAGATGAACAGTATGATATTTGAATTAATAATGAAGGACGGCCAATTTTGAATATGGAGGTTCGGAATGTTCTTAAACATATGAAAACCGGCAAGACCCCTGGTTCAGATAACATCACAACAGAAATGATTAATGCTTTAGTAGAATATGGAATAGATCAAGTCACCAGACTGCTGAACACATTATATGATACCGGAGATATACCTCCTGAATTATGTAATCCTGTATTTATTGCAATCCCAAAGAAATCAGGAACCTTGGAATGTAATCAACATCGAACAATTAGCATAATAAGTCACATAACGAAGATTGTGCTAAAAATTATCATGTAAAGAGTGAGGAAGAAAATACAACCTGAAATAGGAGAAGAACAATGTGGGTTTGTAGAAGGAAAGGGTACAGTAAATGATGTGTATATGCTACGATCAGTAATTGAACGTTCTATAGAAGTAAACAAAGATACACATCTTTGCTTTATTGACTACACAAAGGCTTTCGATACGGTAAGACATGTGAACATGGTAGAGATGCTTGCAGATCTACAAATTGATGGGAATGACAATAGACTTATAAAAACATATATTGGAAACAACAAGCTGCCATTAGGATTGATAATGAAGTGGGAAAATATCAGCCTATTAAGAGAGATGTGAGACAGGGATGTATAATGTCTCCAGATCTTTTTTTTCCCTATAGATGAACATATTTTCAGAAATGTAAAAGATATAAATGGAATCATCATCGGAGGATGAAACATCAATAACATTAGATATGCAGATGAAACAGTATTGATTGCAGACAATGAGCAAGATCTTCAACATTTAGTAGATGCGGTTGTTGCACACAGTGAACAACTAGGGCTAGAATTAAAGTGTAAAAAACACAGATTATGGTCGTCACTAGGAAGAACGAAATACCATAATGAAATATACAAGTACATGGGAATAATATTCAACATGTGATAGGTACAATTATCTCGGAACAGTAATAATATCTGATGGGAGATGCCTTGAAGAGATTAGAACAAGAATCGCCATGCGAAAGTAGCCTTTAGCAAGATGAAAAACATACTGACCATTAAAACGATGTCAATTGAAACGAGAAAAAGAGTGCTGAGGTGTTACATAAGGCCTGTACCTTTGTATGGATGTGAAGCTTGGACAATGAGCAGTCAAGCTGAAAAACATCCGATGTCTGTGGAAATGTGGTTTGTGAGGAGAATGCAAAGAATACCATGAACAGACAAAAAAAAAAAACCAATGACCAAGTACTTCAAGAAACAAATGAAAATCGTAAATTTATTATAGAAATTAGACGTAGACAGCCAAACGTTTTTGGACATATTATAAGAATAAATAAATCGGAGAACTTAGTGAGAAATGGCAAGATCGAGGGGAAGAGAACAAGGGGAAGACAGAGAAGTAAATACCTGTATGGCTTGACCACGTGGCATGGTCGAGACAAGAACACTGAGCTAACCTAATACTCTGCTGATTGACGGAAATGGCGAGTTATGACCGCCCACGCTTACCGGCATGGCACATGATGGGTGGATGGATGTCTTTTACTTGGGGACGTTAATTACAAGTAACTATGAAGTCGGAGTGGGTTCACCTGTTGGCGTGGGACACTGTTAATAGGTTAATCGAATCCACACGCAAAATTCAGTCCAGCATTACTAGAAGTAGTGAGTATGAACTACGCTTGAGTTCAAAGCGAGCGAGAACAAAAACAAAATCACTTCTCTGTTAATTGTTCATGATTCGCTTCCATACATCAGGACTGGCCCAATATAGGTCTTAAGAACTCTCTCTCCTAGACCCTCCTGACCTCAACTCTAATAAATTGCAGAAAATATTATAAAATGCTGCATTTGCTTGGGCTATTTTAAATTTAACTTCCCCAGTACGTCGTCCATCTATTGTTTGCTTTTAAATGACCCGCATACTTGAATACATTGACTTGTTTAAGGTTGGATCCATTAACTTTGATGTTGTATTTGTGTAAACAAATAACTACTAATATTTACTACTGTTTTTCTGTTACTGAGACTAAATTCTTTGTTTTCACTGTCTGTAGCAGTTATATCTATCATTTCTTGTAACTGCGTTTCATTTTCAGCGACTAAAGCCATGTCGTCAGCATTCATTCATTCAGTAGCATGTCCTTTGCATAACCTCGCTCCCATAACAACCTTCCGGAAAACCTCTCGATCATAAGCAAGATGTCCCGCGTCTGATACACCCATCTGGAGATCATCCGCCACATCCTGCACCCATCTTCTCTTTGGCCTTCCTCTTCCTCTCTTCCCAGGCATATACTTTTCCATTATTGTTCTCTCCAAACTTTCGTGACGTTTCAAGTGACCAAAATATTTCAATTTTCTTTGTTTTATCGTCTTTAATAGCCAACCTTCTTCAATATTCAACTCTTGAAGTATGGATGCATTTGTTCTTTTCTTTACCCAAGATATTTTTAGAACTCGTCTATAACATTTATATTCAAAGGCGTTTATGCGCTGTTCAGCTTGTTTAGTAAGTGTCCATGTCTCACAGGCGTATGTTGCAATGGAAAAGATGCATGCTCTTAAAAATCTAATTTTTGTAGTTCTGTCTGTCCCACTCCATAATTTATTCAGCTGTTTTAGTCTTTGAAGAGCAATGGATAGTCGCCGTTTAATTTCTTTCATTGTGTCCCCGTTGTTGGTAATCAATGACCCAAGATATTCAAAATTTTCCACCACCTCCAATTTTTCCCCATTAATGTATATTTCTTTCTCCATGGTAGTTTTATCTGTGTGCATTATCTTTGTTTTTGCTATGTTAAGATATAAGTTGTGATTTTCACTATTCAATTGGGTTGAAGCTATTAGGCTTTCTATGCCATTCTGTGTTGTAGATAGTAATACTGTATCATCAGCATATAGAATCTCTGGTATGTCATGACCACCGATATTTAGGGCCCTGTTTATATCATCTCTGACATTTCTCATTATATTTTCGGCGTACAGGTTAAACAAATAGGGTGATAGCACGCAGCCCTGACGGACTCCTTGCTTGATGTCAAGTTTTCTTTCATGGTTGGTATAGTTTCTTGGCAAGTTTTGCAGAAAGTAGTTTGCCATTGCTTTCCTTCTGCAGTGACTGTACTAATCGGTGGCCATAGCCATTGTCTCTACTGATGAGATCATCTGCCTATCGCCAGCATAACGAAGGATATTTACATTATGGCCACCAATTGATATTTATGGCGTGTCTTGTATGGATCTTATTATTATTTCGCTGTACAAACTGAATATATAAATATTCATGTAGACTTGTTCATGTAGTTGTATTAGTGTGTATTTCTTATTTGTGTACTGACGAAGGCTTCAGCCGCACCGTCACTTTTGTTACTTTTGATTGTTGTTTTAGTCAAATATACTGTATACTTCTCGTTTTGTATGTGTGTTTAATTCGTTATAATAGAGTAGAGTAGAGTAGAGTAGAGTAGAGTAGAGTAGAGTAGAGTAGAGTAGAGTAGAGTAGAGTAGAGTAGAGTAGATATGCGTACTTTATTTCAAAGACTACAGTTATGTCTGTGATATTCATTTCACCAATCTGGAATTACAGAAAGAAGAGAAGCTGAAAAGGGAGCGACCACACTGCAAGAACTCAACCTGCTTCCTCGGAGTGTCCTGAAGTAGTTGGATCTACCCCACGAGCAACAATGGTCTTAACTGTCCAGTTCAGATCTATGTACCAGGTTGGAAACGATACGTTTGACATGTGATGTAGTGTAGCTGTTGATTACCCTTATTAAAAGAAAACCCTGACCGACACAGTTCGCGGCCACTGTACTACTACTAGCCAGACGGCCTACATTCCTCAGGTTCAAGACCGACTCTCGCCTTTGTCCTGCACCCTTAGGTACTATACTATAAGCAGTAGATAACAGTTACATGACAGACAGGTTACCCCCACGTCACTTCTATATCATCTCTTTGTATATCAAGGGATGACGCTGTTGCGAAGGGGTTACACATGTAATTTCCAATCCCGGATATCGCGTTGGAAACCCAGCTGCAGGCTATTTGGAAGCAGACCGACTTGCGCTGGTTTTCATAAACTGGTATGAGTGCCGATCGTTCTGAAAGAAATGGCAAACTACTCAACGTAAACCTGCCAACAAATAACAAACAATAATATTCTGGGGCTGAATGCGACGTCCTGTAAAAGAAATGCAACTAACTAACTACACACTAGATTGTTACAAGACGCATTATAATAGAGCGCAACACCGAACCGTCACACTGTCCAACATCTGATCTCTTGACCCCCCCCCCCCCCTGTCTACCCTCCTGTCAACTTGACCGTTGTCATGAGGTTTTCCAGCTTAATCCTTGTCATGTCCACATAATGTGGATTGAATCCTTCTGATATGAGTATCCAATTCTCCATGTGAGTTAACTGCTTCCGATATGTCTTCATCACTCTGTCTGTCCACCTATGGTGTTCTCAGGAGTCTTCCATAAAACAACACCCAGCAGCTTCCACGTAATTCCTCACTTTGTACATAATTCGCTTCCGTACATCAGAATCGACACAATATGTCTCTTAAGAACACCTTTCCTCACTTCAATTGACAAAGATAAATTGTAGATAATATTCTTCATCTTATGAAAGTCTACCCTTGCTTGAGCTATTCTACATTTAACTTCCTTAATACATCTTCCTTCTGCTATTATTAAAGTAACCTGATACTTAAATACATTGAATTGTTTCAGACTGGTTCCATTCACTTGATGTTTCATTAGAGAACATTTTCTTCTGTATAACTGTTATGTCTAAGGCCTCCTACGTGCACTTTTCAATTATGTGTGGGGAGTGTCCGTGTGGGATGGGCGGAGTTTACTTTCCAGTTTTGCACCATTGAGCACATTGGCAAATCCTTGGCACAGAAAATTGGCACTAAAACACACACACACACACACACACACACGCACATACACGCGCACACACATTCACACACTCACGTGCACACACACATGCACACACACACACACTGTCAACTACTGCCAATAGTACCTTGCTGCGTAGGAGAATAGGGTCTTGGGCCGCCTGGTTATTACAGTAGCCGCGAACTGTGCTGGTTAGGGTTTTCTTCCCCCCCCCCCCCCCACCGACAGAAAATAAATCCACACCTTACCGAGGATTCGAACCCGGGTCTTCCGTAGGAGACCTGGCATTTCTAGCCACTCGACCAGCCACTCCTCACACACACAGACACACACATCGTCTCTGCAGTCCAGAGGCGACCACAAACGCCCTTTGTGGGTATGTGTTCAAAACCCCGCCGTCTCGGCCATGTTTGTCAAACTGCTGTGGCCTACCAGGTGGGCCCAGCCTTAGACCACACTACTAGCAATTATGACCAGCCTTGATCTAGACCAGGCCAGTCAGTGGATTCTGTGCTGAACCACGTCCCAGTCACAACGTAACATGTCTCTCCATAGACGTAAAGTTGCAGTACCGGCCTTGCACACCCCGCTGGTTTACGAGATTGGAGAGTGGAAGGAGAGGTCTGCAACACTGTTCTGTGGAGTTCGTACTTGGGTAACGGGAGGGGAGGAAAGTCTCTGCTCCAACCTCACTCCGATAGACAAGGGCCCTCTTCAGAGCTGGAACAACTTGAACATCAGGATGTCCGGCCTGGGAGTTGAATCTAAGTCTTCCAGGCGATTTCCGAACCGACCGATCGACCAACCGACCGAACGACTAACCATTCTCTTTCTCATGCTGGAGGTCGCATGAGAATGGAGGCGGAGGCAGTAACAGCGTCATTCCGGTGGCTAGAGGAGACTACTGCAACACACGTTGCAAACACATTACGGATTCAAAGAGTATGCTTAGTAAGGTGGAGAAAGAAATGATTCGTGTGGAATGGCTCTCGTCGCCTCAGAGGTCACAGATTGTGAGAACTGTATGGATATTTTGCAGTGGCCATGCGGGGGTGCGGGGTAATGAACAGGCTGATAGGCTAGCAGGGAATGCACCTCTTGGTGGTAGATTGCCTATGGACAAGGGGGAGGTGGTCGTGCGGTTGTGGAACCAGGTGGAGAAGGCAGAGGAACAGACTGAGAACCCATATATGGAAAGAATGAGATTGTGGGAGATCGGCAGGGGTTCTGGAAGAAACGCAAAACTGAGAGGGAAGACCAGGAGAACTTTTAATCAGATAGCGGTGGGAATGATTAGTAGTATGACTCTTCGCTGGCTGTCGAACGAGGGGACGGAGCACGTATGGGAATGTCCAGAGTGCAGTGATGTTGGTTTGTAACTCAACTCAACTCAACGACAAACTAACGGACCGACAAACCGACGTAACGACCGAACGAACGGATGACCGACCGACCGACCAGTTGACCAAGAAACCGACCGGCAGACGGAACAATCAATCAACAAACCAATAAACTAACCAACCAATTGATCAACCAACCAACTACTTTACCAACAAATCAACCAACCTATCAACCTACGGACCTGCCTATCAACCAACCAACAAACAAAAACTATGCAACCAACCGACTAACCAATCAATCGATCAACCAATGTACAGACAATATTTCATCGTAACTATACTAGGAACAAACATATTCCCTTGGTTATGTGATGAGAAGATAGGCATTGGAGACATCGTGACAACTGAAAAGATCGAGGAGAAGAGAGACAGGAGCAGACAAAGAGAAATGATACTGGATGGATTGAGACAGTGGCATGGAGAAATATCATCAGCAGAGTTGATCCAGAAAACTAAGGACCGAGATCTGTGGAGAGTCATGAATGCCTACGCCAGCTGGCTTGACACTTGATGATGATGGTACTAGTAACACACGAAATGTCTGAGTATAGATTTAGTATCATTGTGCAGAAAATATGTCCACCCACAGATCTCTCTGCTGCTGGAGCCAGCCATTGTCCTGGCCCTGTGTGTGGCAGCCTTGCTCACAGATGCCGGCAGCCCCGTGTGTCGAGACGAGCCCGACAGCCTCCTCTCTTGTGTGGAGCAACTCAGCAATCTGTCTGTAAACATGAACCTAAACACTGGTGAGTGTTTGTGGATGTGTGTGTATGTGTGTGTGTGTGCGCTCGCGTGTGTGTGTGTGGATGAGGGTGTGTGTGTCTGTGGATGAGAGTGTGTGTGTCTGTGGATGAGTGTGTATGTGTGTGGATGGGGGTGCGTGTGTGGATGAGGGTGTGTATGTGTCTGTGTGTCTGTGGATTATGGCATGTGTCTGTGGATGAGCGTTTGTGTGTCTGTAGATGAGTGGATGTTTGGAAAGATCAACCGGTTCAACAAACACCCGAAAAAGTCAGATGTGTTGGCCGAAAGCCACAAATATCAAAGCTTTGCTGTAAATTGACACGACACAATTAGTTTTAAAAAATTCCGTCGAATGAAGTAAAAGGTATAATTAGGTTCTAATTATAAATTAATGTCATACCATTTAAATATAAATCTGCAGATAAATTGATGTCACGACTTATATGTCTAGAGATAAATTAGTGTTCCATCCATCATGTGCCATGCCGATCAGCGTGGACGGTCATGTTTTGCCATCTCACTCGATCACCAGAGTCGTGGATCAGCTACGTGTTTCTGTCGCGACCATGCCATGTGGCCAAGCCATCCAGGTATTACTTCTTGGTCTTCCACTTGGTAGCTTCACTTCGATCTTGCCAGTTGTCACCAAGTTCTCCGATTCATTTCTTCTCATAACATACCCACAAAAGTTTGACTGTCTACTTCTAATGTCTCTAATCAGTTTAAGATCTTCTTTGTTTCTTGAAGGACTTGTTCATTGGTTTTTCTGTCTGTTCATGGTATTCATTGAAATTTCCTCAGAAACAACATTTCCATAACCGACAGATATTTTTCAGCTTGTCTGCTCATTGTCCACGCTTCACATCCATACAAAAGTACAGGTTCTATATAGCACTTCAACGCTCTTTTTCTTGTTTCAATTGATATTATTTTATTGGTCAGTATGTTTTTCATCTTGCAAAAGGCTACCTTCGCAATGACAATTCTTGTTCTAATTTCGTCAAGGCATCTCCCATCAGATGTTATGACTGTTCCGATATAACTGTACCGATCCACGTGTTTAAGAATATGTCCATTTACTTGTATATTACACTGTGGTACATCCTTTTTTCCAGTGACGACCATAACCGGTGTCTTCTTACAATTCAATTCTAATTCTAGTTGTTCACTGTATGCAACAACCGCACCTACTAAATGTTGCAGGTCCTGTTTATTGTCTGCAATCAAGACGTATCATCTGCGTATCTAATGTTATTGATGCATCGTCCCACAATGTTGATTCCTGCCACATCTTCTATATTTCTGAAAATACTTTCACTGTACAGGGAAGAAAATATCTGGAGACATTATACATCTCTGTCTCACACCACTCTTAATAGGCTGATATTGACCTACTTCATTATCAGTTCTTATGGCAGCTTGTTGTTTCCAATATGTTTCTTAAAAGTCTAAGGTCTTTTCCTTCAATTTGTAGATCTTCAAGCATCCTTATCATGTCAACATGTCTCACTTTATCGAAAGCCTTTGTTTAGTCTATAAAGCAAAGGTGTAGATCTTTGTTTACTTCTATAGAACGTTGAAGTACTGTTCTCAGTGTATACACAGCATTTACTGTACCCTTGCCTTCTACAAACGCACATTGTTCTTCTCCTATTTCAGGTTGTATTTTCTTCCTAACTCTTTACATGATAATTCTTAACAAAATCTTCGTGATGTGACTCATTATACTAGTTGTTCGATGTTGATCACATTCCAAGGCTCTTAATTTCTTTGGGATTGCAATAAATACAGAGTTACATAATTCATGAGGCATATTTCCAGTATCATATATTGTATTCAACAAGCTGGTAACTTTATCTATTCCATATTTTTCTAAAGCATTAATAATTTCTGTTGTATACTGTCTGAACCGGGGGTCTTGTCAGATTTCATATGGTTAAGAGCATTCTGAACCTCCATCTTCAAAATTGATGGTCCTTCATTAATATTTTGAACATTATACTGTTATTCTCTGTTATCATCATAAAGATTGTTCACATGATATGACCATACATGTACAATCTGACCGTTTTCTATTATGATTTTTTCTATCTGTTGTCTTTAGGTAGCCTGTGAATGTATGTGTTCTTTTATTATTAAGCTCCTGAATTCTTTTATGCATTAGTTTGGTATTTTTACTGTTGTGTTGCTTTTCAATTTCTATGCAGTTTTTCTCAAGCCGTGCTTCTTTTGCCTCCTTACATAATATTCTGACTCCTTCTGTGAATTTTTTCATTTTTGGCAGGATTAATTTTGTTCTATCTTCTTGTTTCCATTAGTTGTAAAATTTCTTCAGTCATCCATGTCTTACGACCCCCTTTCTTTAACTTTGGAATAGTTTTTTCTGCAGCACAACTGATTGAATTCTTCAACATTTCCCATTGATTATCCACATCTTGAAATAGGATCTCTAGATAAAACAATATATCAAATTTGTTCTTTACTTCTATGTTAAAATTATCTTGTATTTCTTTGTCAGTTTCAATTTGCACAAATCATATTTAGGGTTTCCTGTTGTATACTTGACTTTCTTTAATTTTACCCTCAAATTTTCCCATAATTAATCTGTGATCACTGTAACGGTCAGCATTGGAGACTGTTTTTACAACTGTTAAAGCACTTCAAAGAAGGGTATCTATCTGGTTTTTAATCCTGCTGCTTGGACTCCTCCATGTCCATAGTCGTCTAGGATGCTGTTTAAACCAGGTGTTTCCTACAACCATTTCTTGTTCTTTTGCTCATTCTACAAGTCTGTATCCTCTTTCGCTTCGCTCTCCCAATCCATGGTTGCCTACACTGCATCCATCGCCTTGATTTCCTACTTTTGCGTTGAAATCCCATATTATAATATTTATTTCTGATGTTTTACAGTTCTTCAAAGCAGACACTATGTCATTATAAAATTCCTTTATATAAGATACTTTCTTCACTTCATTCACTTGTTGGAACATATACTTGAATGACATTTATTTTAAAAGGTATTCCTTTTAATGTTACTATAGAACTGTCTGACACAATCCAATATCCTTTAACAGAATTTGATGTTTGCCGATCCAATATAGTGGCCACATCTTTTTGCCGTGTTTCTCCCCCAGAATAAATAATCTTACAATCCTCTCCTGTCTTGATCCCTGCCCCTTTCCGCCTCGTTTCGCACATTCCTAAAAGTTTAAGGTCTTTCCCATCGATTTGTAGATCAGCAAACATCTTATCACATTGTCATGTCTTACTTTATAGAAAGCTTTTCTGCGGTCAGTCAAGTAAAGATGTATGTCTTTGTTTACTTCTATAGAACGCTGAATTAATGTTCTTAGCATATACACAGCATTTACTGTACCCGTGCCTTCAACGAACCCACTTTGCTCCTCTTGCTTGCTTGTGTTCGCTGGCTGGGAACTCCAGCGCGAAGTCCTGTATGTCGGGTGAAGACGAAGACATCCTGTTGTCCAACATCAGTGTGATGTCATACAGGACCTGAGGTTTGCGTGAGTATCCGTTGTCCCATCTCTGGCTTATTGGTGTGCAGACTGGTGGTTCCTCGCCGTGCAGGTATACTCTCCGACTTCGGAAGAATCAGCGATCCTACGACATTAGCCATGACCCCGAAGGGACCTGTTGCCCAGAACGCTCGGCGAGGACGCGTCAATAGGTCTTGGCCAGTGTAGAACCCAGCCCTGGTACCTTGAACACCTCTGCGTCCCGTTCTTCACGTATTTCGGGTTGTATTTTCTTCCTAACTCTTTGCATGATGTTTCTTAGCAAAATCTTCGTGATGTGACTCATTATACTAATTGTTGATACATTGCAAGGCTCGTGATTTCTTGGAGATTGCAATGCATATTAGTTAGTTGCATATCCATTATATGACGTAGCAGTCAACTCATGCATGATTTTGCTGTTTGTGATCCATGGACAAATTTACGCTCAGTAGTTTGCCATAGCCGGTCTCTCTGGCCGAGAGGTTACACCAATTTCTCCGTAATCCCGTTTATCACGCAGAGTCTCGTAGCGGGCGAGAGCTGGAAGCGGTTCGACCCCCGCTGGTGACTTGCGGGATAACAGAGCCGGCTGCTCAGAAAGCAATGGCAAACTACTGAGCGTAATCTTGCCAAGAAATCAACAGATAGCTGAAAGATGCTGCTGTTGACAGCGATGTCCTGTAAAGGATATGCGGGAAAAAAAAAACTTTGCCATAGCTTTCTGAATGACCGGCACTCATACCATTGTATAGAACTCAACGCAAGGCGGCATGCTTCCAAATCACCCACAGCTGTGTTACGAACGCGGTATGCGGGATTACGAATTGCATCGTAGCCCATTCGCCACAAAGCCGTTGTAATAAATATAGAATTGCATAATTTAGGAGGTATATTTATAGTATCATATATTTTGTTCATCAGCCTACTGACCAGGTCTTTTCCATTTTCTTCTAAAGCATTGGCAATTTCTGTTGTGATGTTGTCTGGACCCGGGATCTTGCCAGTTTTCAGATAGTTAAGATCATTCTGAACTTCAATCTTCAAAATTGATGATCCTTCATCATTATTCTTAATGATGCCGGTGTTCTGGGGAATGAACAGGCGGACAGATTAGCTAGCTCGGCAAAACTTGGTGGAGTATTGATGTATGACAAGGCAGATGTGGTTGAGGCCTTGTGGGAGACGTGTATTCCTCGGAGGAGCAAATGAATCACCATAGTCTGGTAAGAATGAGACAGCGAGGAGTGACGGGGGGATCTGGCCGACGCTCAACGCTCAGAGGAAAGGCGAGACGGACATATAATCAGATTGCTACTGGAACTATTGATGTTGGAACTCTTCGCTGGCTGCTGAGGATGGGGACGGAGCGCTTATGGGAATGTCTCGAATGCTGTGATGTCGGTTCCTAAATCAATCAATCAATCAATCATATTCTTAATATCATACTGTTCATTTCCTGTATCGTTGTAACGACCTTTTACATAATATCACCAAGCATTTAAAATCTGATCTTTTTCTATTATGATTTTGCCATCTTTGGTTTTTAGGCAACCCGCTGTGTGTGTTCTTTTCTTAGTGATTTCGTGAAATCTTATGTGCATTAATTTGGTATTTCGGGTGTTGTGTAGATTGTCAATTTTCCTATAGTTTTTATCAAGCCAGGCTTCTTTGCCTCTTTGCACAATTTCGTATTTTTCCTGTGAATCTCTTCATATTTTCGTGGTTATTTTATTATTTGTTCTTATTTCCATTTCTTATGCCTCATAATTTCTATTTTTGGAATGGTTGTTTCTGCAGATTGGCTGACTGATGTCTTTAATATTTACCATTGTTCACAGACATCTTGAAATTGAATGTCCTGATCGGACAATGTATCAAATCTGTTCTTTACATCTCGGTTAACTTTAACTTTTATCTCCCCACTCTTCAGTGCACTTAGATCAAATTTTGTTTCTTGGTGTATACTTGACCTTCTTTAATTTTATATGGATATTGCTTATGACTAATCTATGGTCACTGTAACAGTCTGTTCTTGGCTTTTGTGAATTGTGAGGTATTTATAAATCTTCTGTTGATGAGGATGTAATCAATCTGGTTTCTGATCTTATGGTCAGGACTCCTCCATGTCCATAATGTCGTTGGATGTTGTTGATATCAGACGTTTCCAATAATCATATCATGCTATTTTGCCCACTGTACAAGGGTGCAACCTCTTTCATTCTGTTCCCCTTGTCCATACTTGCCTACTGTGCATCCGCCCTGTGGATGTCCAACTTTAGCATTAAAATAACCCATATATTTAATTCTGAGCACTTGTATTTCCTTAAGGCATTCTCCAAATCACTATAAAACTCATCGATATTGTCATCACTGATCTCTGTTGTTGCATCAACAACTTGAAATGATGTTGAGATCAAAAGGCCTGCCACTTAACTTTATCAGTAATATTCTCTCTGACACAGTCTAATATACGTTGATGAATTTGATCTCTCCAGATCCATTATAACCCCTCACTGTTGTTTCTCTCCACCATAATGGATTATGCTATATTCTTCGGATGTTATTATGCACATTCCTTTCCATCTGGTCTCACATATACGAGTTAACATGTTAATATTCCGTGTGGGAGTCTTTGTGGCGAAGTGGTCAAGCCGTTTGACTCGTGCTCCGAAGGTCGCGGGTTCGATTCCGGGCCGCGCCCTTTGGTTTACGAGTTAAATGTTTCGGAAACTCCTGTGGGTCGTCGCTAAAAGCTACGGAGTTCGTGCTTTGTGTGACGCTTTCCGTGCTGCGGAAAGAGACCGAGCCATATGGGATAAAACCCGGTGCAATGAAGTCGACCCTGTCGACTTTTAAGCGACTTTTAAAATATTCCGTCTTCTCATTTCTTTCTTGGTGTTATAAAAATGTCCATCTCCACTCATAATTCTAACGTTCCATGTTCCCATTTTAAATGTTGTTACTCTTTTGCACCCAGTCATTTGCTGGCGGGCTGGAGTCACCTGGTGCACATGACTACCCATACCGGGCGAGATTGTTCATGTGGAGCACCCATTTACGCTTTTTCTCTGATTCTCTATTGAACGAAATATGACTCTCTTGGCATCTGTAAAGAAGGTAGTTTGCCATTGCGTTCCTTTTTAATAGTGACTATATTGGTCGATGATCGTAGCCATTGTCTCCAAAAAGAGATCCTCTGACTACCGTCGTGAACTTGGAGACCATAACCTATAATTGTCTGTCGGCTGCTCTTCAACTCAGTGGGCTAAACTGGTACTTAATCTTCCCCAAGGGTGTCCCTTATGCTAGGGGAGGGAAGTAGGTACCTTACTTCTCCTATGACAGGAGATACCCGTATCCCGCCACTCGTCTTTTTCCTTCAGCGCGATGTCGTAATTTAAGTGTGATATATTCAAAGGCCGGTGTCTGTGGTCATGAGGTTACACGACTTTCTCCGTAATCTCGTATACTCTCGTAGGTAACGTAACGTTGCGCAAGAATTGGTAGCGGTTCTCTCCGTGTCGGTAACTTACGGGGTATTTGAGCCGGTCGCTCAGAAAGCAATGGCAAACTACTGAGCGTAATCTTGCCAAGAAATCAAAAATCAGCTGAAAGAATACCAGATTTGTGAAAGAAAACTTAGTTTATGTCCGCATTTTTAGAACCGGATGCGGTTCGTGATCCCGCATATCCGAGTTCGAAACACCGCTGCGCGCGATTTGGCAGCAGACTGTGTTGTACTGGTGTTGTTTTTACGAAATGGTATGGATTGCCAGTTGTTCAGAGAGCAATGGCAAACTACTAACGTAAACTTGCCAAGAGATCACAACAGCAAAAAAAAAAAAAAATGGTGATGTTCATTGCAAACGTCCTGTAAAGGATATGCAAACTGCTGTTTATTAGAATGAAAACATAACACCGTTTATGTCTGCATTATTAGAAAGAAAACATAACACCGTTTATGTCTGCATTATTAGAAAGAAAACATAACACCGTTTATGTCTGCATTATTAGAAAGAAAACACCCCTCTGCTGTGTGTCCACCGTGACGAGGTAGAGGGGCTTGTGCGTCCCAATGACCCCAAGAGCTATGCCGACGGTAGCACAGCTACTGGTAGGGCCACCCATGTCGGACAGGTCAAGGGAGAGGGACCAGACAAAGAGACACACAAACCTGCTGCCTTGTAGGTAGACTGGGGACAGTCAAAGGCTAGGGAAAGCATCCCGAATAAATGCTTGTCGAAATCGGATGTACTGAGCCACAGGCTTGACAAAGCAGTGCAACGTAAAACCTGCTGCCTTGTAGGTAGACTGGGGACAGTCAAAGGCTAGGGAAAGCATCCCGAATAAATGCTTGTCGAAATCGGATGTACTGAGCCACAGGCTTGACAAAGCAGTGCAACGTAAAACCTGCTGCCTTGTAGGTAGACTGGGGACAGTCAAAGGCTAGGGAAAGCATCCCGAATAAATGCTTGTCGAAATCGGATGTACTGAGCCACAGGCTTGACAAAGCAGTGCAACGTAACTTAATTCATGATGTCACAAATCAAAATTAATCGTTATGGTGCTAATCCCGTGAAGTCCCATCAGGCGGCGATAGTGCCGGGCCCCCTGCCTCGAGGGGGTCCACCCATGACTACTGGTGGTCACCTTCCCCTGTGCTGTGGAGTCAAGGCACAGAGGAGTAGGTTAAGAGCTATTGACCAAATACCCCGGACACTCAACATACTACAGTGGAATGCCGAAGGAGTTTACAAGAAGAAAGACTCCCTAACACAGCGTCTTCATAAAGATAGAATAGATGTGGCATGCATTCAAGAGACACACCTCAACGCCAATCACAAATTCTCAGTCAGAGGATATCAGGCCACACGTTTCGACCGCGAAGGACACAAAGGAGGAGTTCTAATACTTACACGAAATACAATACCTTGCAGCGAAGTATCTGTGATCTCTGACAACCAAACGGAAATTATAGGTGTTGATATAATGATAAAGGACGTGAAAATAAGAATCTACAATCTTTATAGCCCAGCAGATAAGGACCTTACACTCTCAAACATGAAAATAACTGACACAAACTGCATTATTGTCGGAGACTTTAATAGCCGTTCAGAAAGATGGGGATACCCAGATACTGACAAAAGAGGAGATGAATTGGAGGACTGGGAAATAGACTCAAATCTCCATCTACTCAACACAACGGATGACACACCGAGCTTCTACTCCAGAAGATGGCTTACCACTTCTACTCCAGACTTAGCTTTCTGCACAGGAGACATCCTCCACAAAATCGATCGCCATGTGCTGAACCAATTAGCAGGTAGTGACCACAGACCAATCAAGCTTGTAATGAATATGGAGTATGTTCCACAGGAGCAAAAGCCCTTGCCCCGCTGGAATTACAAACGAGCAGATTGGGACAGATTTGCCATACTAACAGACAAATATTGTGAAAACATAAATACACGATATGGCAACATAAAGCAAATGGTGGAAAGTCTAAACAGAGCGATAATACAGGCAGCCACTGAGTCCATTCCAAGAGGAGCGAGGAAAAATTACAAACCATACTGGACTGAAGAACTACAAAGTTTGGAGGACAAAGTTGAAGATGCCAGGAAGACAGCAGAGAGAGAACAAACAATTGAAGCGAATATCTCTCTCAAAGCCATCTCAGCAAAATATAAAAGAACAGTAAATCAAACAACAAGAGATTGTTGGAGGGAAAAAAACAGAAAACCTGAATTTTGACAGGGATGGAAACAAACTATGGAAACTAGTGAAAGCCATGAACAATGAAGGACCTAGCAACAAACAAATAACAATTAAACAAGGAAATGCCTTGCTTACAGGAAAAAAGGCTGCAAATGCACTAATGGAACACTATGCAAATGCAAACCACATTGATATTACAACCGAACAGAAGAAAGCAATCAAAGACAAACAGATACATCATACAAATACAGAGACAGCAGCAGAATATATGATGGCAAATCTAACAATGGAAGAAATGGAACAGGCAATGAATACCCTAAAAAAGAAGAAATCACCAGGAAAGGATGGAATCACAAATGAAATGCTAATAGGACTAGGCACTAAGGCAAAAAAGAAACTACTAGCAGTCCTAAATTACAGCTGGAAGAGGGGAATAGTCCCACAGGCATGGAAGGAAGCTATACTAATACCAATCCCAAAGAAAGGAAAAGACCTGGAAGAACCAAATGGCTATCGACCTATCAGTCTACTTAGCTGTGTAGGAAAATTAATGGAACGCATTATCAATGGCAGGCTAACATGGCATCTGGAAGAAAACAAACTCTTAACACCACACCAAGCAGGATTCAGAAAGTACAGATCCACTGAAGATCAAATAACCTATATAGCTCAGGAAATAGAGGATGCCTTCCAAGAGAAAAAGCACACACTAGCAGTCTGGATAGATTTAGAAAAAGCATTTGATAAAGTATGGAAGGAAGGACTGAAAGTAAAACTGCAAAAAATGCATGTTTGTGGGAAAATGTACAAATGGATCAGCCACTACCTTGAGAACAGAACTGCCAGGACAAAAGTACAAGGACAAACCAGCAAAATGATGCTGTTGGAGCAAGGTGTCCCCCAAGGAGGAGTTCTTTCACCAACATTATTCCTAGCATATATAAACGACATCACAGAAAATTTTCCAGCCAGAGTACACACATCATCCTTTGCAGATGACCTAGCCATATGGACATCTGAAGAATATATTAGTACAGCTAACAGCAGAATACAGCAAGCCTTATTAGCACTAGAGGACTGGTCAAAATCATGGCTAGTGAAGATAAGTGAGGAGAAAACAACATGCACAGTGTTCTCCCTCTCAAATAAAACTCAACAACCTAAGCTGGTATTGAATGGAAAAATATTGCGCCATGAAGAAAATCCAAACTATCTCGGAGTCACCTTTGATCGTCGCCTGACATGGAAAACACAGGTTGAGAAAAATCGAACAAGAGCAAGGCAAAGAATGGCAATCATGAAAAAGCTTGCTGGTACAACGTGGGGAGCAGATGAGAAAGTTCTCAAGAAGTTATATACTGGACGGGTGAGGCCAGTACTGGAATATGGCATTGCAGCTTGGGCAACAGCAGCTAAGTCAAACTTTAACAAAATAAGTAGAGTCCAAAATCAAGGAATGCGAATCATAACTGGAAGCCTGAAGACAACGCCTATTAATGAACTTGAAAAGATCACTTGTTTACAACCAATGCAGGATAGAAGAGATAGCAGAGCCCAGCAACAAGCAGAAAAATTTAGAAGATTGACAGACCACCCTATGTATAAAAGGTTTAGTGGTTTTGGAAAGGGACGACTGAAGCGTAGCAACTTTGTAGAAACTGCAAAACGAAAGATTAGGGCAGATCCCATACTTAACATATCAACAGTCAAACCTATTTACAATGCAGACAAGTTCCCAGCTTGGAGACAGCAGCAACTGCCTGAGATGATAGAAAACATTCCTGGTATTGAGAAAAAGAACACTCAGCATGAAACCGAAAGAAGAGATATAACCCTAAACTACATAAAAGAACAATACCCAAGCAGCAATTGGACCCATGCATATACAGATGGATCAGCCAAAAATTCAATAGAGAATGGAGGAGGAGGAATTCTCCTAAATTTAAAAAATGGAGTGAAAAAAACACATTCAGTGGCAACTGGAAAGTTTTCAAGTAACTTCAAAGCGGAGGTAGAGGCTCTGAAAACTGCAGCAGAAATGCTCTTGATGGAGGAAAATAAAGAGAAGCAAATAGCTATCTTCACAGATGCAAAGTCAGCTGTCTCAATACTGAAGAGCAATAACAGCACAGAAATAGCTGACCTAAGAGCAGCACTCCATGGTCTATGCCAGAAATCCAAAAAAGTTGTAATACAGTGGATCCCATCACATTGCAGTATACCTGGAAATGAAGAGGCTGACAGACTGGCAAAAGAGGGCGGACGACTACCACAGCCTGACATAGACATAACCTATAATGAGGCAAAGAGGTTGATAAAAAGCACCTATAGAACCAAATGGGAATCAGAGCATCCAGGCCACCAGAAGGATGATGCATATTACAAACTCGACAGAAGAGAACAAGTAGCAATCTTCAGACTCCGCACAGGACATAACAGGCTGAAATACCACTTGTTCAATAAACTAAAGATAGGAGATACCGATGAATGTAATTGTCGAACTGGAAAAATGACAGCAAAACATTTGCTTCAGGATTGCCCAATATATGCAGAACAGAGAAAAATATTTTGGCCCACACCTGCTTCATTAGAGGACAAGCTCTATGGAGATATCAACAAGCTCAAGTTGACCGTAGCTTACTTTAACTACATACAGGTTGACATTTAAAGGTGTATGAAGAAGTATTCAGACTGCCACACTTCATACCACAGGTATGTCGGTTACAAAAGCCTCCCAGAGGCATGAAATGGAATATTGCTGGATAGGAGATCCATTACGTGGAAAGTCCGAATCAAAAGCTCACTGTGTGGGCTTTCAAAAAAGGTGGAAAAAGTGTCCTAGTGGCACGAAATGGAATATTGCTTGGATAGCAAATCCATTATGTGGAAAGTCTGAATCAAAAGCTCACTGTGTGGGCTTTCAAAAAAGGTGGAAAAAGTGTCCTAGTGGCACGAAATGGAATATTGCTCGGATAGCAAATCCATTGTGCGGAAAGTCCGAATCGAAAGCTCACTGTGTGGATGTCATCTGCACACTGCATTCTTCTGGTTTCCGGAAGAACAGCCTATGGTTAACGGAAGGCCCAATATACGGAAGTGAGGCTAAGCAGCCATGTGCAGGACGTGACGATTCCTTGGGTGAGCCCAGTACCAGAGCGCTGTGTGTTGGCTCTGCAAGTATGGAAGCCTCCTTGGATGGCGGGGAATGCCCATGGTCTGCCCCTGCCTTCCCTTGAGGGCTGACCAGGATGTCTTTGGCTGTTCTATATGGGCCAGCTAGGATGGGAGATAACACCACAACAGTGAGAGTCAAACGTCCTAAGAAACCCCCGGGAAGGTTAACCCGGTCAACAAATGCCCGCAGAAGTCGGATGTGTCGGCCTAACGGCGCAAGAACGCAGCTCTGCTGTAAACAGGCACAACGCAATCACATCCGAAAAAAAACTCCGGATGAACGAAGAAG
Organism: Cepaea nemoralis; assembly: GCA_014155875.1. Lineage (NCBI taxonomy): Eukaryota > Metazoa > Mollusca > Gastropoda > Stylommatophora > Helicidae > Cepaea > Cepaea nemoralis. The sequence goes on along the minus strand of JACEFZ010006375.1, from coordinate 268,454 downwards.
AAGAAGAAGAAAGAAAACATAACACCGTTTATGTCTGCATTATTAGAAAGAAAACATAACACCGTTTATGTCTGCATTATTAGAAAGAAAACATAACACCGTTTATGTCTGCATTATTAGAGAGAAAACATAACACCGTTTATGTCTGCATTATTAGAAAGAAAACATAACACCGTTTATGTCTGCATTATTAGAAAGAAAACATAACACCGTTTATGTCTGTATTATTAGAATAAAAACTTAACAATGTTTATGTCTGTATTATTAGAATGAAAACTTAACAACGTTTATGTCTGTATTATTAGAATACAAACATAACAACGTTTATGACTGTATTATTAGAATAAAAACTTAACAACGATTATATCTGAATTATTAGAATGAAACGTGCAATGTTGTCGTGTTTTTTCCATAGACACGAGCAGATTCAGACACAACTTGATTTCCCGGTGTACGGGTAGAAACAGATATACTACAACAGGACTTCACAACACTTCCCTCTGTCCCTGGACTTACGTCACTGACCTTGATTACAACAGGTGAGTTCTGAACACCAGGCTATAAAAAACAATTATAGTATGTCCCACAAAGAATGCTTTCATTCACGATCAATTATTTTGAAAACTGTCTGTTGCATCGTTATGAAATTTTTCCAGCCGTCTTATATTTACCCCCACCCAAGGAATATGTCTTTGATAGGTCCAAAAGCAACTTAAATCATTGAAAGCGGCAACATTTCTTTGATGTTTTGGGGAAATGTAGTGAATTCACGCTAACAAAGTCTTACAGTAAACCACGTTTTTTCTGGTAAGGACACAAGTACAAGGCGTAGCCAGATTCGTATGGGAGTGGGTGCAATAAAAAAGTAGCTTAAAGTAGCATTGCACCGGGTTTTTATCCCATATGGCTCAGTCTCTTTCCGCAGGGCGGAAATCGTGGCACAAAGCACGAACTCCGTATCTCCAGCGATGACCCTCTGGAGTCTCCTGAAAAAATGCACTCGTGAAATGAAGGAATCGAACATACAACCCTCGGAGCCCGAGTCAGACGGCTTGACCACTTCACCACGGAGACTCCCGAGAGGGGTGCAATGTGTAATATTAGTAAAGACAGAGAATGTACAGAGGTATGGGGTAAATAATGTGTAAATTGACAGGAAAGTAGAAGGAATATATTTCTTACCTTATTTTTCATTTCCTTCTTGTTTCTTCAGCTGCTGGTTAATAATTGTACACAAGTATTCATGTTACTAGGATGCATTTAGCTTTTTATATTGAGTTCGTGAAAGCTTCCAAATAGCTGTGCGTTAATGTGCGTATGGAGTGACCAGAAATGATACCGCAATTTAGTCATCATGTTTCCATTTTTAAGGATCTGTTCAGCTGTCTGTGTAGTTTGTTCACACGTACACATGGGTGACAGACCCGCTTTGAGTCTTCGTGAAAGACTGTCTACTCTGCTGTTTACCGTTCAGAGACGGAACATGATTACCTGTTTTGCACTATGAAAATAGTTGTCAGTGTCTCTGTAGTGGGCTTTCTTCTTAACGACCAAGATGTTGGTCCTCTTTTCATTGAAGTTTATAGATTAATTCGTATGCACGTGTGTTGTCCCCTAATTTGACAACGTGTTTGCTCTCACGTTTCTTGTTATGCCACAATATGTCAGTTTCCACCGCAATATTACTCTTCTGTTGGTATTCAATGCGTTTAGTGTGTGTGTGTGTGTGTGTGTGTGTGTGTGTGTGTGTGTGTGTGTGTGTGTGTGTGTGTGTGTGTGTGTGTGTGTGTGTGTGTGTTTCAATACAGTTGTTTGTCACCGCTGAGGGCTTGCGGAATTGAAAATTCATCACTTTGGAATACAAACTGTTGCCATTGACATTATGCTGATGCTGTAATGTTTAGGGCCTGCAATTCGTCTGAATAGTTGGAGCAAAATATATCAAGGGATGGAAGTACTGTATTCTCGAGCCAATCTCTAAATACATTACCATTGATCTCATTATGATAATCCCTATTGTCTGTATGCTTTGATACGAACACCAGCCCAGCATTCTGTAGTAAGCCATTATGAGTACTACCAGCATAGGCTATGACCAAACGCTGTCCTTTACTACTGGGCACATAACGCTTTATCTTTCCATCCGCTGATTGCCATTCCTTTTCACTTGTGTGGTGCGCATTGATCCACGTCTCATCCAAATACACTATGTCATAATTTTCTTTGCGCATTTCCCTTATTTCACGTAGGTATCTGCTTCTCAATGGCTCCTAAATGCGGTTGCTCGCAAAGAATATTTCTACCGCCCTTGTACTTTCAAAAAGTGAAGATAATGTCCTTATAATTTTCCACAAAGTTGTTTTGGATAGCTCTATGTTATTGTTCTTTCTGAACCAAACCCTAAGTTTTCTTACAGTCACTGTTTCTTTGGCATCCAGCATTTTTATAATGCTGGATAATCCTGGATATAAAATCCTAAATTTTTATAATTTTAGGAGTCCTCCGTGGCGAAGTGGTCAAGCCTTTTGACTCGGGCTCCAAAGATCGTGGGTTCGATTCCGGGCCGCATCCTTCGGTTCACGAGTTAAATTTTTCGGAGACTTCTGTGGGTCGTCGCTAGAGCTGCGGAGTTCGTGCTTTGTGCGATGCTTTCCGCGCTGCGGAAAGAGACCGAGCCATATGGGATAGAACCCGGTGCAATGAAGTCGACCCTGTCGACTTTTAAAAGCATTTTTATAATAGCTCGCCTTATGACATCTTTGTCAAAGCTGTCTACAATAATCTTTCTACCTACCGTTTTGTTATTGCGTGGTGGTTTAATTTCAGATTCTTGCACCCATCGACTCAAACCCAATGCATGCACTGTTCTTTTTTCGGAATTTGTAATAGTATAAAACAGTTTCCTGCGATCAGCTTCTTGACAAAATTATGTGTACAACTTCATAGCGATTCTTGAAGTGTACAATTTCGCATTATATCCCATTGAAAAATATTCACATAATTCAATGTAAGCGATAAAAAAAAAAAACAACATATTAATCAGGTTTCATGAAATAACCCACAATTTGAGACACCTCTGAACAGTCCTAGTTTGAACAACGCGGGTAGTTGGCATAAGGCCAATCCCTTCAAAACACGTACAATATGTTGACATTGAGCGCTGATTGTCTGGCTACGCTGTAATACATTTAAAATTATGAATTTCATCTCAGACCCGTAAATTATATACCGCATATAAACAAACTTTGAAATCTGCTGTAAAATCTCCAGAACAAAAAATGTTTTGTTGGGTGGACATAATGATAAGGTTATATACTAAATCTCATAATTTCCCCTCAGTTGGTTACTGAGATATTGATGGTTATATTGAGGCAAACAAATGTGGACATACTATAGCAGCTTGTAGTACAGGATCACATATGATACACAGCTTTCTTTGTGTCCCAGAAGTATACACGGATTTCTAGAAGTGATACATTAACCACGAGCCTGTGAATGAAGTATACACTCGCTTCTAGAAGTGATATACATTCATCCATCATGTGCCATGCCGATAAGCGTGGGCGGTCATGTTTTGCCATCTCACTCGATCACCAGAGTCGTGGATCAGCTCCGGATTTCTGTCTCGACCATGCCACGTGGCCAAACCATCCAGGTATTTACTTCTCGGTCTTCCACTTGGTCTCTTCTCTAGGATCTTGCCAGTTGTCACCAAGTTCTCCAATTCATTTCTTCTCATAACATGCCGAACAATTGTTGACTGTCTACGTCTATTATATGTGATATATTAAACACAAATCTGTGGAAAATGTATACATTAACTTCTGAAAGTGATACAAATTACCTGAGCCTGTTGCAGAAGTATACACTCGCTTCTAGAAGTTATACATTATACACGAGCCTGTGATAGAGATATACACGAGCTTCTAGAAGTGATACATTACACACGAGCCGGTGATAGCAGTATACACTCACTTTGGAAATGATACATTACACACGAGCGTGTGGCAGAAGTACACACTCACTTCTAGAAGTGATAAATTACCCACGAGTCTGTGGCATAAATATACATGAATTTCTAAAAGTGATACATTACACATGAACTTGTAGCAGAAATATACACTCACTTCTGGAAGTGATACATTGCTCACGAGTCTATGACAGAAGTATACATTCACTTCTGGAAGTGATACATTACATACAAAGCCAGAAGCAGAAGTATACACGAGTTTCTAGGAGTGGCACATTACACACGAGCCTGTAGAAGTATACACTCACTTCTGGAAGTGATACATTAAACACATTATTACCACCAAGTGTTTTGCCTATATGCGTGGGCGATCATGCTTCTTGACAACTTGCGATCTGAAACACCAAGTGTTAGTTCTTGTGTTGACGCCTTTTCTTGCTATGACACAAGACTGCCAATAATTTGTCATTCTCTTCGCTCTATCTCTCTTGGCGCAGAGTTTTCTAGTTGTCAGAATACATTCTCATAATGTAGCCTAAATTTATGACCACATCTATCTGCTTTTCGTGGTATGTTGTTTTGGTGTCTTATAGTCTTTTAAATCGTTTAGGTGACTCCTTTGGCTGTCCAGAAGTTGCAGCATTCTTCTGTATAAAGCTGAAGCTTTAAGGGATTTTTGTTTGCTTGTTTACTAATTGTCCATGATGTACAGCCATATATTAGAAACATTATGCAAGAATTCAATACTCACCTTCATTGAGAATATTCATGAAGAACATATTACATCTTGAAGACTATACAGCACCTGCAGGAATAATTCACTTCACAGACAATACTCACATCACGAAGAACTCACTTCACAGACAACAATCACGTCACGAAGAACACACCACACAGACAACAATCACATCACGAAAAACTCACTTCACAGACAACAATCACATCACGAAGAACACACCACACAGACAACAATCACATCACGAAGAACTCACTTCACAGACAACAATTACATCACGAAGAACACACCACACAGACAACAATCACATCACAAAGAACACACTACACAGACAATACTCACATCACGAAGAACATAATCCACAGACAATACTCACATCATGAAGGAAACCCCCCCCCCCCCCCCCCCCCACACACACACACAGACAATACTCACATCACGAAGAACATAATCCACAGACAATACTCACATCACGAAGAACTCGCCACACAGACAATACTCACATCATGAACAACCCACCACACATACAATACTCACATCACGAAGAACTCACTTTACAGACAATACTCACATCACGAAGAACCCACCACACAGACAATGCTCACATCACGAAGAACACACCACAGAGACAATACTCACATTACGAAGAATATGCCACACAGAAAATACTCACATCACGAAGAACCCACCACACAGACAATACTCACATTACGAAGGACTCACTTCAAAGGAAATATTCACATCACGAAGAACTCGCCACACAGACAATACTCACATCATGAAGAACATAATCCACAGACAATACTCACATCACGAAGAACTCACTTTACAGGCAATACTCATATCACGAAGAACGCACCACACAGACAATACTCACATCACGAAGAACTCACCTCACAAACAACACTGATATCACGAAAAGCTCATCACACAGACAACACACATATCACGAAGAACACACCACTCATACAATACTCACATCACGAAGAACTCACCACACAGACAATACTCATACCACGAAAAACACACCACACAGACAATACTCACATCACAAAGAACTCACCTCACAAACGACACTCACATCATGAAAAGTTCACCACACAGACAACACTCATATCACGAAGAACACTCCACACATAAAATACTCACATCACGAAGAACTCATCCCACAGACAACACTCACATCACGAAGAACCCACCACACAGACAATAATCACATCACAAAGAACCCCCCACACAGACAATACTCACATCACGAAGAACATAATCCACAGACAATACTCACATCACGAAGAACCCGCCACACAGACAATACTCACATCATGAACAACCCACCACACAGACAATACTCACATCACAAAGAACTCACCTCACAAACGACACTCACATCATGAAAAGCTCACCACACAGAAAACACTCATATCACGAAGAACACTCCACACATAAAACACTCACATCACGAAGAACTCATCCCACAGACAACACTCACATCACGAACAACCCACCACACAAGCAATACTCACGTCACGAAGAACCCACCACACAAACAATACTCACATCACGAAAACTCCTGTCTGTCCCCAGGTTCCCCCATCAGATGGTCTACGCCCGTTGCTCCTGTGGCAGGTGCTCCTCGCACAACGGAGCCCAGTACCTGTGCCGACCGCTGTACCAAGCCTCCCATGTCATACGCCGGGTCTGCGAGGACGGGGTCTACAGATACAGGTCCATGTACGAGAGCCTGCCCGTGGCTTGCGTGTGTTCCTACAGGGAAGCCTACTTCGTTGACTAACATTAAAATATGACCGTATACTGGCGCAGTTTGTTTGTGTGTTGGCGAGTTTGTTGTTGAGACACAGGGGGTGTTATACAACTGGTTTAATACGTAAACATTCGCAATAAAACACATACAACTATGACAGGCAGACACACACATACACGATACATACACGTGTACAGACAGACAGACAGACAGACAGACAGACAGACAGACAGATAAGCATCTGAGAATCAGTGGGAAAGAGGCAGAGGCAGACTAAGATAAATGATGCGAGAGAATTAGCTGTGACGGTGGCATGGAGGAATATCACCAGAGCTGATCCTGCACACTAGGAACAAGATAATTAGAGAGACTTCAACGCACACGCCAGTCGGCAGAGCACACGGTGATGGTGATAATTATTAATTTATATATGTATAAATGGGGGTTTGTCTGATGGCAAAGGACACTGGTAATAGGTGTCACGAGGCTGTATCTGTGTGGGTTATGGTTTGTATGGATGTCTTGCGCCCAAGGTGACGAAGGACTGAATAAGCCCAGGCAGTGATCGGTGCCTCGCCTCTTGCAGATAAGTTGCCGATCAGCTGATACCTTGAGCGCTGGCTCGTGGGTATGATGCAAACCGAGCTGAATCATAAGCGATCATTATTCTAAATATCCCAACAGCAAGCAGTACTCTCTTTCACTCCAGAAACAACTCAAAGCAACCTGATGACGGGAAACGGCGATGTAATTACCACCGACATACTCCAGATAACAGACATGAACGTACATGAAGTTCGAGTCTTCAGGCTCTCACGTTCATCTGACATTCCTGCTCTGAGCCTGTAATTCACGCACTCATACCTGGCCTAGTTGTTGGGTTATGAAGTCTGCAATGAGCTGCAATGTGATATCAGAAGCGACGACTCCCGGCCGTCCGATCAGGTCGACATGCAAGTATCATGGTCCAAACCTGTACGCCAAGTGTCGTTGAGCATGGATACTGTCAAATGAAGTGTACTGTACGTGAGCTGGCGATGTGATCCTGGAACTACCGTACTGTGTTGAAAGCTATCGATGAAATCCTAGAATTACCATTGTGTGTGGAACCTATCGATGAAATCCTAGAACTATCGTCGTGTGTGGAAGCTGGTGATCGAATCTTAAACCTACTGTTCTCTGTGTGTGCTGGCGATCGAATGCCCCAAAACTACAGTTTGGTTGTTATGCCACGTACTACTATGACGTGTCCCTAGTTTACTACCAGTGCCACAATGTGCACCTTTTCTCTTATTTTTCTATTTTTAAATACTGATGTACTAACTCATCAGATTAACTCTACCAGCCTGTCATCTGCTCTATGACAATAGGGACAACTAATCCTCACCCAAAAATCAGACCAGTGCACTTCTTAGTAGCAGCAACTATCTGTAGCAGTATAATGTGAGTAGACTATGCACGACTTCAAAGCGAGTGAATTTACACAATGATTATCTAGTTACAAGGCACCAGTTACATGTTACCAACGTTTCAAGAAGATTTCCACCCTCTTCTTCAGGCTTTCAATATTGAAAGAGTACATCGATGCACCAGCACGCCATAACTGTTTCTCAAGAAGTATACTTTGTATTCACGCGCGTAGTGATTCTTTTTTTTTTTCTTTCTGATGAAGAGATTTGCCCGAAATGTTGCCAACAGTTTGTTTACACATTGTGATTGAACACTACCAATCTCAAACCTGGACTTTATCCAAATCACACGTTCGTAAAATCAACACCTGCGAGATGAGATGTCTGAGGAGAGCTGCAAACCTAACAATCCGAGACCCAGTAAGAAATGCTGTTATCAGACAGACTGTGGGATCAACACCTTGTGCCACATTTATTGAAAGGCAGAAGATCAAGTGGTTTGGCCATGTCGTTAGGCTGCAACACCAACAACTACCACCACTGGCCTTACATCTAAGATCATCTGTGACAAGACCAAGAGGACGCCCAAGAAGGCATTGGATTGACGATATCAAAGACATTGTACAGTCACACGAAATGACACTATCCAGTGCCGCCCACCGGGCGCTGGAACGCAAATTATTTCTCCCCACGACGCTTGACGGCAGAAGTGGAAGATGATGATGATGATAATGATGATGATGATGACTGAATAGGCCAGAATGTTTTCTGTACGTATACAATAGGCCAGTTACAGAATATCACGTAGACATCATCACAATGTGGCATGCTGACAGGGATGGGCGGTTATAGGTCGTCACTCACACGATCAAACAAGATAATCTGCGATTGCTTTCCTTCTCGACAGTCGTAATACTCGTCAGAGACCGTAATAAATTCATTTACTCCAATCCAGTCCAATTTTTGGTAAGGTGTGTATAGTGTAGCTTGTAGTTTGTCTTTCGTACTTTGGGCTGCTTGTTGTCAGCTTCCGGGCTTCTGATGGGTTGATTGCGTTCGTTACTTTCTTGATGAGGTTTTTCATGTCTGGGCAGAGTCGCGCACTTGTTGAGGCCCGAAGTAATTGTGGTCCCATGGCACCCGTCATAGGGTGCTGTTTCCTTCAGGGAGCTTTACCAGTTGTCATCTCTCCTGGTGTTCCTCCTATTTCCCCGTCGTGGGTTGCCTTCGAATCTTCTCGGTGTTCACCAGTCGGATCTTGGTGGTGAGCGAAAACGTCCTTCCTTTGCTGCTTCTTCTTCTGTTTGTGTTCTTGCATCTTCTGGTTCGGGTGTGGCTGTCTGGGAGTTGTGCAGGTCAAATATCTCATGAAAAGTGTCTTCTGTCTTTCGTTTTGTACATCTTGTATTTTAAATAGCTGTTCTTCAGTCTCAGCCTTTATAGCAGCCATTCAAGCGACATCCTGCTCCATCTTCTGCTGAACTTGCTTCGTTTCGTCCAGGATGCGATGAGCGGCTGTTATCTGAGTCTCTTGCGTCTTGTCTTTTTTTTCCTCCATGCTGTTGAACTTTGATTGCAGGTCCTTCAGTTGGCTTTCAAATTACGCTTTGTCGCTTTTTGTGAATCGATTGGTGGCCTCTTACTGCCTTCTAGCCTCTTTATAGGGCAGGTTAGTTTTGATGGCGATCTTCAAAGCTTCCTTGCTGTCTTGGTGGCAGGGGCAGCCGAGGTACCTGGCCCCGTGGTTGCCGAGGCAGTTGGCACATTTTCTGTTAGTGTTAGACCTCCTGAAGTCCTTGTCGATCTTTGCATGCTGGCACTGACTGTGTGGATAAGGTCCAGAGCAGTATCTGCAAACCTCAACCTCACTCTTGCAGGTGGCACGGGTGTGCCAAAACTTCTGGCACTTAGAGCACTGTAGCACCCTCGGTATGTAGTGCTCTGGAACTTGGTCTCTCTTGTCCAATCTGATGTATTGAGGGATCACTCGGTCCTCCGATGTTATGACGACTGTGGAGGGGATGTTGTTATTTTCGATGATCTGCTCAGCGCTGGTGATCTTGAGTTTCTTGTTCTCCCTTGTCAGCATCTCCCTGATCTGGTCGTTGGTGAGATGGGTCTTGACTCGTTTAATGACCCATCGTTTCATCATGCTGTGTCGAGTGGCCTCGAATAAGATGCCGCGGTGAAGCTTGAGGTTGGCCCTCTCTCCTTGTGCGATTTTCTGCATAAGTGCTGTGGTCTTAGGGTTTTTGTTGATGGAGACCACTACTCCATCAGGTGTCTTACTTAGCTGGTAGATGCTGTTTCTTCCCAGCTCGTTTTCCAGCAGCTTGATTATCTTGTCTGTTGGTAGCGCCGATAGTTTGGCTTCTTCCACGTTTGTCGTCTCACACGCTCGGTGTGTGACTTATCTGCAATAATTTTATCCTTTGTCTTTATTCCATTTCTGATGCCTGCCCTCCATGCAACACGTTCAGCGGCATCTTGCTCCCAATGTGCATTATCAATGCCTGTATCAATCAAGTCCCGCTTACACACATCTTTGTATCGTAGTAGAGGCCGACCCTGAGATATCTTACCCATCTGTAATTCACAAAAAAAAAAGAGATGTCCTTTGGTATTCTACCATCATCCATCCTCCTAAGATGTCCTTTCCATCTAAGTCTACGAAGACTGAGCATGGAATAAACCGTCACACAACCTGATCTTTCCAATACTTCAGTATTTGTGATTTTGTCTTGCCACTTAATACCAAGAATTCTTCGCAGACACCGCAAATGAAAGCTGTTTAAATGTTTCTCTTGGTGTGAGTAAGTTGTCCAGGTTTCACTGCCATAAAGAAGTGTACTAAGGACACAGGCTTGATAGACGAGGACTTTTGTTTTGGCAGTAAGCTTCCTGTTCTCCCAGACTCTTTTTCTTAACCTGTTCATTGTTGTTGCTGCCTTACCAATCCGGATGTTGATTTCCTGATCTAGGGATAATTTGCTATTTACCACTGATCCTAGATATGTAAAATGGTCTACCATCTCTAGTTCGGCGTCGTCAATAAAGATTGATGGTACCCAATGTGCACCTTATGACATAATCTGTCTTCTTTTGGCTAATTGTTAAACCAAATTCAGAACAAGCATTGGAGAATGCAGATAGTAGACATTGTAATTCTTCCTCAGAGTGGGTCGTAACTGCAGCATCATCTGCAAAAAGTAACTTTCTGATCAGTACCCTCCTAATTTTGGTCTTGGCCTTCAATCTCTGAGCATTGTAGAGGCCGCCATCTGAGCGTGAGTGAATGTATATACCACCATCCTGATCACGAAAGGCATATTTCAGTAGAAGTGAAAAGTATATTCAAAAGAGGGTGGGAGCTAGTACACAACCTTGCTTAACTCCACTCTTGATTTCAAACTCTTCAGAAGTTCACCATCAAACTTGATTATACCCTTCATGCCTGTGTGGAACGATTCCACAATGGACAGAAGAGTTGATGGGCAGCCAATCTGCTTTAGTGCCTTGAACAGACTCTCACGACTGACCAAATCAAATGCCTTTGTGAGGTCGATGAAGGCAATAAACAGTGGTTGATTCTGTTTACGGCATTTTTCTTGCCGGGGTAGATTCGGGGTAGATTTTATCTCCTAGGACTTGAAGTCTGCGCAGAACAATTCTGGCAAATACTTTCCCAACAATACACAGAAGTGAGATACCCCTATAGTTGTTGCAGTCGCTCCGATTACCCTTGTTCTTGTACAGTGTTATGATGCTTGAATCTTTGAAATCCTGTGGGACTTGTCCTTCTCGCCAGCATAGCTCTATTAGCTGGTGGATCTGTAGAGTGAGTGTGTCTTGCCCACTCCTGATAACCTCTATTGGAATCCCATCCTTACCTGGAGCCTTGCCAGATGCAGTTCATTTATAGCACACTTAACTTCTGTTATTGTTGGAAGTGTGTCCAGGTGGTCAAGAGTTGGTAGAGCCTCTATGGCGTTGAGGGCATCATCCGCTAATTTGGTCTCGCTTGAGTAAAGCTCCAAATAGTATTATACCCATCTGTCCATCTGCTGTTTCTTATCAGGTATGATTTCTCCAGTCAACGTTTTCAATGGTGCACTTCTTTTGATCATTGGACCACAGGTTTTCTTTATTCCTTCATACATGCTTCTGATGTTTCCCTTATCACTTGCGATTTGAATGGACTCATATAACTTGATCCAATAATCATTTGCACACTGCCAGACAGCCTTTTGCACATCCTTCCTAGCTTGCTTTAGCTCACTCAGAGTGTTACGCGTTGGTCTTTCCTTGTTTCTTAAGAGAGCTATCTTTTTCTATCAATCAAGGGCTGCAGGGTCTGGCTGTTTGCCGCAAACCAGTCCTGCCTTCGATGATCCATAGTGCCGTAAACCCCTACGGCAGTTTTATAAAGAGTTTCCTTAAGTTGACCCCACTTTTCATTTACTGTACATTTTTCTGGTGTATCAGTGAAAGCGTCTTCAAGTTGCTGTTGAAACTGAAAGCATTTTTCAGGATCGTGAGTGTTAATAATATTAATCCTGGGGCTAGATTTGTGTTCAGCTGTGTAGATTCTCTTTGGTCTCAGTCTAACCCTTGCAACAACCAAAGAATAATCCGTATCACAGTCAGCACTGTGGTAACTTCGAGTCAATGATACATGGTTCAGATGTTGTCTCCGTGTGATGATGAAGTCCAGCTGGTGCCAATGGCCGGATCTTGGATGTTTCCATGTGACCTTATGCAGCTCTTTTGTTTAAGAAGAAGAGTTGGTAATACATAAGTCATTTCTGGTGCAATGCTCCAGCAGCCTTTGCCCATTTTCATTCATGCGACAGATGTTGCATTTTCCAAGGCACACTGGCCATGAACTCGAGTCCTTGCCCACACGAGCATTGAAATCACCGAGCATATAAATGTAGTCAGATTTTGGAACTGCCTTGATCACGGAGTCTAATTCCTCATAGAACGAATCCTTCACATCATCAGAGGAATAGAGTGTCGGTGTATATGCAGTAATAATGGTGGCAAAACCACAAGAGGTTGCCAAGCGCAGGGATAATAGTCTTTCATTACCTCCAGCTGAAATTTCAATCATTCCCAGTAGCGAATTCTTCACTACAAAGCGCACACCGTGTTGCCTTTTCTCTGCCTGCCCTCTACCCTTCCAGAAAAAAAGGTGGAATTGTTTTCCCTGCGTGACCCTTCCTCAGCGAGGCGAGTCTCCTGCAGGCCAGCAATATCAATGTTAAGACGATTGAGTTCGGCATCAATCACAGCCGTTTTTCTCACATCGTCATTATTGATCAAGTCAGTGGAAAATCCTGGACACACGGTTCTCATGTTCCAGGTTGCAAACCTTAGCTTGAGGTTTCTATTTTTCTTTTTTAGTGGTACCTGGTGCATTGGTTTTACAGCCTGCGATTCAGATCTTGTCCTAGCCCCAAGCACCCATTGAAGCAGGCAGGCTGTGGCGGATCAGCACCCAATTGGCAGGGGGATGCCCAGCTTGAGGCGGGCGGTAGCTGATCAGTGACACCTGTAGGTGTCTCCCACTGTCAGAGGCAACGCATGGCGCCCCATGTCTACGCCAATTGACAGGGACTTATAACCCGTAACAGTTGCCTCTCGCTTTGATTCCGAGACCGGTTAAGACCAGGGATGGAGTTATTGCCTCTCCATAGCACAACGCCTGGGCTAAAATACAGAGATCATGTGTTGCCCATGGAGCATGATTCCTCTCTCGGCCTGCCTAGTTCACTCCAGAGGAAAGGTAACACCTCTACATCTGGAACAAGACAAGCTGCAGAAGCTGCCGGATCAGCAAAGCAATACTCTAACTGTCCGTCAGTCGGAGCGTCGATCCTAGACCAGCCGCCAACCAAGGCTTAGGGCCTGGTCTGCCCTGCCATGACATTTTGTCTTTAGCTTGCATTTCCTCGCACCAGGGTAAGGCTTGTACCCTCCCAATTGCGCTCTTCCGACCGAAGCCGTTGGCACAATGTGGGGTGTCGGGTTTGGTAAGCGCCGCCCAACGTTCGGCGCTAACAGAAAGCAGGTAGTACCGTCTTCTGTTATACGGTAGCTCAGTCATATCTGACTAAGACCTGACACCATCTCCCCTATTATTCTGGGTTAATTACCTTAGACTACTTCCTCTCTTCTATTTACATGTATTTGACTCGTGGCAAGTGGACATGGTAACAACAAAGGGACAAACACAATAGGGACAACGAATTTAACTGAATGTCTCCACGACACGGGAAAGACGCCTGGAGTGATGACCTCTGGACGGGACTCCCCCCCCCCTCCCCCCCCAGAGAGTGTAAAGATTAAAATAGTCTGAAACACTTGGGGAAAGGGTACGCTTCTGACGATCAGAAGCCCCCTGCCGTGTTTGCTCCGCGGCAGAGTTTTTATCACATGAATATATGAGATAAATAAAGAAATAAGAAATAATTGTGTGAATGCAAAAGAATGCGATGCCGAACTCAATCGTCTTAACATTGATATTGCTGGCCTGCAGGAGACTCGCCTCGCTGAGGAAGGGTCACTTAGGGAAAACAATTACAACTTTTTTGGAAGTGTAGAGGGCAGGCAGAAAAAAGGCAACACGGTATGGGCTTTGCAGTGAAGAATTCGCTACTGGGAATGATTGAAATTCCAGCAGGAGGAAATGAAAGACTATTATCCCTGCGCTTGGCAACCTCTTGTGGTTTTGCCACCATTATTACTGCATATGCACCGACACTCGATTCCTCTGATGATGTGAAGGATTCGTTCTATGAGGAGTTAGACTCCGTGATCAAGGCAGTTCCAAAATCTGACTACATTTATATGCTCGGTGACTTCAATGCTCGTGTGGGCAAGGACTCGAGTTCATGGCCAGTGTGTCTTGGAAAATACAACATCGGTCGCGTGAATGAAAATGGGCAAAGGCTGCTGGAGCATTGCACCAGAAATGACCTATATATTACAAATTCCCTTTTTAAAACAAAAGAGCTGCATACGGTCACATGGAAACATCCAAGATCCGGCCATTGGCACCAGCTGGACTTCATCATCACACGGAGACAACATCTGAACCATGTATCATTGACTCGGAGTTACCACAGTGCTGACTGTGATACGGATCATTCGTTGCTTGTTGCAAGGGTTAGACTGAGACCAAAGAGAATCTACACAGCTAAACACAACTCTAGCCCCAGGATTAATATTATTAACACTCACGATCCTGAAAACTGCTTTCAGTTTCAACAGCAAATTGAAGACGCTTTCACTGATACACCAGGAAAATGTACAGTAAATGGAAAGTGGGGTCAACTTAAGGAAACTCTTTATAAAACTGCCGTAGGGGTTTACGGCACTGTGGATCATCGAAGGCAGGACTGGTTTGCGGTAAACAGCCAGACTCTGCAGCCCTTGATTGATAGAAGAAGATAGCTCTCTTAAGAAACAAGGAAAGCCTGTGGTCCAATGATAAAAAAAAAGTGCACCATTGAAAACGTTGACTGGAGAAATCATAACTGATAAGAAACAGCAGATGGACAGATGGGTAGAGCACTATTTGGAGCTTTACTCAAGTGAGACCAAACTAGCGGATGATGCCCTCAACGCCATAGAGGCTCTACCAACTCTTGACCACCTGGGCACACTTCCCACCATAACAGAAGTTAAGTGTGCTATAAATGAACTTGCATCTGACAAGGCTCCAGGTAAGGATGGGATTCCAATAGAGGTTATCACGAGTGGGCAAGACACACTCACTCTACAGATCCACCAGCTAATAGAGCTATGCTAGCGAGAAGGACAAGTCCCACAGGATTTCAAAGATTCAAGCATCATAACACTGTACAAGAACAAGGGCGATCGGAGCGACTGCAACAACTATAGGGGTATCTCACTTCTGTGTATTGTTGAAAAAGTATTTGCCAGAATTGTTCTGCGCAGACTTCAAGTCCTAGGAGATAAAGTCTACCCCGAATCACAGTGTGGCTTTCGACAGAACTGGTCTACCATTGATATGATATTCTCATTGCGACAAATGCAAGAAAAATGCCGTAAACAGAATCAACCACTGTTTATTGCCTTCATCGACCTCACAAAGGCATTTGATTTGGTCAGTCGTGAGGGTCTGTTCAAGGCACTAAAGAAGATTGGCTGCCCACCAACTCTTCTGTCCATTGTGGAATCGTTCTACACAGGCATGAAGGGTACAATCAAGTTTGATGGTGCAACTTCTGAAGAGTTTGAAATCAAGAGTGGAGTTAAGCAAGGTTGTGTACTAGCTCCCACCCTCTTTGGAATATACTTTTCACTTCTACTGAATTATGCTTTCATGATCAGGATGGTGGTATATACCTTCATTCACGCTCATATGGCGGCCTCTACAATGCTCAGAGATTGAAGGCTAAGACCAAAATTAGGATGGTACTGATCAGAGAGTTGCTTTTTGCAGATGATGCTGCAGTTACGACCCACTCTGAGGAAGAATTACAATGTCTACTATCTGCATTCTCCAATGCTTGTTCCGAATTTGGTTTGACAATTAGCAAAAATAAGACACAGATTATGTCACAAGGTGCACATGGGGTACCATCAATCTTTATTGACGACGCCGAACTAGAGATGGTAGACCATTTTACATATCTAGGATCAGTGGTAAATAGCAAATTATCCCTAGATCAGGAAATCAACATCCTGACTGGTAAGGCAGCAACAACAATGAGCAGGTTAAGAAAAAGAGTCTGGGAGAACAGGAAGCTTATTGTCAAAACAATAGTGCTTGTCTATCAAGCCTGTGTCCTTAGTACTCTTCTTTATGGCAGTGAAACCTGGACAACTTACTCACACCAAGAGAAACGTTTAAACAGCTTTCATTTGCGGTGTCTGCGAAGAATTCTTGGTATTAAGTGGCAAGACAAAATCACAAATACTGAAGTATTGGAAAGATCAGGTTGTGTGACGGTTTATTCCATGCTCAGTCTTCGTAGACTTAGATGAATAGGACATCTTAGGAGGATGGATGATGGTAGAATACAAATGACATCTTGTTTGGTGAATTACAGATGGGTAAGAGATCTCAGGGTAGGCCTCTACTACGATACAAAGATGTGTGTAAGCGGGACATGATTGATACAGGCATTGATAATGCACATTGGGAGCAAGTCGCCGCTGAATGTGTTGCATGGAGGGCAAACATCAGAAATGGAATAAAGACAAAGGAGAAAATTATTGCAGATAAGTCACACACCGAGCTTGTGAGACTTAAGATGGTGCATGATGGTGGAAATAACCACGTGTTCACATGCACCCACTGTGAACGAACATTTACAGCGCGAATTGGCCTTACCAGACACATTCGCTACCGCCATGGGTACAGTACTTTATGTGTTAATTAACACGCGAAAGGCAGTGTCTCTGTTAATCACATGGCCGCTTTCGAGAATGTGTCTAACAATTGATGACGCTGGGGTTTAACACACAAAATACTCGCTTGTTAAAGTTTGCAGAAGCAATAATGATCAATCAACGCAAGCCAGATTTGTGCAAACAGAAAGACATGTTAGTCAGCTTAAAATTACCGTGGTAGACAATTGACATTACTGTGCGAACATGTGTATATTTCAGCTTGATGGATTTATCTAGTTAATTTACTTTACGTTGTGTGAATTCTGCAGTATGTACCTGACGAGATGCAGCGAAATATGCCAGGCAATAAATCGTGCAATCTATTGTTTGTGTCTTCGTTATTCAAATTCACTACGGGAAAACATTGTTTTGAGTGTTGATATTGCTAGCTCCAGTTCGCCGAGTGTGATCCTGTATGTTGCCATTTTTCTTGAATCTCTTGTTGTTTTTGTGGGCTAATTTCGAAGGGCTTGCGAACGCGGTTTATGAGCCCGTATACCCGGGTTCGAAACACAGCGGTGCTGGTTTTTTTCGAAAAAGGTATAGGAGCCGATCGTTCAGAAAGCAATAGCAAACTATTGAACGTAAAATTTGCCCAGGAATCACGAACAGACAAAATGCTGGGGTTGACTGCTACGTCCTGTGAAGGACATGCAACTTAATTTATCTTGTGCAAACGAGCCCGCCAAATGGGCTGGTGCTTGCTATCCTGTTAGGATGTTTCCGTCTTTATGTAGTGCAATCTGTGAGTTTCTCCCTGCACCCTCGTCGTTAAGTTGTAAGTAGTTTTACTGCCTTGTATCCCGTTCAAAGTTCTTTAACTCTATTTTCCCCTGCTAACTTTTCCGTCTAGCCTGTAACTTGGCCCTTTGATATTTTGCATGCTGGTATTTATGGTGGAGCTCTTGGCTGGGTTTGGTCTCTGCTTGCTTTCTACTTTCTTGCATGTAATTATGCATAGGCTATAGTTCACTAACCGGTCTCTGTGGCTAAGGGCTTGCGAACGCGGTTTGTGAGCCCATGTACCCGGGTTCGAAACACAGCGGTGCTGGTTTTTCCGAAAAAGGTATAGGAGCCGGTCGTTCAGAAAGCAATGGCAAACTACTGGACGTAAAATTTGCCCAGGAATCGCGAAAATGCTGGGGTTGACTGCTGAGTCCTGTGAAGGACACGCAACCTAATTTAATAGTTCACTAATCCAGTACGGTTTATATTGTTTACGTGCACATCTCGTGCTGCCTGTATTATGCATCTGCTAAATGTTTGTTTCAACTACTTCATTTATGTCTTTATCTGTGTTCAGCTTTCTAACCAGTATGCTGGTGTGATGTTTGTTCATTGTCCAGTCTTCTTTCTCGTAGTTCCACCTCGAGAGGGTGCTTCTTTAACTTACAAGTCCATTTCCTACAGTTAGAAAGACTGGCCGGTGGTCACTGCTACCAAGCTGTTTCTTGACATTTCGTGTGATGTTCCACTCCAGGTCAGGTGTAGTTGCAGTGTGCCATGATCTCGAGTAGAAGGTATGTGGACCAGACGGCTTGATAATTAAGATGAATCCTCTTCTTCTGCGTTCATTCTGAGAGTTTTTTTTCGGACATGATTGCGTTGTGCCTGTTTACAGCACAACTGCGATACTTGCGCCTTTCGGCTGATACATCCGACTTCTTCGGGCATTTGTTGACTGGATTAACCTTCCCGGGAAGCTAAATCTATTCTCGCCCTGTCAGTCTTCCAGTCGCTCTCCTCTCTGGTCCACATGATCTAGCCCCAGCTCTACGAGTGGCTGTTAAAATCGACACACAATCATATAGGTAGAAGAGGTCTATTTCCTGTGGGCGGCAACTTGGGCAGTAGTAATTGATCAGATGTAGATCTGTATTGTCTGTCTTAATTTTAAGAGTCTGATTCTCGATCCCTTCTACGTTTACTTCAATTTGGGAAGTAGTAATGAGTATGTTATTCTTCACAAGCGTCTGTACTACACACCTACGCCTATCTTTTCGGTCATAAGGGTAGCACTGGTAGCCTCTGGGTTTGAAGGTTATGATTTCATTGAGGTGAATTTCTTGCAAGCAACATACATTTCCTTATTCTTAATTCAAGATGTTTTCTAGTCCTGTTTTTTGTTTCTTTTCTTAATCTCTCTAAATTCCAGTGCATTTCCCCCCAGTCTGTGTTTGGTATGGCCAGATGCTATATTCTCATATTTTGATTGAAAATTTTCCAGGCTGAGGGTCTGGTACTGCACCTGGCTGGGAGTCCATAGCAGGCCAAGACCCCTGACGTTTTGCAGTAATAGGCGTATTTCATGGCATGTTTGCGTGGCATCCTGATTGCTGTGGTGCCCCTCCCGGCGGGTTGCCTCGATCTTTAGTACCTTTTCTTTTGCTCTGGTAGACTGTGGTCTTGCTCAAGTTTAGATCTGTCTGTATGTAGGTAGGTAGGAACGCACGCAGGTATGATGTATGTGTGTGTGTATGTTAACAATAGCAAAAGCAGTTCCCAATGTATGTATAAGTATGTCTTGTCTGTCTGTATGCGTGTATGTTAACAATCGCAAAAGCAGTTCCCGATGTATATATGTATGTATGTCTACCACCTGAACAATGGGTTGGAGTTTCCTCCTCGTCTTCTCCTTCTTCAACCTCAGACGGCAAAATAAATATGCAAAGAAAGCAGCAGTCAACTTACGCCTGTTGACATCACCATAGTTTCTCTTCAAATTGGGCGGGTGTAGGCCAAAATACGTGTCTCTCTTCTGCATGTTGGATACTTCTGCATCAAATGTGTAGCCGACATTTTATCAATGGTAGTTATTGCCAGTTTCATTTTACAATTACCCATAATGTATTTGTGCATGTGTGTGTGCGTGTCTCTCTGTCAAGACAGCCAAAATAGATATGTAAATGTCATTGTAATGTTCTTCATCATTGTGATGTAACACTCTGAGTTGGAAACTATGGTACTGCAAAGAATGATGTAAATGATGCTGTCAGCTATCCAGAACATTGATATGTACAGTTAGAGCTAGAGTGTATACCCAAGAATAGATGGGCAGATCTGTAAGATGTACTTGATATACAGTTAGAGCTCGAGTGTATACCCAAGAACAGATGAGTAGATCTGTAAGATGTACTTGATATACAATTAGAGCTAGAGTGTATACCCAAGAACAGATGAGTAGATCTGTAAGATGTACTTGGTGTAGTTAGAGCTAGAGTGTATACCCAAGAACAGATGAGTAGATCTGTAAGATATACTTGATATACAGTTAGAGCTAGAGTGTATACCCAAGAACAGATGAGTAGATCTGTAAGATATACTTGATATACAGTTAGAGCTAGAGTGTATACCCAAGAACTGATGGGAACTAAAACCCAGTTCTATCTAAGGTGTGCCATTTGTTTTAATCGTTCCAGATTGAGTATTGCTGAAGGTGCTGGAGTTTCAATCCAAGCCCAGAGCATACCTCCTGGTGACAAGTGTTGAGAGTTGGAGCTGGAAGGTGCAGAGCCAGATAACTATGTTAAGTTGTCGTATTTACAGGCCACCAGCAGTGCACCAACTTGAGACCACACCTTGTCCTGTGATTCTAAATTGTGTGTGGCACCTTGCCATCTTGACAGACGAAAGTATGTGGATTGGAATTAGGCCAGAACTCCATCGCACAAAGGCTGGGAATGGATTAAGAGAACGTGTGTTGCCCATGCAGCATTTTCCCTCTCTCGGCCTTGCCTAGTTTACTCCAGAGGAAAGGATGATCAGTACATCTGGAACAAGGTAGGCTGCAGATGATGGCGGCTCAGCATCAATCCTCTGAGAGCAGGAGATGAATCTCACCTCTGAGAGCAGGAGATGAATCTCACCTCCAAGCGCAGGAAGTGAGTGATGGCCAGACCTTCACATCCATGGGATTTGACTTAGAGCCATTTAGCCATATCCAGCAGCTGAGGGCCACAGATAAAGTGTCTGGACCTTTATAAGAGCGTACATCTGTCAATCGTAAGTGTCCGAACCAATATAAGCATGTACTACCATCAGATTCCCCACCTGACTGTGCGGATCCCGCAACCAACGAGAATCTGCCAGCCGGAGATATTGCTTGTCTGTTGCGAACAAATCTTCCCGTCTGACAGCGCTACGCCCTTCATGTGTCTTCACAAAATCAGACTAGAGTCAAGCTTAGATGTTATCCAAAAGATGTATATTAACTATACTCCACATCTTGGTTTTATTTCTATGTTAAGTGTCAGGGAATGTCCATTTTACTTAAGTAAACATATCTTGTTAGCACATAAACTGCCAGGACTTCCATGGTTGTGGGGCCACCAAACTCTGCCTCTTTAACCCAAGAATGGGAAAGCTAAGTATTTTAGATATAGGTTTTCCAGCAGGGATTTTCTTGCTATACTGTATGTTTAGAAGTTTCTTTTCTTTGTCACTGGAAGTCTTCTGACAGCATTACTTTCTTTGTTTTCAGCATAAGTTTTCTTAACTCGAAGCTTTGTGGAAATTCTGTATTTTATTTTTGCTCGTTCATTAGAAATAGTGATCATGATGTGTCTGTGATACCAACCCAAAACAGGAGTCAGCAAACACATTGATGCATGCCATTGGAGATTGCAAGATGTGCAGAAGCATGATCGCCCATGCCAGTTTCCCCCCCCCCCCCCCCCCCCACTTGATCGGCTTTGAACTCAAGTGTAGTCCATCACATGCTACTACTTCTAGTGCATTGGACTGTATTTGCGTGTGGATTAGCTTTCCCTATTATCAGTGCCCCTCGCAATCAGACAAACTCACTCCAACTTCAGAGGTACTTGTATTTTATGTCCCCAAGTCAAGGACTCCAAACTGACTGGTGTAGGGGTTGAACCCGCTCCCTCAGCATCAACACACTGGTTGTTTAAGAACGAAGCATGTATACAAATGTTATGAACCACATGTATACAAACAAAATTCAAGATTGGTGAATCAGCCATGTGCACATGTGGATACAACATATCTAGGCAAACCTTCTGGCCTAGCGAGACGACAGTGGAAGATAAACTCTATGCACTGCCGAGTGAACTTTAAAAAAAAAGACAGTTAAATTCATACAAAAGACAACACTGCAGTTATAGACATATTTCAAGCGAACGAAAGACCATGCTGACCCGCCAAAAAAAGAAAAAAAGATGACGACGACTGTGCCATTGCAATGGAGTTCAGATGTACATGACTTTCCTCACCGTGTGAGGCTGATGTGGAGTTGTCAGATGTACATGACTTTCCTCACCGTGTGAGGCTGATGTGGAGTTGTCAGATGTACATGACTTTCCTCACCGTGTGAGGCTGATGTGGAGTTGTCAGATGTACATGACTTTCCTCACCGTGTGAGGCTGATGTGGAGTTGTCAGATGTACATGACTTTCCTCACCGTGTGAGGCTGATGTGGAGTTGTCAGATGTACATGACTTTCCTCACCGTGTGAGGCTGATGTGGAGTTGTCAGATGTACATGACTTTCCTCACCGTGTGAGGCTGATGTGGAGTTGTCAGATGTACATGACTTTCCTCACCGTGTGAGGCTGATACAATGGAACACGCATTTACAGTTTATCACAAAGTCACCATGTACTGGTATTGCACAACATTGTTTCCCTTTGCCCTCCGCAGGTTTGTTTATGCCCTATGGTATAAAATCACTAGACTGTGTCTAAAGTTATGGGCCCTGCAAGACAGTAGGTGGAGAAGTTATGGCACTTTCACATGTCGATGAAAATATCACATAGCTTGAAGTTATTTTACTGAGCTAGCTGCCCCTCGCAACTAACTCTCCTTAACCCTCATGCTTCAGCACCAGTACATGAACACACGAGGTTAAGTACTGACACAGGCCACATGTTGATACAAGTATGTTAGGCAGAGACCTGGGAGTTTATAGTCACAATTTGACAGGAAAGACTTTTATTTGCAGACCTGATTATGTTTGACGACAATAAAGAGTACAACAATTGACAATGTGGAGCAATAAGGTACATCTATTAGATGACAGATACAGTACAACAATCAACCATACACAGCAAGAAGAAAGAAATATAAACAAAGAGAACATGAATATATATATAGCATAATGCATATGTAAACAATAGATAAACTATAAACAGCGAGAAAATTAATATAGACTACATGCTTGCCATATGTAAAAATAACTACGACATAAACATCAAAACTATACGGTTTCTCATACATTGTTCATGTAGTTCATGACCTGGGGACACATCACAACTTCAGATGCTACACCTGTCTTATATTCGTTTTACTGTCAATTTAATAAATACATAAAACCAAAAATAACACATTTCAATGGTTTCTAGTCCATATTTATTAAGGTAGAGTATTTCAAATCTCCATCATGATTGGAAGAAGCAATAATACTATCATCATTTGTAACTTTTTCTTTCTTTATGAGTTTTTGTGTGATTCAAATGACCAGTTTAAGTTGAATCAAATAACTTCAAAAGTAACAATTAGATGCAAGCCTTGAAAGATGCATAGATGAAATAAAGACCAGCAGACTAGCCGTTCTCCATGGCTAAGGGCCCACGGACACGATTTGTGAGCCCGCTTACCCAAGTTCGAAACACCGCTGCAACTGATTTGGCAGGAGACAGTGTTGCGCTGAGTTTTAACATGTTGGCATGGGAGCCGGTCATTCAGAAAGCAATGGCAAATTACTGAATGTAAACTTGCCAAGACATCAACAACAGCACTAAAATGCTGGGTCGACAGCGATGTCCCGTAAATAGGATATTTTAAAAAAAATCAGACTTAAGAGTAAAAACTCAGTCTTCTGGAGGATTTACAAAACAATCACACTTCTGTTCATCATCTTTATGTAATTATTAATAAATCATCTCAAATGTGTACACTATTCTGTACAACTATTTTATTCAGTATGACTGATGCTCATGATTACTCAGATTATCCAATATTGAAAATTTACAACACTCGTGTAATTTTATAAGCAATTATGACTGCTCTCATCTGTCAAGACATACATACTATCAGAATTTGCAAAAAGTTCTTAAAAATAAATGGATTCGCTAATGATACATTATGCGTCAGAAAATTGTGTAATTATTTTCTCAACACATTTACATGTCACTTTTATTCTTATCATTCAATCAGATCAGAGGCCAAAACAACAGGTGTCATTTTACAAGATATATAACACATTGGAAAGGTTTGTGAGCTTCCAGAAAGTAGAGTTGCATCCAAATCCTTACAAGGCACAAAGAGGCAAGCCGTTACATGTAAAGTACTTTACTAAAATAAAGGACCTTTTCAGACGCCAGGAGGTGTATTGGGTTTATGGTGCCAGCCCCCCACAATTTATAGACCAATCAGCACTCAAGGGAGATGTGGACAATATCAAGAGAGCTGCCTTTACTTCCGAAGACATTTCCTGTTGCTTGTTTTAGGATGGCCGACTTTGGAGCCCAGGTCAATTAAAAAACATGCACCTGTGTGTATTCAAATACATGATCACTGTGCCAGAAGGCAAGCATGCTAGTCACTTCCCTGCCATGGCTACCAACCACCACTACAAACACCTTATTTTATTTAAGAGAACAGCTGGAATAGAAAGCTGATCAAATACATGTTTGCCAAGAGAACAGTGTTTTGAAACTTAAATATTCAAAGAATGTTATCATGCAACAAATCAATAACACTATAAATTATGTTGTTTGTCATTACCACTTCAAAGAAGAAAGTCCCTTACTATTATCTCCACCCCAGTAAGTGAACCAAAGACATTTTTAGTCAGTGATTGGTCACAGAGCCACTCAGCTTTAGCATAATTAACCAACTGTATTTGTTTACTTTGCAAATATCAATAATTGTACTACTATTCATAATGGTATATTACAATAGCCGGTCTTCCTTGCGAAGAGGTTAAGGACGCTGTTCATAATCCCCTACACCCACGTACGAAACACAGCTGCGCAAGATTCGGCAGTGGATCGCATCGTGTTGGTTTCTTACGGAAAGGTATGTGAGCCAGTCATTCAGAAAGCAATGGCAAACTACTGAATGTAAAACTTGCCAAGACATCAACAGCTGCTGAAAAATGCTGGTGTTGACTGCAATGTCATGCAAATTGGATACGAAAAAACAAACATTACATTAATATCTGTTACAATGAATAACAATTTCTGATTTATTACACAAAAGCAAACAACTCAGGAAATTCCATCACCAGTTGAACAAAGTTAACTATAGTATGTCCCACAAAGAATGCCTTCATTCACGATCAATTATTTTGAAAACTGTCTGTTGCATCGTTATGAAATTTTCCCAGCCATCTTATATTTACCCCCACCCAAGGAATATGTCTTTGATAGGTCCAAAAACAACTTAAATCATCGAAAGCGGCGACATTTCTTTGTTGTTTTGCTGAAAAACTAGTGATTTCTCGCTAACAAATTTATGTTTACAGCAATGGAAGCCCCGCCAATTCAGATGACACACAAGACGTATCTGGATTCGTATGGGAGTGGGTGCAATGAAAGAACTAGCATAAAAGTCAACAGAGTCGGCTGCATTGCACCGGGTTTTTATCCCATATGGCCCAGTTTCTTTCCGCAGTGCGGAAAGCGTCGCACAAAGCACGAACTCCGTAGCTCCAGCGACGACCCTCGGAAGTCTAAAAAAATGCACTCGTGAAATGACGGACGCGGCCCGGAATCGAACATACAACCTTTGGAGCCCGAGTCAGATGGCTTGACCACTTCACCACGGAGAATCCCGAGAGGGGTGCAATGTGTAATATTAGCAAAGACAGAGAATTTACAGAGGCATGGGGTAAATAATTTGTAAATTAACAGGAAAGTAGAAGGAATATATTTCTTACCTTATTTTTCATTTCCTTCTTGTTTCTTCAGCTGCTGGTTAATAAAGTGTACACAAGTATTCATGTTAGCTTTTTATATTGAGTTCGTGAAAGCTTCCAAATAGCTGTGCGTTAATGTGCGTATGGAGTGACCAGAAATGATACCGCAATTTTGTCATTATGTTTCCATTTTTAAGGATCTGTTCAGATATCTGTGTAGTTTGTTCACACGTACAGATGGGTGACAGACCCGCTTTGAGTCTTCGTAAAAGATAGATAGATAGATAGATAGATAGGTAGATAGATAGATAGATAGATAGATCCCCGCCAGGACAGGAGCTGGGCGAAGCCGGGCCGAGTCAGCTAGTTTATTTATATAATCACGTTTCATGAAAGAACCCCCATTGGAGACACCTCTGAACAATACCATTTAACTCCGCGCAGTTTGTGTCAAAACGGAAATCACGAGACAATTTCAAAAAAGCGCAGTAGTGGATCGGTAGGATTCGGTAGTGGATCGCGTCGCGTTGGTTACTGTGGGGTGGTAAATATAATAAATTAGAATAAGGACAAGTTCGCTAGGGGTATTTGGTATGAATGGGGTCTTAATCCTAAACACGCCCTCTATAAGAAATAATATATTGGCTCGTGAAACCCCCAAGCATTGAACAAGGCAGAAAAGGGTGCAAGTTCAACACTAACATAGAAGAAATGTTTCCCATAGAAGGCTGGGAGATCCACATATATATACACACTGACAAGTATACACTGTCATGCACATCCACAGTATTACATAACAGAGGGACAACAACCAATGTTAGACGCAACAACTGGATTACATGACAGAGGAAAACAGCCACTGCTAGACCAAAAACAGTACAATGACTCACTGTATCACATAACAGTAACCATAACTGGACTATAAACATCAACTTTGGAACAATATGTTTACAATGAAGTAACTTCAAGGCTTGGTTAAACCAAACAAACAAACAACTGTATTGTGAAAACATTTGGGTCTTGGACAAACCCTGTTGGCTACATTATGGTGACGTATACATGAAAGAAATTATTCATATTCAGGTAATGCACACAAATTATACAACCATAACAGAAGTCCCCAAAAATCCCCCAAAAAGGTTCACAACAAATACATGTGTTACACACAAACAAAGTAAATAATCCATACAAAGAAATAGATAAGAAAGTCTATCTAATCTGTCTCTAGATCTATCCTATGGGTCTGATGATGACTCCCTCTCCTTCAATATCACACTCTCTATAATCCAGGGAAACGCTGCTATATCCACCTATTCAGAAAATTGGGGATTGCACACACACACACACAGAGCTTTCACCTCCGGATCATATATCCAAAGCGAAAAACATGTAGGAGTAATCCATATGAATCCAAAGTGAATATACTGTAATCTCCCAAGTCACAGCTACTAAGTAACTGGGTTAGGAGCATTCCGGAGGGGTATAACAGACAGGTATAAGTGTGAAGCGTTATGGCGTGGCGTAACAAACAGGAGTCCATGTGATTGATTCAATTAGGATCAGGCTCAAACACTTTCAGCATATCTTTGGATGAGGAGTGACATCACATTATCCATTAGAATTTCCTGACAGAACTAACTTGAATTGGGCATACATATTCCAGCCCTTTTCTTGGTTAAGATGTAGGTTATATCTTTCTTCAGCTGAATATACGACTTGATTGAACGGGAGTTGGTATAGTGCTTGATTGTCCATGTCTGGGATATGATGGATGAGAAGATTCAAAGGAAGCTGGAAGTCCACAGAAGCAGTTGGTAAATCCATACTGTTCACTGAGGGTGAACTCCAGACTATCCATGAGCCTCTGGTATATGACAGTTGAACGTGGAATCAGGCGGTGACTTTTAGAAGAGGGTATACTCTGTAATCCATCTAGGCCAGGCATGCCTCATGTCTTTGCAGACATTGAAAAGATTAACACCGTCTGTAAGTTCCCAGAGGTAGGGAATCCACTTCAGCATAGCCACAGTCCATTAATTATCCAGGCATTGACATTCAGGTTCAGGGTGTGTGGCAGTAACCAGCACTCTCTGTAGAATATTAGGGGTAGGCTGATAACCCAGTTTCCTGCCTCTAAATCCAAGCGTTGACTATAAATCCAGTGCCAAGCATGGTGACTAGTGCCAATACTCCACCGCCATCTCTAGGGCTGTATAGTGAAGAAAGAACCGGGTCAGATACACATTAGTAATAACCCAAACATTGATAACAGTGTATCATAATAAAATTAAAGGAAACAAAAAGGGGAGAAGAAAGAAAGGTGTAGCTAGTTCCCTAGCACTTGTCGCCTACTGTAGAGTTCTGCCTGACTCCAAAAGTGAGTAAGGTATCTACTCAATAGGTACATCTCTTCTGGACTGATACTGGAGCTTCCTAGGGGATTATGCGCATCCTAACCGCCCAACCGTCCTGATAGTACCGCTGTCACAACATGGACGAAATCCCTGAGACAATGGCCTCATGTAAATAATTTATAAATCTCCTTTCCATAGTTACAAACAGCATTCGGTAAGTACCACTGACAAACGGCAGAAGGTTAGCTACCAGATCAGTCATCTCCTCTTGCATCATCCTCACCATCACCATCATCATATGTTTGTCCCCACTGGGGTGAAGTTAAAAGATCTACTCCAGCAGTAACATCATGAATAGAATATACATATATATGATGAATAACAGAAAAACTTGTTAGTCTTTTACTAAACATGGTATGAACTCTCTAGTGGGTATTACCCAACATCTCAAAGTAAAAACACAAGAGCCTGGTGTCATTTCCCACTCACTTGAAAATATATATATCATACCACATGAAAATCCCAGAACATCATTTATGAAAAAGACTACAAGACAATCACACCTCTGTGTATTTACAACAATGTAAACAAAAGATTAACTGCTAAGTGTATGAAAAAGTCAAGCGAGAATATATATATCTCTCTCTAACATACTATTCATGTTGTACACAGATAGGAATATTTCTCCCTCATAAGGGCAGAAATATAAAATATGCACTCAGAAAAAACACTTTATAACACAGAGACTAGTTGTGAAAAATAAGCATTTAGGAATAAAAATAAGTTTCCAAAAGCATATCAGAAAGGTGACTCATAGCAAGATTATATTGTAAGCTTTATGAAAGCTGACTGGACACATGGCGATAGTACAGACTGCGTGACTTAAACCCACTTTCCAATGAAAGTGATTCTCATATTTTTCACACACACAACTTCAATCATGATATTAGTTGCTATCAAAGCATTATCCTAATACATAACATGATACATTTAATGCTCACCCGAAGCGAAGAGAATAAGTAGGCTATTAAATTAAGCCCCACTGAACTAATGTGTGGCTACTTTCTAGAACAAAACATGGCGAGTCTAGCTTTGCCTTTGTCTCCTACATCCCTTTGTTGTCCGGGCTCAGCCAATCAAAGGCCTTAATTCAAACAAGAGTTAAGTTCGTTAACTCTCCCGTCGGGCTTTTTAATAGCCTCTACTTTTCAGGTAGCGCGTCCTAGCAACGTCTGCTGGAGAGGACTGAGGGATGATACATACATGTCACAAGTCTCCCAACTAGACAGGTCTACCCACATAGGTAGAACTGATACAGTCATCCACAGTCTTCCACCTTCTCAATCTGATGCATTTGGTCTTCCATGTCCTCCAATTATGCTTTATATTTAATCATTATTGTAGAATAATCTCTCAGTTACACATTCATTTTTCTACTTGCCAAGACAACTGAACATAACATTGAAGGTTCATCTTGCTTCATTTGAAGAAGTGTACCTCTCTCTCCACTGTTGTCAGCATTCCGTTGAAATATGAGTGGACGTTGAGATCTCCATATGAGGTATTGGTTCCACTGCAATCGAACCAATTCGCGATGATGATTGATCGAAGATATAAAACTTCGACAACCGTTTAATTAGCAATAAGAATATCGTCCTTAAAATATGCTAACAGCAGGATAATTCCATAAGAGCATAGCTGGATCTCCTTTTCGATAAATCATATTGGCATATTGAACTGGATATGTGTAACTAGCACAGGCGTAGGTTCATTTGCTTTGATGTCAAATCTACAAAAGCCCTGGCTAGTTTATACGTCCATCCGCACTTTATACTGACTAGTAGAATGAGTTACCGGCATCTTCTCTCTCAACTCCAACACGTATCCGTTGCTTTCTGGGTGAAAATAGCGAGCAATTCTGCGTCGATTGATCGTCATCTGCTTCCAACTATGTTGTAGACAATTTCCACCTAAGCACCGTTAAGTAGATGTAATACCATTGCACATAGCTGTATCACCATCCACATTATACTCAGTTCATATATGAATTTAAAGCCGTAGGTGGTCCCTGTAATAGTCATCCGAACAACCAAGTTGTCGGTACACTCCCAGTTTACTGATTGGTTACCTTACTTGTAAGCAATGACAGCCACAGGTATAAATATATCCCTCTATTCTGGTGTTTCCTGAGTTAACTTCCTCAAGATAAAAAATCAGGGTACCTCTAAGTTTCTCTCCAGGTCTGTTCGTAACCGAGTAATACAGAGAACAATGAATCTGTTGAAACTGGAAGAGTTTGAAAGCTTTTCCTTTCCTTCTGAACTGAAATATATTACTAGAGACTCCCAAGAGGAAATACTAACATAGTAAAATTCAAGCAACTCTCAGCCAATGGCTTCCAAGCGCTTGAAAAGTATAGTCCTTGCTATAGCCCAATCTAGCATGGTCTATATTTATATATAAGAATAAGGCGTCCTACTCTTCTTCTGTCGAGAGGTACGTCAACAACAACCATTAGCTAATAGTTGTATAAATCGGGCTATCTCCTAGATCACCAAATTAGTTTGATGCTTTGGAGAGAAATCCTGGCTTTAAGAACATAATGTGACAACTAGAAAGCTGTCCCTTGTCTTTCAAGCCAGTACAAGCAACATGCCAAATGGGAGCTAATGCTGCCCAAGCCTGTTACTAATTCTCTGATGAGAATAAAATTGAGAATGTCGCAGATGAGGACCATATTTCCTGTTTTCTGACTTCAAAAAAAAAAAAAAATTTGAGATACTTGCAGGTTTCTTCCGGTAGCTCTTAAAATTCCTATGACATCCCAATAAAAAACAACAGGGTACATTTACGGTCGAGACCACATCCTTTGTTCGCCAGTTACACAACGACGTATGCTTTTCTCTGTCACTGGTAATGCCAGAGGGACTAGCTTGTAAAAGGGGCCCTGTAATTCAATTGCTTTCTCTCACATAGTAAATAGATCTTTGTTCACTACAGAGTTACAACAACCGAATAATATAATAATTGACCAGTGCCATTTCTGACACATGGACAATAATAGATCTGTTATGAATACCAGACCCTTAAACTGAAAGCGTTGAATAGGCGTCTTTATTTCCTTATAGGAATCATTAGTGTCAATCTATCTACTTTCAGTGTTTCCGACCATGTTATGCATATGGGGTGTAGTATAAAATCCACTGTTTCCCGCATGGCGGCTATGAATACTGCAATTTAAAACAATATTCATACTCCTACCATTATACATTTCGGATAAAATTGCAGGTGGAGTATTGGCCCTAACATTAGTCAACCTAATTGGTTATTGTTATTTTCCCCCTGATGTTCCTTAAATGTCAAATGCATATCGTGTCCCACTTAAAAAAAGATATCTTTACTGAATTCTCTAAAAAAAAAATTGGGGAGCTATATCCTATCTGTCTCAACCATTTAAAAATTATTTTGGATTTCTCTGTTGCTTTGGGTAAGTTTCAGTAGTACATGAACCAAACAAACAGAGCATTCACAAAATAAAATGGCAATATATGACAAAATAGTTAACCCTTTTAATGCTACGTAATTCTGAGTAGCGTCCCGCCCGGTGCTAAATACTTTCTCCGCCGACTGCCCTGCCTGTGCTAAATACTTTCTTGACCTCTAAGAAACTGGAAATGTCACGGCGGTGTTGACCATTTTTGTAACACCGGAAAATTTAAGCACTCCTAAACTGGGTAGGTTGGCACCATTGTTTGAACAAACACTTTTACAAAGAGATAAAACAACAAAATAGCTTATTCATGTTTTAAAAATGTTTAGTTTAAAGTTATTTTAATTATATATAAATAATAATGTATTAATATTAAGATATTAGGTAAAAGATAGAAAAATTAAAAAAATAAAATGTAACAATATGGTGGAATGACGATGTTACAGAAGCAATAACAGAGAAAAATAAACTATTCACATTATTTTAAAATTCAAAAGATAAGATTCAATAACAAGATGGATTGATAGTGTAACGGAACATACGCAAAACAAGGAATGGAATGACAAGAAAAGACCAAAGGAAAGTTAATAATTTAGTTGTTTGTGGAAGACCCCGAAGCAAGGTACGACACAGAGAGGTACATCACAATCCTTGCACATATATCTTGATTCCCGTCGTTTTTTATTTTTAGAGCACACCACACACTTTCTTGTTGGCCCCTTCTTCTGTGACGTTGTGGACTCTATTGTAGATGGGAAATGACGATGTACCAATCGTAGTGGCAGATCTTCGCTCCTTCGTCCCCCTCCACTCTTTCTTCTCTCCGTAGAATATTTTTGTAGAATTTCACGAATTAAAGATAAATGAAAATCAGCAAGAGGAATATTATTCCCCGTTACCAATTTGTACATGGAATATGCATTTAAAATAGACAGATCTAGAACATGAAAAAACAGTTTCTTGTACCACTTTACAGTTTTCCTAATTGACTCAATAGAACTGAGAAGCATGTCAGTCCGATCAACCGCGCCCATATTTTTATTGTAGTCAACAATGCACTTTGGCTTTTGTGTATTTTCTCCGGTTTTCCAATCTTTTTTCTCTGTTGGTACAATGTCTGAATTGTGACATGTAGACAGCATCCAAACTTCTCTTTTGTCGCACCATTTCAGGGCTAATAAACAGCTTGTAGACCTATAGCAAATTCCTTTTTTTAATAATTTTTCTTCCATTTTAGGCAAATTCTGTCTATTCTTTCTGACCGTGCCACATGCATTAGTTGCATGATCGTGAAGCCACATAAACAAATTAGGACTGGTGTACCAATTATCTACAAAAAGGGTATGCCCGTTTTGGAGATATGGTGCCAGTAAAGTAGTAACAATATCAGCCCCCTTCCCAAGACCTGATACAGTAATGTCACTGTTGGCACCAGTGTAGACAATAAAATCTAAAATATAACCCGTTCTGCAGTCACACATAACAAATGTTTTCACACCAAATCTGCTTCTCTTTGATGGAATGTATTGCTTGAATGATAATCGTCCTTTGAACAAAAGGAGCGATTCATCAATAACAACATTCTGATACGGCGAAAATGCACTCTTGAACGACGTACGCAAACTGTCAATCACACCTCTAATCTTGTAAAGTCTGTCTCCGCCGGCGTCAACGTTGTTGTCTGCGAAGTGCAGCATTCGCAAAAGTAGTAAAAATCGATCCCGAGGCATTACCTCGCTGAACACAGGAGTACGGAGCAAAAAGTCCTTTGACCAGTACTCAACAATTTTAAGTTTCTTTACTCTTGGCATTAGCATGCACAAAGCAAAAAAGCAAAAAAGTTCGTCATAATTAGTATCTGTCCAGCGGGAAAGACGAGCGCTAACAGTGTCAGGAGCATTCTCTAAAATGTTCTTGTAAAACCTGTTGCATTCATCAGCGATGCCTATAACAAGTGTTTCAGTGAAAAATAGTAAAAAAAACTCAAGCACTGAACTGTCCTTATTGACAGCCGCTTTACAGCCAGAGCTGGAATCATCAAAACCGTGTATAACCGGTCTCAAATCATTGGAAGTCCATGCCATTGAGTCGGTTTTCTGCCGTTTTGAGGGCATCTCCTCATTCTCACTGGACTCTGCTTCCGATGATGATGAGGACGCAGGACTGGCAAATAACCTCTTTTCAGTTACGCCGGTTTTTTCTTTCGATGTAGATGGTTGCATGATCTCGTCATCTTCGTCGCTCATTTGGAATTCATCTTCACTGTCACTTCGTGAAAGAAACTCCATTAATTCTTCATCTATACGAACTGGTTTCTTCGCCATTTTATAAAACAATTATGTGAAAAGCACAAATACTCTATCACAAACGCGCACAAATACTCTATCACAAACGCGGGGGTATTATAAAACCAGTACACCGTAGAAATTAAAACGAACAAAACAGGCTTGTTGCTGGTGAAGCTGCCTCAACAACACATTATCAGCACACTAACGCCTGTTGAGCCTGTGAAATAGGTCATTTGGATCTAAAAATAGGTAACCTTTGTGCCCCATTCATAAACGCTTGAAAACGGCTATAGCTTTCTTGTATAGATGTTATAAACGGGTTAGCTCGTCCATAGCACCGGGGGGACAGATTACGGGAGGCGAGTCAACTCGTCAACAGCATCGTACCGCGGTACTACTTAACTCGTCTATAGCCGCGAAAGGGTTAAACAGCCCAGGATTCATATGTGGGTCTATGCAAAACTGAGGACATATAGTACAGTAATATATTTATCATACTACCATAATTTAACTAATCAAGAACATCCCAGAGTAACAATAACATCTAACATCAACATCACACAAAATCAATCAAGAATTTCTGACATCCTACAAGGAATAATACTATATGGGTTTACAATCCCAGAGACCTTATTTTATGAGGTCCTATACAAGGAACAGGTCTCCCACCAAAAGGGTACAAAATACATGAGTTAACCATTCTCATATACAAACATTAACACAGGTTTCAATTTCTAGAATAAAGACATCACCTGTGAACATTATTTGAAACACTAACAAACAATACTTGTGATTAAGACACCATGGGTTCATAAACCTTGTGTCTAAGCCCATACTTGTGAACACCAGCCACCAATTAGTTGTAAAGTCTCAACTTGAGAGGTAGACATGGGTTCAAATTTTCTGGGCAACGCCCACACTCATGGCATTGGGTAAGGGTTCAAAATTCCGTGACGAGCGACCACACTTGTTGGGTGGTAAATATAATAAATTAGAATAAAGACAAGTTCGCTAGGGGTATTCGGTGATGAATGGGGTCTTAATCCCAAACACGCCCTCTATAGGAAATAATATACTTGGCTCGTGAAACCCCCAAGCATTGAACAAGGCAGAAAAGGGTGCAAGTTCAACACTAACATAGAAGAAATGTTTCCCATAGAAGGCTGGGAGATCCGGGAAGTTCTACCACAGACACCCGAGTAACTAATCACTCTACCCAGAAGGTGTGTCTATGTGTAAGTGCCCCGCCCCACATTTAATCTCCCATATATATATATATATATATATATATATATATATATATATATATATATATATATATATATATATATATATATATATATATATATACACACTGACAAGTATACACTGCCATGCACATCCACAGTATTTCATAACAGAGGGACAACAACCAATGTTAGGCGCAACAACTGGATTACATGACAGAGGAAAACAGCCACTGTTAGACCAAAAACAGTACAATGACTCACTGTATCACATAACAGTAACCATAACTGGACTATAAACATTAACTTTGGAACAATATGTTTACAATGAAGTAACTTCAAGGCTTGGTTAAACCAAACAAACAAACAACTGTATTGTGAAAACATTTGGGTCTTAGACAAACCCTGTTGGCTACACTATGGTGACATATACATGAAAGAAATTATTCATATTCAGGTAATGCACACAAATTATACAACCATAACAGAAGTCCCCAAAAATGGTTCACAACAAATACATGTGTTACACACAAACAAAGTAAATAATCCATACAAAGAAATAGATAAAGATAGTCTATCTAATCTGTCTCTAGATCTATCCTATGGGTCTGATGATGACTCCCTCTCCTTCAATATCCACTAGAAAAAGTCTGGCCATAATCACACTCTCTATAATCCAGGGAAATGCTGCTATATCCACCTATTCAGAAAATTGGGGATTGCACACACACACACACGGAGCTTTCACCTCCGGATCATATATCCAAAGCGAAAAACATGTAGGAGTAATCCATATGAATCTAAAGTGAATATACTGTAATGTCCCAAGTCACAGCTACTAAGTAACTGGGTTAGGAGCATTCCGGAGGGGTATAACAGACAGGTATAAGTCTGAAGCATTATGGCGTGGCGTAACAAACAGGAGTCCATGTGATTGATTCAATTAGGATCAGGCTCAAACACTTTCAGCATATCTTTGGATGAGGAGTGACATCACATTATCCATTAGAATTTCCTGACAGAACTAACTTGAATTGGGCATACATATTCCAGCCCTTTTCTGGGTTAAGATGTAGGTTATATCTTTCTTCAGCTGAATATACGACTTGATTGAACGGGAGTTGGTATAGTGCTTGATTGTCCATGTCTGGGATATGATGGATGAGAAGATTCAAAGGAAGCTGGGAGTCCACAGAAGCAGTTGGTAAATCCATACTGTTCACTGTGGGTGAACTCCAGACTATCCATGAGCCTCTGGTATATGACAGTTGAACGTGGAATCAGGCGGTGACTTTTAGAAGAGGGTATACTCTGTATCCATCTAGGCCAGGCATGCCTCATGTCTTTGCAGACATTGAAAAGATTAACACCGTCTGTAAGTTCCCTGAGGTAGGGAATCCACTTCAGCATAGTCACAGTCCATTAATTATCCAGGCATTGACATTCAGGTTCAGGGTGTGTGGCAGTAACCAGCACTCTCTGTAGAATATTAGGGGTAGGCTGATAACCCAGTTTCCTGCCTCTAAATCCAAGCGTTGACTATAAATCCAGTGCCAAGCATGGTGACTAGTGCCAATACTCCACCGCCATCTCTAGCGCTGTATAGTGACGAAAGAACCGGGTCGATATACATTAGTAATAACCCAAACATTGATAACAGTGTATCATAATAAAATTAAAGGAAACAAAAAGGGGAGAAGAAAGAAAGGTGTAGCTAGTTCCCTAGCACTTGTCGCATAGAGTTCTGTGACTCCAAAAGTGAGTAAGGTGTCTACTCAATAGGTACATCTCTTCTGGACTGATACTGGAGCTTCCTGGGGGTTTATTCACATCCTAACCGCCCAACCGTCCTGATAGTACCGCTGTCACATCATGGACGAAATCCCTGAGACAATGGCCTCATGTAAATAATTTATAAATCTCCTTTCCATAGTTACAAACAGCATTCGGTAAGTACCACTGACAAACGGCAGAAGGTTAGCTACCAGATCAGTCATCTCCTCTTGCATCATCCTCACCATCACCATCATCATCATCATCATCATCATCATCATGTGTTTGTCCCCACTGGGGTGAAGTTAAAAGATCTACTCCAGCAGTAACATCATGAATAGAATATACATATATATGATGAATAACTGAAAAACTTGTTAGTCTTTTACTAAACATGGTATGAACTCTCTAGTGGGTATTACCCAACATCTCAAAGTAAAAACACAAGAGCCTGGTGTCATTTCCCACTCACTTGAGAATATATATATCATACCACATGAAAATCTCAGAACATCATTTATGAAAAAGACTACAAGACAATCACACCTCTGTGTATTTACAACAATGTAAACAAAAGATTAACTGCTAAGTGTATGAAAAAGTCAAGCGAGAATATCTCTCTCTCTCTCTCTAACATACTATTCATGTTGTACACAGATAGTAATATTTCTCCATCATAAGAGCAGAAATACAAAATATACACTCAGAAAAAAACACTTTATAACACAGAGACCAGTTGTGAAAAATAAGCATTTAGGAATAAAAATAAGTTTCCAAAAGCATATCAGAAAGGTGACTCATAGCAAGATTATATTGTAAGCTTTATGAAAGCTGACTGGACACATGGCGAT
The DNA here is from genome assembly GCA_014155875.1 of Cepaea nemoralis. NCBI lineage: Eukaryota > Metazoa > Mollusca > Gastropoda > Stylommatophora > Helicidae > Cepaea > Cepaea nemoralis. The sequence goes on along the minus strand of JACEFZ010006375.1, from coordinate 230,292 downwards.
AGTACAGACTGCGTGACTTAAACCCACTTTCCAATGAAAACGATTCTCATATTTTTCACACACACAACTTCAATCATGATATTAGTTCTATCAAAGCATTCCTCCTAATAGATAACATGATATGTTTTAAAATGATCACCCGAAGCGCAGAGAATAAGTAGGCTATTAATTAACCCATTAACAATGGGTCACTCACTAACTTGAAGATAACATGGCGATTGACGAGGCCAGCTTTATCTAGCCTTTGTCTCGCTTACCTTTGTTTCCGGGGCTCGGCCAATCACTGGCCTTAATTCAAACGAAAGTTAAGTACGTTAATTCTCCCGTCGGGCTTTTTCATAGCCTTTACTTTTCAGGTAGCGCTTCCTAGCAATGTCTGCTGGAAAAGACAGGGATGATACATACATGTCACAGTTACTTACAGGGGTATGTGAGGCAGTCGCTCAGAAAGCAATGGCAAACTACTCAGCATAATCTTGCCAAGACATCAACAACAGCAGTAAAATGCTGGTGTTGACAGCAATGTCCTGTAAATTGGATATGCGAGGAAATAAAAAAACTATGAAAGCAGATTTAACTTTACACCAGAAAAGAACACAGACACAAAGAAAATAAATGTTACACTTATCCATGAAATCTCGAGACCAGCTGGATTTCTCTCTCTCTCTCTCTCTCTCTTAGTGTGTGTGTGTGTGTGTGTGGGGGGGGGGGGGGGGGGGGAAGAATTAAGATTATTTCAAGATCGCGTTAATACAAGAACCGATTACATATTGTTTCTCCCTCCATACTTTACAGTTCTGTATTTCTCGCCGTTCTGAAATTCGTTTTATAACATAAGTAGACTCGCAAATCACGTTTTATGTAGATGTTTAGACTTGTTTTAGTATGTGTTATTAAATTTAGCTTCCATTTTTACGTATACTGTGTAGGGGGGAATTTATAGAGGGGAATGACATTCTGAACATATGGTGAAGGGGTGCATGGGCCAAAAAAGGTTGAGAACCACTGCTCTAGACAACTCGGACGGCACTCACTGTTCCCCAGTTAACAGTTGCCATAGTGCATGTGATAGACTAGCGTGGGAATATTATTTTGTGTGAGCTTCTAATCAGTTGTGATAGTCAGCATTATTTGTAAATGTACAGGCTGAAATTACGGACACACCTACACATTTGTACAAACATAGTATGTAGTATATAAACTATACAGGAATGGTTTACACTGGTTGTTAGGACAGGGAAGACCGGCCAAGCAAACACAGTTGGCCACTATCACCTTCATTGAGTTATCTACCAGAGACACTTTGGTGCATGCTTTGTGGCTGTTCCTGTAAAGATCATTGTGATTGCCTGTTCACCGGTATACCCCATCATTAGAGACTAACAAGTGTTGAGTAAAGAGGAACACAAACCTAAATCTCACATCACATGATAGCCTGCTCACTGTTATACTCCACCATTAGAGACTAACAAGCGCTGTGTACAGAGGAATCATCCTTACATCACGTGCCATGCCGGTAAGCATGGGCGGTCATGTTCTGCCATCTCATTCGATCACCAGAGTCGTGGATCAGCTCAATGTTCCTGTCTGGGGACACATCACAACTTCAAATGCTAGGAACTTAACAACCATAAACCTGACATCATGTGATAGATAGCCTGTTCACTGTTATACCCAATCATTAGAGACTAACAAGTGTTGAGTAAAGAGGAACACAACAACCATAAACCTCACATCCGTAACAGTCAAGGACCACGTCTCACACCAAGAGTGGTACTGGATATATGGTCTAGCCCCATATTGTTAGACCAATTGACATCCGATGGGTGATATGGTTGATTTGTTAAAGCACACGGTTATAATTTTGGAGTAATTTAGAGCTTAAATTGGAATTAAAGAGTCATCAAAATTAATACACTTATAAAATTTCCTTCCTGTCAGTGTTCTCCTGAGGCTCTTCACATGTCAGGCTTAAGAACAGAAGCACCGACCTTATAAGGCTTCTCTCGTGTATGTGATCTTTTATAGTCTTTCAGATTGCTGGCATAAGAAAAAGTAGCACCCAATCATCACACTTGTAAGGGTTCTCTCCTGTATGTGTTGTCATGTGGGTGTTCAGACTGTCAGCTAGAGTAAAAGAAGCACCACAATCATCACACTTGCAAGGTTTCTCTTCTGTATGCGTTCACTTATATGTCTTCAGATTGCCAGCCTGAGTAAAAGAAGCACTACAATTATCACATTTGTAAGGTTTCTCTCCTGTATGTGTTCGCTTATGTTTCTTCAGAGGGTCAGCTAGAGTAAAAGCAGCACCACAATCATCACATTTGTAAGGTTTCTCTCCTGTATGTGTTCTCTTATGTCTCTTCAGATGGCCAGCCCCAGTAAAAGAAGCACCACAAACATCACATTTATAAGGTTTCTCTCCTGTATGTGTTCGCTTATGTGTGTTCAGATTGCCAGTTTCAGCAACAGAAACTACTACTACTATTGGCACCTTGCCGTCTTGACAGACGATAGTTTGTGCTTCAAAAAGGCATAATAACTTTTACCCATGGCGGTAGTGAATGTGACTGATAAGGCCAATTCGCGCTGTGAATGTCCGTTCACAGTGGGTGCATGTGAACACGTGGTCATTTCCACCATCATACGTCTCACACGCTCGGTGTGTGACTTATCTGCAATAATTTTCTCCATTGTCTTTATTCCATTTCTGATGTTTGCCCTCCATGCAACACGTTCAGCTGCGACTTGCTCCCAATGTGCATTATCAATGCCTGTATCATTCATGTCCCGCTAACACACATCTTTGTATCGTAGTAGAGGCCGACCCTGAGATCTGTTACCCATCTGTAATTCACCAAAAAAGATGTCCTTTGGTATTCTACCATCATCCACCACAATCATTACATCTGTAAGGTTTCTCTCCTGTATGTGTTCGCTTATGTCTCTTCAGATGGCCAGCCCCATTTAAAGAAGCACCACAAACATCACATTTGTAAGGTTTCTCTCCTGTATGTGTTCGCTTATGTGTCTTCAGATTGCCAGTTTCAGCAAAAGAAGTACCATAATCATTACATCTGTAAGGTTTCTCTCCTGTATGTATACTCTTATGAACCTTCAGAGTGTGAGCATAAGCAAAGGCACCACAATCATCACACTTGTAAGATTTCTCTCCTGTATGTATTCTCATGTGGGTCTTCAGATTGCCAGTTACAGTAAAAGTAGCAACACAATCATCACATTTGTAAGGTATATCTCCTGTATATGTTTGCTTATGCTTCTTCAGACTGTCAGCCTGAGTAAAAGAAGCACCAAAACATCACACTTGTAAGGTTTCTCTCCTGTTAAGTGTACTCTTATGAACCTTCAGAGGATGAGCATAAGCAAAAGAAGCACCACAATCATCACAACTGTAAGGTTTCCTGTATGTGTTCTCATGTGGGTTTTCAGATTGCCAGTTACAGCGAAAGTAGCACCACAAACATCACACTTGTAAGGTTTCTCTCCTATATGTGTTCTCATGTGGGTCTTTAGATTGCCAGTTTCAGCAAAAGTAGCACCACAATCATCACATTTGTGAGGTATATCTCCTGTATGTGTTCAGCTTATGTGTCTTCAGATGGCCAGCCTGAGTAAAAGAAGCACCACAAACATCACACTTGTAAGGTTTCTCTCCTGTTAAGTGTACTCTTATGAACCTTCAGAGAGTGAGCATAATCAAAAGAAGCACCACAATCATCACACTTGTAAGATTTCTCTCCTGTATGTATTCTCATGTGGGTGTTCAGATTGCCAGTTACAGTAAAAGTAGCAACACAATCATCACATTTGTAAGGTATATCTCCTGTATGTGTTCGCTTATGTTTCTTCAGACTGCCAGTGTTAGCAAAAGAAGCACTACAATCATCACATTTGTAAGGTTTCTCTCCTACATGTGTTCTCATGTGGGTTTTCAGACTGCCAGTTACAGCAAAAGTAGCACCACAAACATCACACTTGTAAGGTTTCTCTCCTGTATGTGTTCGCTTATGTCTCTTCAGATTGCAAGCCCAAGTAAATGAAGCACCACAAACATCACACTTGTAAGGTTTCTCTCCTGTATGTGTTCGCTTATGTTTCTTCAGATTGCCAGTGTTAGCAAAAGAAGCACTACAATCATCACATTTGTAAGGTTTCTCTCCTGTATGTGTTCTCATGTGGGTTTTCAGACTGCCATTTACAGCAAAAGTAGCACCACAAACATCACACTTGTAAGGTTTCTCTCCTGTATGTGTTCTCATGTGGGTTTTCAGACTGCCATTTACAGCAAAAGTAGCACCACAAACATCACACTTGTAAGGTTTCTCTCCTACATGTGTTCTCATGTGGGTCTTTAGATTGCCAGTTTCAGCAAAAGTAGCACCACAATCATCACATTTGTAAGGTTTCTCTCCTGTATGTGTTCGCTTATGTTTCTTCAGACTGTCAGCCTGAGTAAAAGAAGCACCACAAACATCACATTTGTAAGGTTTCTCTCCTGTATGTGTTCGCTTATGTTTCTTCAGACTGTCAGCCTGAGTAAAAGAAGCACCACAAACATCACATTTGTAAGGTTTCTCTCCTGTATGTGTTAGCTTATGTGTCTTAAGATTGCCAGCAAAAGAAGCACCACAATCATCACATTTGTAAGGTTTCTCTCCTGTATGTGTTCGCTTATGTGTCTTCAGATGGCCAGCCTGAGTAAAAGAAGCACCACAATCATCGCATTTATAAGGTTTCTCTCCTGTATGTGTTCGCTTATGTTTCTTCAGACTGTCAGCCTGAGTAAAAGAAGCACCACAAAAATCACATTTGTAAGGTTTCTCTCCTGTATGTGTTCGCTTATGTGTCTTAAGATTGCCAGCAAAAGAAGCACCACAATCATCACATTTGTAAGGTTTCTCTCCTGTATGTGTTCGCTTATGTGTCTTCAGATGGCCAGCCTGAGTAAATGAAGCACCACAAACATCACATTTGTAAGGTTTCTCTCCTGTATGTGTTCGCTTATGTTTCTTCAGACTGTCAGCTAGAGTAAAAGAAACACCACAATCATCACATTTGTAAGGTTTCTCTCCTGTATGTGTTCGCTTATGTTTCTTCAGACTGTCAGCCTGAGTAAAAGAAGCACCACAAACATCACATTTGTAAGGTTTCTCTCCTGTATGTGTGCTCTTATGAACCTTCAGAATGTGAGCATAAGCAAAAGAAGCACCACAAACATCACATTTGTAAGGTTTCTCTCCTGTATCTGTTCGATTATGTGTCTTCAGACTGCCAACATTAGCAAAAGAAGCACCACAATCATCACATTTGGAAGGATTCTCTCCCGTATGTAGTCGCAAATGTATCTTCAAGCTGCTAATTTTAATAAAAGAAGCATTACAATCATCACACATGTAAGGTATCTCTCCTGTAAGTATTCTCTTGTGATCCATGTTCTTTTGGTACTTTAGATGGTCAGCTTGAATCAAAAGACCATTTGTATCAATCACAAAAGATGCACTTTTTGACATTTGACAACAATTTTCATGCTGTACTGATGCCTCACAACTGTTCTCAGCCATTCTAGATTCCGAGTTGCTGTGCCCCGTCATTTCTTGAATGATGTTACAACCAGCTATGTCTACCTTTTTACTGAATCTGTGACTTGTGTCCTCACACAGAACATCCGACAGAACATCCGATAGTTCTTGTTTCACAACCTTCATGTCGATGCTGTCATATGTAGACTTTTGTGAATGCTCTTGTATGGAGTGGTAAGAATTACTTGGAGACCAAGAGTGTATTTCTGAAACACACCAAAGTAAATAATTAATATCTTCATGAGGAATTGATTATATATCATTTCTTGAGTTGGTGTTATCTTGTTCTTTGATATAATTATTGTTTCTATTTTCTTGACATACAAGAAAAGATCTTTTGTGCAGTCTCTATTACTATAATGTCCAAAGATGTAGATATGTTGCATATTCAGCTATCAACACCTTGTCATTTGCAGAGAATAGATTGTTTATATCATAACCTCCAACTCATAATCCTGGCCCCACTTTGATCTCTCTCATTATTACTTTCATATAGAGAAACAGATTAAATCTAGTGACAAAACACCTCCTTGTCTTACTCCTAGCTTCATTTGTTCATAACTGCCATCTTTATTTACCATTTTAATTGCGGCTGCTTATTTCCAGTACATATTTTTGTATTATTGTGGCAAAGCTGCCTCATCTTGCATATATTCTATTTGTTAGAAATATAAATAATATTTGTATATATTATGTGTAGTATTTTACATTTTACGTTTGGCTGAGATAATTTGGTCGAGCGACAACCTGGCAATTGGAACGGAAATGTCTACCTGCCTAATTCACATCCGCCCTCATTCCTCCGCTGTAAATCCCAGTACATGGTAGGGATAGCCATTGTCAGAGTCTGAAAAGTGGACATTCTAAATTACATACTGTAACCAGTATTCATGGTCTAATTTTTAACCACACTTTTATTAAATTGATTAGTGCCCCAACTGTGATAGTGGGGAACAGCTGATTCTGGAACGGGAGTGTTTGTAAAAACTCTGAACCTGAACTCGCCCAGCAAGTATTCAAAAGGATTGAATCATCGTTGTCATAAGAAACACAAGGCTATTTCCTGCAAATGTCATTATCGGAAACCGGATGCAATCTGGACCATAGCAGAAGGAGAACTAGCATGCAGGTTTATCAATTCCAAGGGGAATACCATTTAATATTATTAGATGTATAGATGGATATTAAGAAGATTAATAATATTAAAATTCAGTTCTACAGGAATGGGAGAGTATTAATAAATAATATTAATATAAACCAGTATTTTAAATGTAACTTTCCACGCTGTCTATACTCTCTACACGTGTGCCAAAGGTCATGCACATCTAATGAGGTCGGTCAAGGCTACATCCACATCATTATTCTTATCTTAAGTGCAGGCATTCATTAGCCTAATATATAATCACTGTTGATACTGCATTTGTGCCAGGAAGAGGAATGCTCTATCTTGACCAGGGCAGATGACATAAATTGGGGCGAGCTGTACTATTGATGCTGCCCGCCATCTTGAGTGTTACGCCATGAGTTTTCCTGGCTCATTGAATCAATCACGCTCAGTACAGGCTCTCGGTTATGTATAATTTTATGGTTGAAAGTTCTCATGGCGGCGCTCGTACACATGTATGTTTCTGTGTATATTAAGAATGTTCTATGGGCGCCAGCACTGTAAAAGTGATGACAGCCACTTATTTCAGTCAACACAACGCAACTCAATGAATCAACCGAACTCAGTTCAAATACACATCTGCTTTTGACTCTAGGCGTTTAATAACATATGCTACAATTTACGCCACAAACGATGCCTAGAGTCCACAATGACTTCACAATAATAATCACATAACCTAACCACAGATGTAGCGGCACAGTTGTTGGCCATGCTACGAAGTTAAGAACTACGTCGCAACCACGACAGTAGCTCAAAACCCAAATGACTTGAGGTGACGTTTTGTCCGGTACCAAAAGTCCTTCACCTTTTCCACGCTTTTATGTGGTAGGTCACTTTGCACTGTCTCCTCATGTTATTAACTCATGCCATGGTCAGATCTGTATAAACTGATCCTTGGCAATTAGTCTGTGGAATTATATACTTTTCTACATTTTTGCGACTTGAAGAATGGTGGGTCACAGAACAGAATATTACTGTGTACTGCGTTAGAATTAATAATACAACGAAGGGAACTGAAAAAGGAGAAATCAATAACAGTAGGATGAAGTATAAATCTTTAACACGAGAAATATGACAGAACACAAGAAAGGACAAAAACCAATATATACAAGATTGTTGTATTAAAATAGAGCAATATCATAAGAATGGAAGAGATTACGAAATGTTCAAAGAAATAAAGTTATTGACAAGAAATGTTCAACCTCAATTAAATGTTATCTGTGACAAGTTGGGAAATACCTTAACAGAATCTAGACAAATTCTAGAAAGATGGCAGGAATACTGCAGTGGAATGTATGATATGAATGACTGTGAGGATATGAATGATATACATGAACCAATGACAGCAGAGACAGAACCTGAACCCTCATTAGATGAAATTGCATGGGCAATAAAGAACCTGAAGAATGGTAAATCACCAGGATGTGATGAGATACCAGCTGAACTAATTAAAGCGGGAGGAGAAGAAAGCATACAAATCTATCACGCATTATGTAAAAAGATATGGAAATATGGTATATGGCCAAAAGATTGGAAGAGAACTATCTTCATTCCAATACCAAAAAAGGGCAACCTGAAATTATGCACCAACTATAGAACTGTTGCCCTGATCAGTCATGCAAGTAAAATTCTACTAAAAATCATAATGGGAAGACTTCGTAAGAAAATGGAAGAAGAGATTAACGTGGTTCAAGCTGGATTTAGACAAGGAAGAGGAACAAGAGATCACATACTCAACATGCGTTTAATAATAGAGAAGTGCAGAGAATTTAATGTAAACCTATTCTCATGTTTTGTGGATTATTCAAAGGCATTTGACTGTGTACAACATCAGAAACTTTGGGAAATCATGAGGAATATGGGCTTTCCATCACATGTAGTACAACTCATAAAAATGCTCTATCTAGACCAACAAGCAGCGGTTAGAATAGATGGCGAGACATCAGATTGGTTTGACATCAAGCAAGGAGTCCGTCAGGGCTGTGTGCTGTCACCCTATTTGTTTAACCTGTACGCCGAAAATATAATGAGAAATGTCAGAGATGATATAACCAGGGAGCAATATGATGCCCTAAATATCGGTGGTCATGAAATACCAGAGATTCGATATGCTGATGATACAGTATTACTATCCACATCACAGAATGGTATAGAAAACTTAATAACCTCAACCCAAAGAAATAGTGAAAATCACAACTTATATCTTAACATAGCAAAAACAAAGATAATGCATACAGATAAAACTACTATGGAGAAAGAAATATATGTTAATGAGGAAAGATTGGAGGTGGTGGAAAATTTCGAATATCTTGGGTCATTGATTACCAACAATGGTGACACAATGAAAGAAATTAAACGACGACTATCAATTGCTCTTCAAAGACTAAAACAACTGAATAAATTATGGAGTGGGACAGATAGAACTACAAAAATTAGATTTTTAAGAGCATGCATCTTTCCCATTGCAACATACGCCTGTGAGACCTGGACACTTACTAAACAAGCTGAACAGCGCATAAATGCCTTTGAATATAAATGTTATACACGGGTTCTAAGAATATCTTGGGTAAAGAAAAGAACAAATGCATCCATACTTCAAGAGCTGAATATTGAAGAGGTTGGCTATTAAAGACGATAAAACAAAGAAACATTGATATATTTTGGTCACTTGAAACGTCATGAAAGTTTGGAGAGAACAATAATGGAGGGGTATATGCCTGGGAAGAGAGGAGGAAGGCCAAAGAGAAGATGGGTGCAGGATGTGGTGGATGATCTCCAGATGGGTGTATCAGATGCGGGACATCTTGCTTGTGATCGAGAAGTTTTCCGGAAGGTTGTTATGGGAGCGAGGTTCTGCAAAGGACATGCTAATGAATGAATGAATGAACTATTCTTAGATTAGATATGTGTATGTCAGTCCAATGGACTACATACTTTATGTAAATGAATATTTCATGTATGTAACATTGCAACTCGACTGTAGAGACAAAAACATAGAGTTGGGTGAATGAATTGCATCATATGAGACTGATAGTGACACCATCTGACAAAACGAGATCATCTAGTTAAGACCACTCACACTGTTGTATTTTTATTGCAGATTGTTGTACACCCAAAAGCTGAATTTAAAGCTACACCTGGCTGCAACAACTTATCAACAAACAACGACTTAACCCCCATTCACATTTTCTTTGTGGCTTACTTGCCACACCAGGCTTGATATAAAAATAACTAACAATAATACGTGCTGCTTAGCACCTGATTTTAATAAACCTCAAGGACTGAAAAGTGAAACATTTAGTCAAGAACATTGACTTTTAAATTACCATAAGAGCAAGGCTGATGGCTGTGGAGATGTGGTTTCTGAGGGAAATGCAAAGATAGAAAAACCAATGAACAAGTCCTTCAAGAAACAAATGAAGATCGTAAACTGATTAGAGACATTAGATGTAGACAGTCAAAATTCTTTGGGCATGTTATGAGAAGAAATGAATTGGAGAACTTGGTGACAACTGGCAAGATCGAAGGGAACAGACCAAGGGGAAAGCCAAGAATTAAATACTTGGATGGCTTGGCTATGTGGCATGGTCCAGATAAATAGAATACCCCTAAGAGAAGATAAAGAACCAACATACCTTGGAGTAACATTTGATGACAGGCTGACATGGAGAAAACACATCAACAAAGCAGTAGCTTTGTAGGAAAATAGCCATCCTGAGAAAACTAAGTGGAACCACATGGGGAGCCAGTGGGAAAATACTTAGCAAAGTTTATCAACAGAGCATACGACCACACCTGGAATACGGGTCAACTGCGTGGTGTTCAGCATCAAAAACCACACTACAAGAGCTGGACAAGGTGCAAAGCACTTAAGAGTCATCACAGGAGGGATGAGATCAACCCCTATAATGAAGATGGAGAAGACAGGGAGGACACAAGCACTAAGAGAGCGCAGAGATACGAAAACGCTAATACAAGCAGAAAAGTTCCTCAGCTTGCCAGGCCACCCTATGAAGAACGGATTTGAAAACTTAGCTATGGAGTGGTTGAATAGAAGCAGTTTTATCCACCAGGCCAAACGACTCTGCAGAGAAACCACCTATCTGCCCACAGTTGGTATCCCTCTGAAAACTATTCCAGAGCGAACTCCATGGAAAGATGAACATAGACTATCACTACAAATCCAGACAAAAGTGAGAGGAATATTTGACAAGGAAGAACAGAACAGTGTACAGCGCAGAACAGCCACTCTCAGCTTCCTTGATGAAGAATACCCACAGGACCTCTGGATCCGAGTCTACACAGATGGGTCAGCACAAAATGCTGTTCAAAATGGAGGAGCAGGAGTGTACATAGAATACCCAAATAATACTAAGGACACGGCAGGTACCAACAGGAAAGTACTGCCATAACTATGATGCTGAAATTGAGGCAATCAAGATAGCAAAAGAGAAATTACTAAATACCAGCCATGGTACACAACCTGTGGTGCTATTGACAGATGCAAAATCAGTACTCGAGGCGCTCCTGTCTAGGAAAATGCCAGTACTAAGGACACTACTTTCTGAACTTAGCAGTCAAACCACCTTTCCCACTGTGGAGTACCTGGAAACGAGGGAGCTGATCGATTGGCTAAGGAAGGAGCAAAAGAAGAACAGCCTGAGTGCCCATTACATACCACCAACAGAAAAGAATGATCAAATCAGTCAGAAAGCCATCAAAAACCTGCTCAAGATGACTACTACGTTATGAACAGACCAGAACAAGTCATTATTCTTTGCCTCAGAACAGGACACAATAGATTACGCAACCACATGTATACAAAATTCAAGATTGGTGAATCAGCCATGTGCACACGTGGATTTGCGTCGCAGACAGCAGAGCACATATTCCAAGACTGCCCAAAATACAACATATCTAGGCACACCATCTGGTTTAGAGAGATGACAGTGGCAGATAAACTCTATGGACCATTGAGTGAACTAAAAAAAGACAGTAAAATTAATAAAAGAGACAACATTGCAGTTATAGACATATTTCAAGCGAACGAAACAAGAAGTCACAACACTCAAATATGAATAGCTCCACTTAAAATTGACATACAGTCATCACTGAGGTACCATTTGGTTTTGGTTGGTTTTTCAACGCCTATCTTATTATCTATCTGTGGTGGTCTCATTAGTAAATAACCAGTTTGAAAAAAACACATCAAAATCAAAGTGGTAAAGTTGGTTGCATTCAATTCATTCATTAGCCACTACGAGTCAGAATCACCAAATTTAACCGAAATAATTTTTGTGGTGACATCCAGTTATTTGTATTTGTGTCTCCGATCTGAGGAAATTAAGCGTACTCATGATGTTAAATTCCTCAATTATTTCAAGAGCGTGTTAAAACAGAAACCATTTGCTGGATACTGTTTTTCCCCCCAAGCGCTACGAATCTATACTTCTCATCTTCTCAAATTCATTTCCGAGATGGAGTTACAGAATGCCTTTACAAGGCGTAAGTAGACCCATAAATTCAATTTTAACTAGACTTTTAGCATTGTTCCAGTACGTAACATGCAATTTAGCATCAATTTGTTCCTATAATTTGTAGTTTTATTAGAGGTGGCAATCCCATCTCAAAGTGAAATTATAAAGATGGGCATACAGTAATATAGCATTTCAATGGCGTGAAATAGCAGTTTTCATTGTCATACTCCTGTCATGACCATTTAATATTGTTATGGAATATTCATAGCAATTGCAATGCCAATGATCGCAAGTTTGCATTCAACACCCATTATAGTAGTTATGTGTAATTTCTTATCACTCAACATGGACCACATCGTTGATAACTTTGCAAAGCTTCAATGCGGCTTCTTTAGTCAAAATGGATCTATACTGGCGGCCTCTCACTAAAAGACAGCATGTGCAGACTGACGTCATCTCTCTCTCTCTCTCTCTCTCTCTCTCTCTCTCTCTCTCTCTCTCACTGTGGGTTGGGGGGGGGGGGGGGGGAGAGAGGAACACACAGTGGTACCTTGGGTTACGAACTTAATTCAAACTAGAACTCGGTTCGTAACCCTAAATGTTCATAACCCAAAACACTGAAATTAATTAAATAGAGACAATCCATTTCAAGATGAAAGAACCGTTCTTTTTGTTTCTTTTTTTTATTAACATCCGGTTGTTTACCTGACAAAACGCAATGAATATGTGTACTTCATGTATTAAATAAAGAGAAAGGAAACAACCAAATAAATTAAATTTAAAATTTAAAAAAAAAAGATTTAGTCTATCTTTCTTACCAAGAAAACGATCATGGGAAATTTGTCACTTTCTTTGCTATCATTAGTTTCGAATCATTAGTTTCAGGAGTTTCTTGTCGCTGTTTTTTGGCAGCCGATTGGGAATCTTTCTGCACCAAGAAACTATCAAGGGAAATTTGCCGCTTCCTTTGCTGGAGAATCTTTCTGAAGTTGGCCATGGCGTTGTCATTCATCAAGTTTACTGCTCTGTTAGCAACAAGTTTGGATGATGGTTCACAATGAAATCTTCGACGTCTGCCCACTTGCTGCAAATTTCTTTAATCATGGCAGTTGAAACGGTCAATTGTTCCTTATAATCGGACGACTGCTCCTCCTTCAATGTCTTTAGCTGTTCATTCTGAAGATCCACAAGCTCATCTGTAGTGAGCTCTCCAATGTGGTCCTCAATCAGCTCCTCCAAGTCGTTGCCATCGACTTCCAGGTCCATATTTTTGCCCAAGGACACAATTTCATCTTTAGTATTAGTTCTTTTCTTGAGGCAGTTAGTAGGTAATAGTCTCTGAGAGAACAGTTAGCTGGTTACGCACATTTCTAGCATTCCCCTGATATCCAGTTGCATATTATAGTATTTATCTCTCTTCGATGTGGTTATGCATTACTTTGTTTCTGTAATGTCAATTTGTACACTGTAGTTGATGCACAGATTATCTTATCTGTTATACTGGACATTGTCACTCTGTTACTGCGCAGAAGGAAATAAATACACAATTGAGTTGCTTTTCATTTAGACTTGTCAGTCTGAGATTGTGTGGATTGGCCTAGGGCCCTGACAGTCTCTACACTCATCTATAGCTAGACACTACACCACAGAACATTGATGAGGCGGTAGTATATTTAGCTATCGTCCTCACGAGGAAAACAAATCTAAATCTATCCTATTCCTTCCTTCTTCTCTCTCTTCTTTCTCACCCATCTTTTCTCTTCCCTCACCTCTTCATCCCTTATGACCAGAAATAGGGCACTGTGAGCAGGGTTAAAGTTGAGAAACAATCCCTAAGTCTCCTGCCTTAATATGTTTATACCTTCATTCTTTATCACTCCTTCTTTCTTCCTCTCCATCTCATCTTCCTCTTTTTTTCTTCTATCACACTTGAATGTGAAAGTTTGTACACTTCAAAGCATCGCTATGAAGCTTGTACACATATTTTTGTCAAGAAGCTGATCACAGGAAATTGTTTCATACTATTACAAATCCCAAGAAAAGAACAGTGCATGCATTGGGTTTGAGTAAACGGTCATTTCATCAATGGGTGCAAGAATCTGGAATGAAACCACCACGCAGTAAGCAAACGGTAGGTAGAAAGGCAATTGTAGACAGCTTTGACAAGGATGTCATACGGCAAGCTATTATAAAAATGCTGGATGCCAAAGAAACAGTGACTGTAAAAAAACTTGAGTTTGGTTGAGAAAGAACAATGACATAGAGCTATCCAAAACAATTTTGTGGAAAATTATAAGGACTTTAGTCTTCACTTTTAGAAAGTACAAGACGTAAAAATATCATGTGTGAGCAACCGCATTTAGGAGCCGTGAGAAGCAGATATCTACGTGAAATATGGGAAATGCGCAAAGAAAATTATGACATAGTGTATTTGGATGAAACCTGGATCAATGCGCACCACACAAATGAAAAGGAATGGCAAAGGATGGAAAGATAAAGTGATATGTGCCCAGTAGTAAAGGACAGCGTTTTGTCATAGCTCATGCTGGTAGTACTCATAATGGCTTACTACAGAATGCTGGACTCGTGTTCGTATCAAAGCATACAGACAATAGGGGTTATCATAATGAGATGAATGGTAATGTATTTAGAGATTGGCTTGATAATACAGTTTTTCCATCCCTAGATATACTGTCTTGTCTAATTATGGACAATGCATCATATCACAATGATGTTGCCCAAGAAGACAAAATACCTACAGCATCGAGCACAAAGGAAGCAATAAAGCTATGGCTCCGAAGGGAAAACATACCATTTCCATAAACAAAACGATTATTTCCAGTGCACTGTGAATAATACTGAGTGTTATTCGCAGATGCGACTATATTATTAATTTTTGTGGGACTATTATTGTGTCCTCAGTAGTATAGTGGTAAGTGTCTCCACCTGTCACGTGGGGGAGACCGGGGTTCAATTCCCCACTGGCAATTTGTTTGTTCCATTTTTTAATAAAAATATTAAACATTACGAACTTAAATATAGAACAGAGAAACTGATCCAATAGATACCTTTGTTGCATGTGAATTTTATTTGATAAATAAGAGGCAGACAAAGAGAAATGATACTGGGTGGATTGAGATGGTGGCATGGAGGATTATCAACAGCGGAGATGATCCAGAAAACCAAAGACCTAGATCTGTGGAGAGTCATGAACGCTGTGGAGAGTCATGAACGCCTACGCCAGCAGGCATGGCACTTGATGTTGAGCTAAGAACTGATATCAGTGCCCTCAAGGTGTTCCAAATGTTATGTAGCCAGGAATGCAGAGTTGGGGTGAATGCCCAACCTTGCATAAATACCTCATGGCTCGGCATTCACCACCTCTACAGCAAAAGTCCAACAATATAAACCCTACTGGAGTAGTGAACTGGAACAGCTGGACCTTAGGCAGCATTCCACAAGCCTGGAGAGAAGCAATCATGATACCCCTCCTAAAATCAGGGAAAGATAGTTCCACTGCCTCCGGCTACAGACCAGTTAGCCTCACCAGCTGTCTCTGCAAAACAATGGAGCGCATCATCAATCACAGACTGCAGTGGTACATTGAAAGTGAAAACATCCTTGTGCCAACGCTGGCTGGCTTCAGGCAGTGCTACTCTACGGAAGATCAGACAACCTATCTCTCTAAAGAAATTGAGGATGCATTCCAAGAGAAGAAGCTAGTGCTTGCGGCATGGATAGATCTGAAGAAAGCTTTTGCCAAAGTCTGGAAAGAAGGTCTGATGAAGAAACTGAGAAACTGTAAATTCAATGGAAGAAAATGGGCGAAAGCATAAAATATCGCCCCTGAATCAGCATATCGCAACTAGCATAATCACCTAATTAGGTCCCATAAAGGATACTTTTTACAATAAATAATTTGGGACCGTTATTTGGAAGAATGCTCATGTTTTTTATCGCGGTGATACCGTTGATTGGTTGCACTGCAAATAATGCTCAGTGATCTCACATGACCAGTGATCTCACATGACCAGTCATGTGGCCAACCGTACAATTACTTCAATTATTCACAGTGCACTCTGAATAACGCCTCCCTTCCAGAAATGTATTTCAAGCTAGAATTGATGTCCCTTGTGAAACAGGCACAAAAATGCAAGAAACATCAAATCGACAAATTGATACAAGAGCATGGCCATAGGTGCTTGAGACTTCTGCCGTACCATTCTCATTTAAACCCTATAGAACTTGTGTGGGCTAAAATTAAAGGACAGTTGGCAGCTAACAATACTGCAATCGAATTGTCTGACGTCAAGATACTAACCCAGTCCGCACTACTAAATATTTATAAAAGTTACTGGAAAAAATTTGAGGACCATGTGTTGAAAGAGGAAGATGACTATTGGAGAAAGGATGGATTGAATTTTATGTAACCGAGAGCAGTCATCAACCTACCGGAATTGTCCAATACAGATTAAGCTCTGTGCAGATATCACAGACATTAATCTACATGCACACCTACAGGCAACTATTCAGAAGAATTGCAGGCCTTAAACATGACAGCATCGGCACAAACAATACAATTTGTCAATGGCAACAGTTTCTATTGCACAGTGATGAATTTTCGGTTCCACGGGCCCTCAACGATGACAATCAACTAGCATTGAAAAAAAAACAATAACACTAAATGCATTGGTTTGAATAACAACAAAAGAGTAATATTGCGGTGGGAACTGACATATTGTGGCATTAATAAGAAACGTCAGAACAAACACATCAAATGAGGGGACAACACATGAACATATGAATCAATCTATAAACTTCAATGAAAAGAGGACCAACATCTTGGCCGTGCCGTTAAGAAGGAAGCCCACTACTACAGAGACATTTACAGCTACATTTGTCGTGCAAAACAGGTAATCATGTTCCATCTCTGCAGAGTAGACATTGCACCCACTCCCATACGAATCTGAATACACCTTGTGTTGTCACCCAAACTTGCGGGCATTACTGTAAAACAAATTTGTTAGCTTGAATTTACTAGTTTTTCAAAACATCAAAGAAATGTCACAGTCACAGCTTTCCAGGTTTCCATGATTTAAGTTGCCTTTGTACCTATCAAAGACATATTCCTTGGGTGGGGGTAAATATATTAAAGACGGCAGGAAAAAATTCATAACGATGCAACAGACAGCTTTCACAAAAACTGATCGTGAATGCGGGACACTCATTTCTGAATGGACTATATAGTAATAATATAATAATATTATAATAATATTAATAATATATGGTCTGGGTGTCGCCATTTTTACTTATGATTGTCATTGTGGGCACTCTTCCGAATTCCGGTCCCAAATGAAAAGTTGATTCTGCAGTGAATAAGTATCCCTTACAGAGCCTCAATGGGTCAAAGGCAATGGGTCAAAGGCAAGTCACGTGACATACGTGACGTCATCGGGACATGTGTCTGACTACATGACATATTTTTGTTAAATTTTCATTGTGTTCTCAGTGGCATAACGGTAAGTATCTCCGCCTGTAACGCAGGAGACCGTGGTTCGATTCCCCACCGGCGTAATATGTTTTTTTTTCTTTTCATTTTTCATAAATTAATTAAGCGAAAGCGACAAGATAACTATGTACAAGATAACTATGTACAAAGACAGTTATTCTGCATTTTGACAAAATTAGCTAACTTTTGTTTGCTTTTTTTTTTGTAATCAATTTTTTTTGTATTGTTAGAAGTTTTTATTCAATGAAGAGATCCTTTGTATCGTTTTGTTTACGTTACTTTTTTTTCCTATTAGAATTTGTGAGTGTTGATAGTTGCGATTTTCATTTGTTTGATAACTAAAACTAGAGTAGAATCCAGCTGTCACAAAGTTTATATTTATCGTTTTAACATTATCGGTTAGCATTTTCAGTGGAAACTAACCTTGAAAACACTGAAGTTTTTCATTCATTCAAAATAATAGCTGTTAGTTTTCCATTCTTTTCTGTGTATAAGAATTAAAGTAGAAAGCACCTCTATTTTTTAACTGTAGAATTTCTCATTTGCATTTCAGCAGAAAACATTAGGCAATTTATTTGTGGTTGTTTCGGGATTTGAAATTTAAATATTGAGCACAACCCACTACTGGCAACGCCGATCGCATTCTGATATGAACCTAAGGCCTATCCACGTCAATATGGAAGCACTAGACTCGAGTTTCGCCCTCATTTGAGCTCGTCAGTAGTGCATATCCCTGACCGGATCCAGGAAACAGTCCCGGATCACGCGTGTGAAGCGGGTGTGTAACCACGCGGCACACACTGGACACACCAAATTATCACAACAGAACATCACAACGCTACCCATCGCAGGCTATGCTCAAGATTGCCCAATCGCCGCGACCGACGTCCGTCAATCGATGGGACCCGAACGATCAGGACTTCTCACTGGCAAGGAACACCAGGCCTCCTAAATCCAGTGAGCAATAATCAATTGATTATGTGGTTGTTTCGGGATTTGAAATTTAAATATTGAGCACAACCCACTACTGGCAACGCCGATCGCATTCTGATATGAACCTAAGGCCTATCCACGTCAATATGGAAGCACTAGACTCGAGTTTCGCCCTCATTTGAGCTCGTCGTAGTGCATATCCCTGACCGGATCCGGAAACAGTCCCGGATCACGCGTGTGAAGCGGGTGTGTAACCACGCGGCACACACTGGACACACCAAATTATCACAACAGAACATCACAACGCTACCCATCGCAGGCTTTAGGAGGCCTGGTGTTCCTTGCCAGTGAGAAGTCCTGATCGTTCGGGTCCCATCGATTGACGGACGTCGGTCGCGGCGATTGGGCAATCTTGAGCATAGCCTGCGATGGGTAGCGTTGTGATGTTCTGTTGTGATAATTTGGTGTGTCCAGTGTGTGCCGCGTGGTTACACATCCGCTTCACACGCGTGATCCGGGACTGTTTCCGGATCCGGTCAGGGATATGCACTACTGACGAGCTCAAATGAGGGCGAAACTCGAGCTAGTGCTTCCATATTGACGTGGATAGGCCTTAGGTTCATATCAGAATGCGATCGGCGTTGCCAGTAGTGGGTTGTGCTCAATATTTAAATTTCAAATCCCGAAACAACCACATAATCAATTGATTATTGCTCACTGGATTAGGAGGCCTGGTGTTCCTTGCCAGTGAGAAGTCCTGATCGTTCGGGTCCCATCGATTGACGGACGTCGGTCGCGGCGATTGGGCAATCTTGAGCATAGCCTGCGATGGGTAGCGTTGTGATGTTCTGTTGTGATAATTTGGTGTGTCCAGTGTGTGCCGCGTGGTTACACACCCGCTTCACACGCGTGATCCGGGACTGTTTCCGGATCCGGTCAGGGATATGCACTACTGACGAGCTCAAATGAGGGCGAAACTCGAGTCTAGTGCTTCCATATTGACGTGGATAGGCCTTAGGTTCATATCAGAATGCGATCGGCGTTGCCAGTAGTGGGTTGTGCTCAATATTTAAATTTCAAATCCCGAAACAACCACATAATCAATTGATTATTGCTCACTGGATTTAGGAGGCCTGGTGTTCCTTGCCAGTGAGAAGTCCTGATCGTTCGGGTCCCATCGATTGACGGACGTCGGTCGCGGCGATTGGGCAATCTTGAGCATAGCCTGCGATGGGTAGCGTTGTGATGTTCTGTTGTGATAATTTGGTGTGTCCAGTGTGTGCCGCGTGGTTACACACCCGCTTCACACGCGTGATCCGGGACTGTTTCCGGATCCGGTCAGGGATATGCACTACTGACGAGCTCAAATGAGGGCGAAACTCGAGTCTAGTGCTTCCATATTAGGCAATTTGTCATTCTTATTAGATTTGTCATGACAAGCATTACCAGTGAGCTGACACAAAACACAACTGATATACGTCAGCTATTAGCATTTTAGCACCACATATTGATATCACCCATCCATGACTGTGGCCCATCCTGACACGGACATCAACCATCCAAACATGGATGCCACCCATCCAAACATGGATGCCACCCATCCAAACATGGATGTCACCCAACCAAACATGGTTGCCACCCATCCAAACATGGTTGCCACCCATCCAAACATGGATGTCACCCAACCAAACATGGATGTCACCCATCCTAACATGGATGCCACCCATACTGTTTACTTCACTCACGTATTACTCATGCTCATATGGCATATTCCTGTTTTTAAAAAGCTAAATGTAAGCACGTTTTCTGTATATCAATCGCTAGCCATGCTTGACCTTTGTCATATGAAGACAATATGTGTTTGTGCTTTCTCCTCTTGCGTTCCGATTGGTGTAAATAGATGTGTGGGTTTATTAGATATATATATATATATATATATATATATATATATATATATATATATATATATATATATATATATATATATATATATATATATATATATACACATCTTATTTACAGTCTTGTAGTTTTTGTTTCCTTCATCGCTATCACTTCAACTAACATATTGTTGTATATTACGGAGAATATACATTTTTGTGAATTTGTATTTTGTAAACAAAACAAACTTGTTGTTCCCCAAAATAAAGGATCCAATTTTCTTGTGTACGATATTGTGAGGCATTAAACACAGTAGATTGTTCCTTGTTGAAATATCTATGCCATTTGTATATTTTTTTGGGGGGGGTGGGGAGGGGGGTGCAATCTGTGACATGCCTGTCAATTGAGAAGTGAGCTTTCTAGTTAGGTGACATCAAGGTTGGGTTTGTTGTTGGTGGTGCCTCGGTGAACTGTTTGCTGCCCTCAGCTTTCATTTGCATTTTCATCAGGCTGCTGTGTGTTTGATTGAAAATTCTCTGAAGCATGTTTTTTATTTTTTTTATTTGCGCTCGCTCGCTTTGAACTCAAGCGTAGTCCATACACACTATTTCAAGTAATGCTGGACTGAACTTTGCATGTGGATTAGCTTCCCCTATTAACAGTGTCCCTCGCCATCAAGTGAATCCACTCCGACTTCAGAGGTACTTGTAATTTACATCCCCAAGCAAGGACGATAGGTAAGCATTTTGGTCCAACTTGCCCGGTGTAGGGGTTGAACCCCTTACCTCGGCATCAGCACACCGGATGTTTAAGAACACGTGTTCTTATCCATTCGGCCATGCTGACCTACAAGTATGGAGTTGAACCCAGGGATCTGAGTCAGAGACCAAATATAACTAGGAAGGTGTACAGGGAAAACATGTGCACAGATACATGCTTCTGTTTGGTCCAGTCTTCATCGGCGAACAAGAAAACAAGTAGAACTTAAGTCAATCTTAAAAGTAATTTGATGAACACAAAAATTATGAATGGAACTTGTTCTGTTGATCAGATTGTTTTTCTCAGGCCCGAGTTGTTTTCTTGTTTATTGTTTGTTGATGAAGTCTTCGGTGTGATTCTCTTGTCCCCAGTCTATACCACATGGAGATGGAGTTGACTTGTGTGGCAGTGGGATATCAGCAGACTTAACTCGTTGTCACTATACCTCTATAAGACACTCTTGCATTGGTTTTAATACAAAAAGTTTGAGTGTCAGTCAGTCGGAAAGCATTGGCAAACTACTGAACATAAACTTGCCAAGAAATACATACAGCCAAAATTGCTAAGATCTGATTGCGACGTCCTGTAAAGGATATGCAAATAACTTATACAGCTCTGTTGCAAATTACACTGCCACTCCTATACATTTATTGATAGATTGCAGTTTGCTTTTATTGCGCATGCAACACAGTTCATTGAAGTACCACCACAAATTGGGTACGCAGGCCCGTGTTACATTCGGCCCTTCCAATCACTCATCTTTTGTTCATCAATAGTGCAAAGGAAAAAAAACATTGTCAAATGAATTTTGTAAACATAAACAATGCATATTACCATGTTATGAGACACATCCACCACCCACCCACACATCCCCCATTCACCCCAACTCTCCCACCCAACCCAGATACACATACATGCCTCCACCCATTCACCACATCCTTACACCTACACATCTCCCCACCCACACACCCTCCATCCACCCATCCCTTAACCACACACCCTTACCCATATACTATCACCCACCCACACATCCTCTACCCAACCACACATCCTCCACCCATCCCTCACCCATACACTCATCCCCTCACACATCCCTCCTTACATGTACTTATCCCTAAATCACTAACACCCACACATCCTTCACCCACTCATCAACACATACATCTCCCATCTACCCACCCACCCCAACCACCTATCTAAAGACATATCCCCCACCCTCACACACATCCTTCACCCATCCCCACACCCACCCACACCCATCCTTTATCCACACTCATTTCCCTCCCCTCCCAAACAACACCACACCCATAAACATCCCCAAGACACATCCCTCACCCATATGTCCCCACACATCTCCTACCTACCGACACATACCCCACCTACAATCACCCTCACTACCCACACATACATCCACCACTCCACCCAGACATATCCCTCACCCCACACACATCCCCAAATCCATCACCCACACAAATCACGCACCCATCCCCAACCCACACAATTCCCCCACACACATCCCTCACCCACCCACCCACACATTCCCCACCCCACCCAAACATACCCACACCCACCCCCACCTGCACACATCTCCCCAAGCACACACATTATCCCCCACCCATCCCATAACCCCACCAACAATCATCCACCCACATCTCCTCCTCCACCCACTCACCCACAACCGCCTAGCCAAACACACATCCCCACCCACACACACATCTCCCCGCCAACCCATACATCCTGCACGTACCCATACACAAATTCCGCACCAACCCACACAATCCCACCCGCCCACTCACACATCCTGAGCTCACCCACTACACATCACGAATCTAGAATGAAGTAGCACTACTCCCCACACAAAATAAATATTACACACATTTTTCTATATTTTCTTTGTTTGCTTTTGCTGTTCATGTAATTAAAAGTATCGTGTTATTTGATAGTGATAATAAAGGATTTGAAATCAGACTTAAAAAATGTGTTGTTTTCTTTTCTGCATCACATATATTTTTGTTTGCACTTCTCTCTGCACATACATTCTTTCTACCAATCCACGTAGATTATTTCTCATCAATATGATGTGTCATGATGAGAGAGAGAGAGAGAGAGAGAGAGAGATGGATAACTTTCTGACAGGCAGACAGGAAAGGGCATGTTCTTAAGTGTGTGTGTGTGGTGTGTGTGTGGTTAGAGAGAGAGAGAGAGAGAGAGAGAGAGAGAGAGAGAAGAGAGAGAGAGAGAGAGAGAGTGAGAGAGGAGAGAGAGAGAGAGAGAGAGAGAGATTTTTATAGGTATAACTTTATGACAGGCAGACAGATGACGGTGTGTTCTTAAGTGAGGGAGAGAGAGAGGCATAACTTTCTGATTGGCAGACAGGCGAGGGTGTGTTTCTTAAGTGAGAAAGGAAGGGGGAGGAAGAGAGGTAGAGGAGAAAGAGAGAAAGAGAAGAAAGTTATTGGGATAATGTTATGGCAGGAAGACAAATGAGGTCTTTCATATGCAAGCGAGCTGAACGATCGTGTGAGAGAGAGAGAGGAGAAACGTATAGAAAAAAAAAGAGAGAGAGAGAAGAGGTGGAAACAAAATAAAGGTTGTTGTCATTATGAGTTTAATGCAAGGACGGGACAGATGACGGACATATTCTTAAGTGCAAAGAAGTTTGAGTGTGGGAATAAAAGAAAGAAGATAAGTAAGGTCGAGAGAAGGGAGATGTGGGACTATTGCAGAGATAACTTTATTACAGGAATGTCGGTATATCCGGACATGTTCTCAAGAACCGAGGATAAGCTGGATAAAGATAAACAAGAGATGAGGAGAGAGTAACGAAGGACAGATATAAAACCATTTTAGGGGAAAGCAAGTCAGGGACATGTCGTAAGTGCGGAAGATGAGAGTATGTGAGAGGAAAAAAAAAGAGAGGAGAGAGAAGAAGATATGTGTGGTGCTCTGAGCGGGAGAGGCGGGGTTGGTGGGAGGAGGGGGGTGGGGGGGGGGGGGGGGGCCGGTGCTGGTGGTGGGGGTAATAGAAATAAATCCAGGAAGATAGTGAGCGAAGGAATTCTTTCCGTTGGAGAGAACGAGGAAGATCACACAAGTAATAACGTCAGTCGGGAAGTATTATTATTATTATTCTGATTGAAAAGTCAGGCAAGGATGACTAGACAGTTAATTATAGAAATAATATAGTACAAATTATCCCCTTCAACCCCACCTCCACCCCTCCCCCTTGCGTTTGCTGGCTGTGAACTTGAGCGTAGTCAACATGCGTGCTATTATTGCTAGTAGTTGCTACTGCTAGTTAGTGCACTAGACTAAATTTTGTGCGTGGATTAGCTTTCCCTATTACCAGTGTCCCTCGCCATCAGGCGTATCCACTCCGACTTCTGAGGCACTTGTAATTTAGTCCCCATCAACATTTTAATCCATCTGTCCTGTGTAGGGGTTGAACCTACACGCCTGATGTTTAAGAACGCCCGTTCTTATCCATTCGGCTATGCTGGCCTCTGATGGTTATATTACCATATAATAAACCCCATCCCACGTGACCCTGTCATCTTCCCTTCTTCCCTGTATCCCTCAATGGAATATCGGCCATAAACCAACTCTTGCCCCGGCGTTCTATATTGTACAAACTTGTTGGATTGAAATTGAGATTGAGAGCAGCCAACTTCTAGTTGTTGGTTATAATCTCAAGTTCGCGAAGTTAGGAGGAGAGTCTCTTTACAGGGACAATACCTACGGTCACTGACCAACATTCTAATTGCCTAATATATGATTTTGATGTCCTCATGCTCCAGGAGCTAAATACAGACAAATACCATTGCCCTGGGTACGCCAGTTATATAAACCCTACTGGGCTTAAAAAAGTCGCTTTAAAATCGACAGGGTCGACTTCATTGCACCGCACCGGGTTTTATCCCATATGGCTCGGTCTCTTTCCATAGCACGGAAAGTGTCGCACACAGCACGAACTCCGTAGCTTTTAGCGGCGACCCACAGGAGTCTCCGAAACATTTAACTTGTAAACCGAAGGACGCGGCACGGAATCGAACCAACAACCTTCGAAACATGAGTCAAACGGGCTTGACCACTCGCCACAGAGACCCCCTACCCTACTGGGCAGAAGAGACATGGACAAGGTCTTGCCTGGTGAAGGAAGGAGTGAAGCATGTGGTACTTGACTTGAGCCAGTGGAATCACAGTGCAAGAGAGGTCCAGGGTATACAAATGGAGATTGGTGGCTTAAGTTGGAACATCATAAATGTATATGCCACAGTGGACTGTTTTGTCAGAAAGGAAACACTGGGACTGGCTTAAGGAACTGGAGGAATTACCAGGTGATAGGCTACTCATATGTGGAGACTTCAATGCAAGGTACAGAGATTGGGACAGTAGTGGAGAAAATCGACAGAGAATTGCCCTTGCGGATGCCATGGTGGACTCCGAGTGGTCTGCATAAATGATGGTAGGCCGACTAGAATGGCAATGAGGCCTGGCGATGCAGACACAGCTATTGACTTGGCACTTGTCTCCCAGTCATCACTCCTGATGTAAAGTGGACTGTTCTGAATGACCATGGGAGTGATTCACATGTCATGCTCAGTCCTAATCTCTAAACCAGGAAAGTTAAAGCTGGAGAGCTCGCCAGACACTTCCGGTATGAGTGGACAGATTGCCTTCTTGGACGCCTCAGACAAGGGGCATGCAACAGGACTGTAAAAACTCCCTTTTTTGCAGCCCCCATGGTGGACCCCAGAAGTAGACCGTGCTTGGAAAGCAAAGAGAGCTGCAGTGAACCAACTAAAGAAAGTGCGACAGACACTTCGTAGCTCACGAGAGGAATGGGACACAGCGGAAAATGTCAAGAAAGACTAGGTGGAGGCTTCAAGCGCTGTGCTGCAGAGGACAAAAAGGCAAAATGGACTGTTTCATGAAGGAGAATGGAGGTGATAAAAACACTGCGAAAATTCTGGAAACTGCACAGGCAAATGCAGAGAAAGATCGGCTATGACAGTGGGAACAATTGATAGAGATATGATGGGTGGCGCGTGACAACAAAGAGAAAGGGGAGGCGTTTCTCCAGAGATGTTTAGAGCAGACCAATCATAATGAGTGCGGACACCAGGATGCAGTTTAGAGAGGAGTTATCTGGCACACGAAGAATATGCAGTATGAAGACATCATACAGGTGGAAGATGTTAAACACATTTTGAAAAAGGCAAAAGACGGCACCAGGGCCCAATAGGGTCAGATATGGCCACATGAAGGGTTTGAGCGATGCAGACCTGGAGGAGATGACTGACTGCTTTAACCAGAGCATTAGGACAGCATCAGTACCTCAGGATTGGGTGCACAGCTATCTCATCCCTCTCCTCAAAACCATTCAAGGATCAGTCAAAGCTTAGCGGCTTTTAGAATCATCCACCCTTCAAAATACTTTGGGAAGGTTTTAGAGAAGATAGTCGCTGTCAAGCTGCAAGAGTTTTTGGAAAGCAGGGAAGCTTCTTCCTAAGAGGCCTGGGGAGCTACAGGCCAGGAAAAGATACCTGGTCAAATGCAGCCACTTTTGCCTTTGACGTTTATGAGGGGTTCGGTTCCAGAGTAGACAGGAAACAATGGCGGCAGCGCTTGATCTCGAGGATGCGTACAATAGAGTTCGATATGATATTTTGATGACCGCACTGATGGAGAAGGGGGTCAATCCCTGGTTGGTGAACTGGATAGCAGCCGTCCTGCATTCTCGTCAGATTGCTCTCCATCTGGGTGCATGGACCTCAGAGCCACATATTTTAACCCCGGGACTGCCATAGGGATCTGCAGTCTCACCGGTGCTCTTTAATGTGTATACGAGCAAGATTGCAAACCTAGAAGCACCAGGGGTTGGAAGAATACTAACATTTGCAGATGATACTCTTGCATATAGGCAGGGGTTAGATAGGGAGCAAACAGCCCAGGAACTACAGGCGACAGTGGACAAAGTGATTGACTGGTGCACTGAAATGAGTGTTGTCATCCAGCCGGAAAAGGCGGCTGTTTTGTGGTGCTCTCTGGACAACAGGATTGTGAGAGCGGATGTCCCAAGCCTCGCGATAGATGGTAGAAATGTCAGTAGAGATAACAAACTGAAGTATCTGGGGATCACATTTGACAGGAACCTATCCTTCAAGGACCATGTGGAGACGGTTGTGACAAGATCTCAAAAGGGACTCAGTTCACTTAAAACTATGGCTGCTATGGACACAGAGCAGAGAATGCTTTTCACACTATACCAGCACTTGATCCTCTCAGTAAATGATTATGGATTAGGTCTCCTCACTGTCTCAGAGAGTCAGCTGGTGAAGTTAGAGCGCATACAGAATGAAGCTATGTGGGTCATTCTGGGATGCACTAGAGACACCCCAGTAGTGTGTATGCGTTACATCCTTGGTCTGCCGACTGTTGCTGGTAGGCTCAAGGTGATGCAGGCGAAGGCATACCTCAGAGTAGTTGCAGACACAGACCACCCACTGCATGAGGCGCTGGACGCAGTTAAGGGTCAGCGACTGATAAGAGGGAAATCATGGATGGCTCAGGCGGAGGATACGATCAGACAGGTGTGCTCCTTGGAGAACATTAGGCGTGGAGAGGAGTGGGTCAGAGTGCCAGCTGAGCAGTCAGACTTGTGCAGAGTTATAATCACATTAAGCAGGGAGGTGGCCAGCAGGGGCCACGGAAGTGGAAATCCAGCAACTAATTCAGGACAATGCTCACTCGGGTGATGTGATTATCTACACAGATGGTTCGGTGTCAAAGGTGAGAGAAGTGGCTGGGGGTTCATAGCCAAAGCTAATGATCGATGTTTGGTGCAGGAGAGCCTGGGCATATGATACCACAACATCCAGCTTAAGAATGGAGGTGGAGGCGGTCACTGCAGCTCTCCGCTGGATGGAGAATATGACACACACACACATCGTGATTGTAACTGACTCAGAAAGCATGCTGACGAGGGTGAGGACTGGGCAGGCTTCGTGCGGAGTGGCTTGCTTCGCTTCGGAGTCAGCGGTGACAAGCATTACCTGGATCCTTTCTCCGGACATGCCGGTGTGTCTGAGGAGAAAAACTGAACAGGCCGACAGATTGGCTGGCTCTGCAGACTTGGTGAGTATTGATACATGACAAGGCAGGCGTGGTTGCGGCCTTGTGGAGCACGTGCACACCTCGAGGAGCAAATAGATTACCATGATCTGGGGCGAAGATGTGAGACAGCAGAGGAGGAGTGCATGGAGGGGATCTGGCTGACGCTCAACGCTCCGAGGAAATGCTAGACGGACATATAATCAGATCTGCTACTGTACTATGTAGTGTTGGAACTCTCGCTGGCTGCTGAGGTATGGGACCGAGGCTTATGGGAATCGCCCCGAATGCTGGTGATGTGATTCCTAGATCAATCAATCAATCATCAATATTCTAATTGCCAAGAGGAAAGCACTGGCAACTATATGTCTTTACTGAGACCTGTTACACTATGATTCAGACAGTTCTCATGTACTGCCAGTCAGGAAAAAGTGTTAAGTGTGGTTAAACAGAAAATTCTGATAGTCGTTAGTTGCGGCTGCCGTGATATATAACCATCTTTCCACGTTCTGAGAGGAATCAAGTACGCAAAAGCATCAGCATCTAGTTCACATATATTTTACACATTGGTTTAGTGCATGTCTGATGACTGTGATTCGCGAGAGAGAGAGAGAGAGAGAGAGATGAGATGCGAGAGAGAGAGAGAGAGAGAGACGAGAGAAGATGAGAGTAGAGCGAGAGACGAGAGAGAGAGATGAGAGAGAGAGAGAGAGCGAACCATAGACCGCCAACGCTTATCGGCATGTCGCACGAAGAGGTTTATGAATGATGCTAATGATGATAGAGTGATGAACAGTTCTCCATAAATACATTGGACAGCAAATAGAAACGTCGTCATAGAAGCCCCGAGGTTGTGGTATATATAGACGAATATGTCTGTATTTCATGGAAACAAAAACAAGCAAATCAGTGTTCGAGAAAAACTGGGAATGAAATAGAGTTGATGGAAAGAAATAATGTGGAGCAAGTGAAATATTTTGGCCAAGTTAAAAGACCTGACACTCTTATAATAGTTATAAAAACCCAATTGAAAAGGCAAGGTTGAGGCAAGCGATAAGAGTAACAACGATACAAGTGGGAAGATAGCATCCAGAATGGACGAAATCATCTGACAGAATGTACAGTCAAGGGGCGAGAGACCGACAGTTTTGGAGGACTCATTGTGCTATTCTTTTTCATGGTTGTTCTGAATATTTCCCCCGACCACTAAAAGGTAAAACGTTGAAACTCTTCAAGTATATGTAAAACTGAACGTAGAATTCAAAAATGCATTAAGCAGTAACCATAGATAAACAGAAACGCGTTTAAAACAAAATTAACTACCCCGCTTATATTTATATACTTATAAAGTTATATCGATCGGTACCGCACTCGCGGCACTGTGCGCCGTACATTCGTACAAAAAACACGTAAATAACTTCAAGAGAAGAAAGTTTCTGAACGACAAAGGCCGACAACTGACATGTGCTAATAATATGACGATATTCAACATCAATAAACGATAATTGAGAACCCCAACTGAGTGAATAAATATTCAACATTATGGTTCATTTACCAACTGAGATTATGATTTGTGTTTTAGTTGAACGTTCAACTACGGACAGTGCCGCCATGTTTCCAACTGACGAAACAAAAACTCAGCGATACTCCTCAATGGTCAAAGGAATTCCCCCCCCCCCCTCCCCGCATAACAGGAGCATCGCTGTCAACATTATCATTAGTCAAGCGTCTTTCAGCTTATTGTTATTTCTTAGGCAAGATTACGCTCATATTTGTCATTGCTTTTCTGAGTGAACGACTCCAATACCCCTATTACCACCGCAGCGGAACTGCTACTGATTCTCGCGCGGTTCGTTCCGCACAATGATATCGGTGAATTTACGGATAAATACGTTAATCTAGTGCCATCCGACCGAAATAGCAATTACCGAAACAATAATTAATAACATGATGTTCAAATTGAAATTGTCTAAAATTGATAAACACAGAAAATCAAATAAAAATTTGATAAATGTCCTAAAATTGATAACATGATGAAAACACCTGTATGACGTACTAAACAAATGAGGAATTAAAGGACAAGCGAGAACTCGGGGCACAAAACTACATGTATGAGGCAGCCCGAAAAGGCTAACTGCTGGCTGTGGATTTTTCGGAGAGTCGGAACGTGGAGTGGGACAAGTCCTCGAAACTAGTATGGCTAGAAGCGGTAACTGCGAACACCTAACAAAACGATTCTCTCAACCAAGACCACGAACTTGCAACGTCTTGTGTCAACTCTTTAGCCCCCCCCTTTTTTTTTTTTTTTTCCTCCGAGCGAAAGTGTTTGATCTGAGTGCAGTCAAATCATCCAAATGTCGGCCAAGCCAACTCCATACCTGAGGCGGTAATCGTTCGTAAGCTGCATTCACCTGCAGGACGCATGAGGTGGCGTGAACCGGCTTTTTAGATAGAATGTGGCGCCCGTGATAGGTCACGAGGAAGGAACACGGCAATGGAAAAGGCTGGAGGTGAAGGTTGGCTGTGGTTGGGGAAGAAGCAGGCTTCCCCACTACCACAGGTGCTAAGGGGCAAGCACAGCCCTGCCGAACTCGCCTCAAATGAGGAAGGGATGCTTAGAGTGACATTTTAAAGCTTAGGGACAGCACAACAACAAGGACAACCTAATCGACCGAACGTCTCACGGCAGGGGATAACGCTCGGAGTCATGAGCCGGAACGGGCCCCGCCCCTAGAGAGTGTTAAGATGAATATTGGGAAGCGTGTTAATACTTTCTGACGATCAGAAGTCCTGCCGTGATTGCTCCACGGCGGCGTTTCTTAACCATTAACATCATCATTATCAGGCCTAGCCGGCTCGCGTGGCGATATTGCTTGCTATCTCCAACGGCATGGATATTTCATGTGTTTGACTCGCTTCCATCTATGACGCAAGACTGTCAAGAATATCTCACACTGTGTTTTCCCCTATCTCTCTTTCCACAATCTTCTGGCTGTCACATCTGTTCCAGTTTTTTGTCTTCTCGCTGTGGGTACTTGTGTGGCCAACAATTATGACTGCCTTTTGGGTGTGGTGATAAGTTGTCTTTACGACTTAAGTATTTACCCCTCGGGAGTAATTTGAGACCGAAAAATAGGGTGCAGCACCTTAAAGATGGAATAGTAAAGATATTTTACTATATAAAAGTCTAGCACCCTAGCGTGACGTCACAAAACTGCACCAAAGTGATTTTTTTTTAATTTAGCGAGTTTTGGCACTTCGGTGTCTCTTCTGTTTATCTGTGGTACTCCGGTAACTACTTCCGGCTAGGGTGGCAAGATGTGTGTGTGCCCCCGCCCCCAGGTTTGCCCACCGGCCGCCACTGCCCCCGGACCGCTCGAAGACAGCGATCAAGCAACGGGCACGTGGGAATCTGATGTGAATATAGATGACCAAATATCACGGCACGGGGTCTAAAGATGTATGCCATACATGCGTGTGAGTGTGTCGTATGTGTTTGTACCCAGCTTGGCCGACGTGCGGGCTCGGGACTCAGTAATGGCCCACTAGTTCTACGATTAGCCTTTGTCCCTATAGAGCCATTTAACCCACACAGCTACTGAGAGGATATTGAAAGAATGTTGATCAGCGAGACCTCTGGCCAGACCTAGTGCAGTAAATACTACACTTTGATTCTTAGCAAAAGGACTATTTGGGCATTTCAACTTAGGAATAGGCTGAGGGCGAGAATCTGGTTATTAAATACTAGCGAGGTTATACACTATCATAATTAATAAACACTTAATACCCTATATGATGATTATGTTCTATAGAATCTTTCGTACATATAAGTGTCTCATTAGTATACAATCATGAAATACCATAATTATTGATTGTGGTTTATAAATGATAAATATAAATTCATTATACCTACACACGAGTTTTTTCCATTTGCATATTTGTGAATTAATTGTGGCCCGCGATGTTGAACAAATTTTGGTTTTAGCTTGCAGTAATCTCGCAAAAGCGTTAACAATTATGCAGCCGATGGTGATAAGGAAGACTTATTAATACAGCTTCAATAGTATCACAACACCCGGGTATCTTGTAAAAGTAAATAGAGGTCTGACGTGCCTTTAATCACATGTGCGTGATTCTATTCCAAGAGTTTGACATAAATAATCACATATGTGTGAATGTAGTAGTATGAAAGGGGCTATCCAGTGGATTATGGTCACCCCTTGTCGTGTCCGCCTTTAAGTGTCCGTCCCACTGGAGTGGGACGAGTCAACACCCCATTATATATTTTTCCCTTATCAAATCCTGAGAATCACCAGCTTCCGTCCAACACACTCCATCAGCCCGTGGACACCTTTCTATCACTCTCTCACTGTCGTACTATGCACCCTCTCATACTTCCCCAACGCAACATACTCAACAACTTCTTGCTTCTAAAAATTAATCAAGATTAATTATTAAAAGACAAGTGTAACGTATATGATACGTGTATGCGAAGAAAATTGTTGTCGTGTATTATAACATAATGTCTATTTTCACCTTCCAAGTTCAGGATCATAGTGCACACATCATGGCAAGGATTACACGACATCACACGAGTAGTCTATTACAATAGACCTCACCGAGTCGTATCCTTCTCTCCAGACATGTCCCTCCTCCAGGAGCTCTAGATGACATGAGATCTGACTCCATGTAAATTATATATCCGTGGAAAATACTATTATTGTTCGAACACAACGGTTCCTATTAGTTTCTTGTATTTTTCTTTCTTAACAGTCAATGTATTAGGAAAAAATGGCTTGCTTTATTCACTAGTATAGTCTGAAAGTCTGTTTCCTTGATACGTGGACCAACTACACTTCAATGTTTTGGTTCATCTATTTGAACATCATTCCTACTGATCTAGTTTCCCCATGGGCTGGAACATCCCATCACTTTCAGGTTGTTAACGATTGGTATCAACTCACGTTAGGATACTTATACCATTAGGCTCCCCCTGAGCATGAATGATTAACTTCTTCCGTTGCAAAAGTTGCTGCCCATCTTCTCTACATATATTTTATCCGGGATCGGATATTTATTGGTTCCGGGTTCTTCATTCACACCAGAGAACCTGTAAAATAATCAAACAACTGGTTATAGCCTCCCCGTCACTGATCTCTATTAGAATTATCGTGGCCATGCGGCCTCGCTTCAGAAAATCAGTGAACCTACTCTGTCAGGACCGATGATGAAACACATAGGTTTATCATCATGGCCAAGACAGAGTCGAGTTCGGTCGGAGCTCTCTGGACAAACAGAATGCGGAACACCGCCTACAGGACACGGGCCCTACGGGAATATCCCAATTATCCTTCATTACTCAATTCTCAACTATAAAGCTATACACACTTCACTAATCTTATTAACAACTAACAGAGCCAAGTATCATTCCCTACTCTAGCTAGTTTTTCCACTACAGTGCTATCATCACACTTAGTTTAACAAGGCTACAGCCTATATTATTTAGAACTAATGATATAGGTTCTACCTTGAGCAACCGCCTACATTCCGGATGGCTACTACCCGTTGTCCATAACGACACATGCTAGTTAATATAAATTATCTAACACTGTAGAGCTCTCCCACAAACCCGTCATCATAATCCACGGTTTGGGTCAACTACTGTTTCTCCATCATGGTTTATGGCACACCTAAAATTGGTCACGTGACGATATTGATGTCCTGCATGTGTTATTTGGGCATATCATCCATTGTCAAGAATCTATCCGCCCTCGCCCAGCCACTGTCAAGTGTCATCACTTGTTTTGACATCAACAAACTAACGAGTGTTACTGTAATGATCCCAACAACAGTTTTCAACAAGCTGCCAATCTTCTTGCTGTCCGGAAACTATAAATTGCAGACGAGCTGTTTCTTCCGAGCTGAGTACTTCCGCTTCAATCGACCTGTTTATAACTGTCAAGCGCTGTATGATTCAGCTCACTCCACTTACCCTATACATCTGCAGCTGTTCACTTTGCACCGACATGTGATGGCTGCCACACCGCTTGCAACCAGGATCGACGGGTTTTCCATCTGTATTCGAATGTTGACAAACTGTCAAGCGATGCAGGAATTTGTCTCACTCACCACCGATGTTCCCAATCTGTCGACCAGATGTAGCACGTGCCGTTCCATTTTCCTGGATTTGTTGAAACACCTATGGCCTCGAACATCGCTAATTCAGATCGACTATTCTCATATATGGTTAAATCATGTTGGCATCAGGTGACACCCTGAACCCGAAATACTTTCTTCTATCGCTATGTGTCGTACACAAGCTTTAGAGACGTCTGATTTTGTGTAGTTAAAACGTAAACTGTAATTATAAAGTAATATTTAAAAATGTATTTTGTGATGTGGTACAGTAAAAGTAAAGATGGCAGCATTGGTAGAGGTATACCATTAACAATTTCAATGCATATGTTATGGATCCGGTCGTCAGAAGTCATTGGCTTTTGTCTCAGCTATATCTATCTAAAGTAACCGATGATATATTATGCAATAGTGGTTATTACTGTCATTACTGGATGTGGCCTTAAACACTGTCATCAGGCAATGGTGAAGTGGTAGAGACAGCAAGACTCGCCTTTACCTTGGTTATGTATAGGTGTTCAACAGCACATGTGCACATATCTACAGATACATCCGGACACGTGTTATGGTTGTAGCGACCATGTGGGGCGATCACATACACTGGTCACACGTCATAACGATACAGCCGAGACATCGAGGGTAATGGATACGAGCGATCAAGATGACACTAGCATCCGTCACATGTCTACAGGTACACCAGACCACACGTTCTCATCTGGCTAAGCCGTCAAGATGGCAGTGCATCCAATCACATGTGGTTCAGTGCGCTACCAGACAGACTACATGCTCACTGGCTAAAACCGTCAAAGATGGCGCTGCATCCGATCCCATGTGATAAGGCTACAACCGACCACGTGCTGACTGCTAATCTGGTCAAGATGGCACTGCATCCGATCACCACGTGGTAATGTGCTACAACCAGACACGTGCTGACTGTCTAAAGCCGTCAAAGATGGCGCTGACATCTGGTCACAACGTCTACGGGATACAATCAAACACGTGGCCTAAAGTCGGTCAAAGATGTGCGCTGCATCCGTCATATGTGTAAGGGTACGTCCGAGACACGTGTTAATCAGAGGATACTCCAGTAAAATGGTGTCATGTCGGTGTACGAATCACGGACCTAACTAGGGATGAACAATTCTACAAGCTACAATGTTCATGGTGATAGGCCACAACCTTAGCACTGATGAGTGTATCAAGTCAGACATGTCCGACAGTGCATAATATTCTGCTGGGTCATGCGTATACATCCGCAAGTAGCGTGTATAAACGACCAGCATTCACAGTATCGCAGTACCGTCTCTGTGAGCATCAACAATCATCATGTGGTAAGTCACTATAGTAAGTTCGCTTTGTGCTAAATCTTTCACATTTTCGTTGTGGTTCTCGCAAGTAGCATAGCGGTTACCTAACAATACTCGTATACTAGGGAACTATGGTGCTAGACGCGATATACTAGAGAGAGACAAGACATGTCATAATAAATCATGGTAGATTGGAACAGAGATGGCATTCAACTTTGAATACACAACGCTATGGTAGGACCGTAATAATATAGATAGTAGTGTGTATTCGTCGGGAAGGTGAACTGTCTTGCGAGGTCGACATGCCCATTATAGATATTAATATTTGGACTTTGTAATAAAGGGTGCATGATATATCACGAGCTCTTTATAATATGTATGTCTATAAGTGCTGTTATAGCACTATTCTTATCTATGTTTTACCGATACCGATGCCCACGAAAAACTAATTATGAGAACTGGATCTACTAAGAGCGGACCATACAGCTTTGCATAGGCATGTCTTATGGTCAGAGAAGCCAAGAATCCATCATTCATTCTTGTGATTATGCACTGATGGTGGTAGTTTAGCGACCTAGAACGGTCCACTTGCAGATATAGCTACAACAGAACTTCACAAAGAGAGATAATCATTTTAAGCCTCGGTAGCACTTGAGGACTCCTTCGACTATAATCGCCAACAGGAGACTCTGGAACCATCCCACCCAACATCGAGCGATCATCATCTCCACAACATTAACCTTTATGTTAACACCACAACTAGCGGACTGAGTATTAAACCACGTCAGTGTAATCTGAGCCACTTGACCTACGAAACTGGCTGAAACCGGTATTAAGCGTGGCTCAAAAAACTGTGTATATCAACCCGACGCTGGTAACAGTCAGCATTGTGATCCAAGATGACTACAGACCATCAAGACTGTGGCCTGCTGAACTGGGTCGACAGACTCGCAGTGGTGAGACTGGTTAGATCAGTGGCGCTGTGATACGATCGTGTTTGTCTCATCCTACAGAGGAACGAGCACATTACACATCCGCCGATTCTTAGTGATATCCGACAAGAAGTTTCCTATAGATGGGAGTGACACTTACTCGTTGTCTCGAGGTGCCTGTCCTCTAAATCCCACTGACCGTACACTTAAGCAACTCAACTGAACTCGTCCGAAGAACATATCAGGGTGAGTCGGGTAATTGATATTGTCGTCCTAGTTTTGTGACTGTCTGGGAAAATCCAGTAAGGTCTCTTCGTTATCACTTGGTGGCGCGTGTTCCGTTCTGTGGCATCTCGTTCGAGAATATGAACAGATGATCGCTATGCAGCGTCGAGATCCTAGTGACTTTGACGACTCGATCAAGTTAACCAGTCAGTACGAAGTCAAACAATGCACTAACAGCGCACAGCAGTCAGTAACGCAAAATATTCAGTCATGCTCATGTCAACAGGCACTACCGAAGCAATCAGTCGAAAACAGTCAAGGCTGTGTTTCAAGTCAACAGGTACTAACGAAACAACCAGTAGATGCATACTATACACGCGCAGTTTTTTCAACCAGCTACAGTGAGAAGTCCAACCACTCTAAGGCCGTGCCCAGGCAGTGCTCAAGTCAACCGGGTACTAAACGCAGCCACCAAGTAGAGACGCATACTATATTGCCAGTTTTAACCCAGCCACAGTCAGATGTGTGATGACCCCCAGCAACCAGAGGTGTGATGAGCCCAATAGCCAGCTGTTTGATATGCCCGACACTCAGATGTTTGATTCTCGCAGTTGTCTACAAAACTCCAGATGTCAGCCCCCAAGCGGAGACCAGTCTTATCACTACACACCAAGTGACAGATACAGTACACAGGCTTGGCTGACCAGCCAGAATAAGAAACCTACTCAGACAGTGTGTGAAGAAATCCAGAACAACATCCAATTGTGTATAGCTCTTTATGTGAAAATACAAGTGATCATACTATGTAGACCAGCTCATACTGCAGCATCATTTGGCATACGACATATGCCCTTATATTCTTGTAAAATGGTACTGAGAGTACTGTACAATAACAGGCATGCATTATAACTAGTCTTGGTGGTCGATTTTTAGTGTTGACGAGAGACAAGTAAAATTAGCAACATGGAACATAGGGCGCTAAAAGAACGCCGAAACATTAGAGAGCATAGACAGAACTAGAAAGAGACAAAATAATATTTATGATGTGCGAAACCGAGATGGACAGGAGCAGTGCATCAAGATAGAGTTTAAGATTATAAGATTATATCGTCTGGAGTGACGACCGACAAAGGGGGTGGCTATTATTTTTGATGGACCGGAAAACACAAAGCTGTCGAAGGATCTTGGCTCGTGTCGGACATGAGTTTTAACACTAGTGTAAATGGAGTGCAGACCTTTTAAGCATAAATGTTATTCACGTATATGCCCCACCATGAGAATCCAGTGAAGATAGTGTAGAGGATTTTATAAGACATAGAGTCTGCTTTAAGCATGAAAATTCAGAATACCACCAAATGGGAGACTTCAAGTCAGAAAGTGTGGAAATCAAGTGATAGATACACAGTAGAAAACTATGGTTTAGGAGAGAGAAATGAAGAGGATACAGACTCTTAGAGTGGCAAAGCACAGGAATGATGGTAGGAAACACCTGGTTAATGAACACCCTGAGACTATTATGGAGATGAGGAGTCCTGCTAGCAGAACCAGAAACCAGACTGACTACATCTGATTAGCAGAGATTTAGAACGCGCTCACATAGCAAAAACAGTTCCATTGCTGATTGTTATAGTGACCACAGACGACTTTACAGAACACTGAGGATAAATTGAAGAAAGTCAGTATATAACAGGAACACTAATCTGATTTGTGTACATTGAGTAGTTACAAGGAAATACAAGCCAAATTCAACATAGAAGTACAGAACAGATTTGATATATTGTCTGATCTAGAATATTATTCCAGGATGTGGATGATCATGGGAAAGGTTGCAGATGCAATCAGTTTGTCTGCAGAAACACTATTCCAATTAAAGAAGGTGTCGCAAGAATGGATGACAGAGCATTTTACACTAATGAAACAAGAGACTAAACCAAAATAATTCTGTCTAATATTAAGTAAATTCACTAGACAAGTAAGAATATTATGTAGGAGGCAAAAGAAGCATGGCTGAGACAAAGTGTTAGCACTTGAAAACCAACACAACCGTCAAATACTAAATAGTGGTGCACAAAAGGATTCAGGAACTTACCTTATAAAGAACAAGTACATCAACAGGCGGTCTAAAAACTAAGATGTCAAATCCTAATAGAAACAAAGGTCAGATTCTACATGTATGGACAGATTATGTGAAAAACGCTTATAATGAAAACAGAGAGAACAGTAGACATAGATTTAATATGAAGGCCGCCAAGTTTGAACGATGGAGGTCGAAATGTTCTAAGCATACGCAAGCTGCAAGGCCCCGCGTGCCGATACTATCACAACAGAAATGATTAAAGCTGTAGAAGAATTTGGACTAGAGCCAGTCACCAGGGCCTGCTGAACACATTATCTGATACGGATCTATACCTTATGAATGTGTAATCTGTACTTTATGGCAATCCAAAGAATCAGGAGCCTTGGATGTGATCAACACAGAACAATTAGTTTAATGAGTCACATCCAAAGATTTTGCAACGATTATCATGCAAGCGTGAGGAAGAAAATACAACCTGAATAGGGGAGAACAATACGGTTTGTAGAAGGAAGGGTACAGTAATGCTTTGTATATGCTTGCGAACAGTTGATTGAAACGTGCTATAGAAGTAACATAGGATATACATCTGCTTTATTGACTACACAAAGGCTTTGATAGAGTTTTATTACCATGTTACATGGCGGATATGCTTGCAGATGTACAAAATTGATGGAAAGACATTGAGACTACTAAATAACACAATATATCGAACAATAAGCTGCATAAAATGGCGGGTGGATTGAATAATGATAGCATGAAAACATACTGACCACTAAAAGAGTGTCAACTGAGGCGAGAAAAAGAGTGTTGAGGTGCTATATAGAGCCTGTTCTCTTTGTATGGATGTGACGTGACAATGAACAGTCAGCTGAAAAATCATCTGATGGCTGCAGAAATGTGTTTCTGAGGAAACATGCTCAGAATACCATGGCCAGACCTAAAACCGCAAGTGACGAAGCTGACAGTAGACGATGAAATCGTAATTGATGAGAGAACTTAGAGGTAGACAGTCAATTTTTTGGACATGTTATGAGAATACATGACTCGAGAACTTAGTGACAACTGGCAAGATTGACGGGACCAGACCAGGGGAAGACCGAGAAGTAAATTACCTAGGTGGATTAGCACATGGCATGGTCGAGACAGGTGAACCCTGAGCTGGTCCACGACTCTGGTGATCAGTGAACTGTCGAGTCATGACGCCCACGCTTTCCGGCATGCATATGATTGACTGATGAAATGCAAAACAAGAAGCTTAGCGTATGGTTTCGTACTCTACTGGACCTAAAGTCCTCTAAAGTACTAGAGAGTTTTGGTTATAGACCATAACTTTAGGAAGGGAAAATCCCAATTGCACCTCCCCGTAGAGATGGACGGAACACACCACGGTGTGGCTACACAGCTCTGGGACCGATATGCACCGAATAAGTGGACAACTCTGCAGCTGAACAGAGCAGCACTCACTTGTGCCTGACAGTTTTTGGAAATGGTCTGTCAAGGCAGAGTTAAAAGACCACCACGTGAATGTGGAAGGCAAGGGAAACTACCACAATATCTCCCAAGATTTCATGGCGACACACATTTCAGAAATAGTGAACGACGTTAATGCTGTCTTAGGACATAGCCTTGTCCGGTCGTCATGGCACATGTGACACCAGACGTCATCCAGCTATTATGGCAAAACAAACCTATAACTAACTAAAATAAATTTAGAGTTGGAACATGGAATGTTAGGACACTAATGAGCTAGTGAAAGTTCAACATGTTCTAAGAGAGAACTGGACAACACATGAAAATGATATACTAGGCCTAAGTGAGATGAGATGAAGGGGCGGCAAAAATTAAAACCGACAAACACATGTGGTAACAATAATTTATACTGGAGGGGACACACATGACAAAAGGTGTAGGCATATATTTGGTGAGAAAACAGCCAATCTATGATGGATACTGGTGCATTTAGATAGGTTATACTGGTCAAAATCAAAGGCAAACCAATAGATATAAATATTATACAAGTATATGCACCAAACAACAAGCAGTAGTGATGAAGAAATACAAACCTTTTACGATGAAGTAGAATTGGCAATAGCTCAAATTGGATCTCAAGAAATAAAATTAATGCTGGTAGATTTAATACAAAAGTAGGAAAGGGAAAAATAGAGGATATAGTGGGGAATTACGGTTTAGGTACAAGAAATGAAAGATAAAAGAAACTAATAGATTGGGCAAATATTAATGATATGATAGTTGGAAACACATGGCTTAAACACTATAAAAGACAACTATACACTGGAAAAGCCCTGATATGAAAATTACGCAACCATATTGACTACATACTTATAATACGCATACTATTATACATACGCATTTTAAAATGCATTAATTAATGTAAAGACAATGCCTGGTGCTGACGGTAATAGTGATCATGTACCACTATGTGGACAAGTAAAAGTAAGATTAAAGAGAGGGGGAAAATGGTTAAAAACTTGAGACTTAATAAAGAGGTTCTGAAAGTAGATACAGAAATTCAAGAACAATACAGAGTGACTGTGAAAAATAGGTACAATGCAATAGCTAAAATACAGTATAACTGAACAATGGGAAATGTTAAGGGACTCCATTCATCAAACTAGCAAAGAAATATTACCGGAGAGAAGCCAAAAGGCTAAGAAAAAATTGATGAATGAAGAAATCTTAATGCTGATGGACAAAAAGAAACAGAATAAAAATGACAAACAAAAGTATGCTTAGATAAATAAAGAAATAAGAGATAAATGTGTGAAGGCACAAGAAAGTTGGTTGAACGAGCAATGGAAAAAAAAATTGAATTAAATTCCATTAAAGATAAAAAAAAGTGTGCACAGACAAATCAGTGAGCTCACAGGAAGAAAAATAAGGTGAATGAAATCAAAAACAGGACAGATTTTATTGGAGGAAGGTGCTATAGTGAAGAGGTGGAATTAGTATATAAGAGAATTATATAATGGAGAAAGGGAAGAATTAACAGAAGAAAGTAACTTAGAAGGCCCACCTATTCTAAAAGAAGAAGTCGTTGACGCTATGTTAGTTAGTCGCAGTTCCAACTTCACAGCAACGGGTCGTCCCCATTATGCTCCATTCCTATGCCAGTGAATATCACACAAAACGCTCCCTACTGTCCAATGTGAAAAGTGGAAAAGACAGGAGTCTCGACAAACAACAGCCCGCAATTGTGCATAATGCCGCCGCCAGAATGTTAACACAATAGTCCCCCACGAAACACCCAGTTCATCTCTGATGGAATCGGCAGTCATTTTGGCAGATTCAAAAGCATTTCACACGAAACTCACAGCTCACAGTGTCGCGCCACGCACTCACTCAGTAGCAGGGCGACGGAACTATCAAGCCTCCTTAGTCGCCTCTTACGACATGCGTGGTAGGCTACAGTGGTGCTATTCTTTGCTTCCCTTATGGGCCCCGGCATCACACGCTATGAAACATATGAGAAAGGAAAACAAGCTGGCCGATGAACTCACAGTAGAAGAATTGAAGTATTGGAGAATTTGGGGTAGATATATAACCAAAATGCCGAATGATATTACAACAGTGGATATTTTACCGAACGATATGCTGAAATTGTATTATAGCAATACCAAAGACCAGATCAATTGAATGCGAAGATTTTCGTACAAATTAACCACATAAACCATGTCACTAAGCTTCTACTCAGAATTATAATGAGAAGAACAAGAAAGAAAATCAAAATTGAAATTAATGAAGAACAGTATGATTTTATGGAAGGAAAGGATACAAACAATGGAATATATATATATATATATATATATATATATATAATATATATATATATATAATATATATATATATATATATAACGAAAACTATAGAAAGGTCAATAGAGAAACTTTATGCTTCATAGATTATACTAAGGCATCTGATAAAGTAAAACATGATGAATTGATTAAAATGGTGGAAGATATCAACATTGATGGTAAAGATTTAAGAATAATAAAGAATATATACTGGAACCAAGTAGCAGCAATTAAAATGGGAAATAAAGAGGGTAGTTACGAACAGATAAAGCTAGGAGTACGACATGGGTGTGTCTTGTCACCCGATCTCTTCTCCCTATATAGCGAAGTAATAATGAGAGAGATCAAAGAGAAGCCAGGAATACTAATCGGAGGATATAATATAAACAATATACGCTATGCAGATGACACAGTATTGGTGGCGGATAATGCAACAGACCTATAACAATTGTTGGACAGTGTAGTAACAGAGAGTGCACAGAAAGGACTCTCCTTGAATATCAAGAAAACAGTAAAAATGGTGATATCAAAGAAAATTGGAACACCAAAATGTGACATAGAAATAGAAGGGGGAATTCTCAACCAAGTGGATAATTTTAAATACCTAGGGGCCCATACAGTGTGTAAGGTCTACGTTTGAGTTTAAGCGAGTGAGGAACAAAAATAAAGAAGAAGAACATTAATAATGAAATTGAAAAAATGTAATCAAACATTAAAAAATTGCATTGGCTTTGCATCAGATGGTGCTTCCAGTATGGTTGGATGCAACAATTCAGTTTGGTCTAGAATTACAGATGTATCTCCTTCATGTGTTCAGTATAAGTGTGCTTGCCATTCATTGCCATTGTGCATCAAATATGCCGTGTCAAAACTACCTTCAAACATTGGATTTTTGCTGACAGACATACCAAATTGGTTTAGACATAGCAATCTAAGACGAGAAGAATTTAAAGATTTATTCAAAATTATGAACTCATCGACAGAATTTCAGCAAGCTAGAATTGCACCACTTCCTTTTGAGAAAAATTTCTTCTACTCGCTGGCTTGTCCAGGGAAAAGTTATATTCAACATTCTAATGAATTGGGAAGAACTCGGGTTTATTTTTATTTCTGCTGAATTAGCAAATTGTGACACTAAATTTAAGTCACGACTTATAAAGGAAATGCTTCTAGATCAAAGAAACTACCTTTATTTTCATTTTGCAACCCCTATTGGGCAGGAATTCGAAAGGTTAAATTGGCTTTTTCAGAAAGTAAGGCAGATCCTCACGAAGTACATGAAGAACTATTTTTGCATTATAAGAGTCCTAATAGTAGGATTTATGATACCAATAATAAGAAAAAAGATATTTCTAATGTGATTTTGGCATCAAATTCCTGTCAGAGGTGTGATAACTACATTAAGAAAAGTTCTGATACGAAAATTAATTGCCAACAAGAGGTCTTAGAATTCAAAGAAAGATGCTTATCCATGCTAGAAGAAGCACTTGATAAAGTTAGAAAGCGGCTTCCTTCGCAAGAAATATATCTAAAGATCTAACAAATTTAACCCTGGAATAATCTTAAACCAGGCTTCTAGACCGCTATTTCGAAATTTCCCTTTTTTGCATTTGGCTGAAGAAAACAACACTATTATTGAAGAGCAATACAGAAAATTGCCTTTATAGAAGGAAGAAGAAACAATTCAAGAGAAAATGGACTGCCTCAAGATACAGAGCAGTTCTGGCAAGGAGTCATGAAACATCCCCAATTTAAAGAGCTTGATTCTTTGCTCTTACTTGCTTAATAACATCTATTAGCTCTGCTGCAGTGGGGAGGGTGTTCTCTCTTTT
This sequence comes from Cepaea nemoralis, assembly GCA_014155875.1. NCBI lineage: Eukaryota > Metazoa > Mollusca > Gastropoda > Stylommatophora > Helicidae > Cepaea > Cepaea nemoralis. The sequence goes on along the minus strand of JACEFZ010006375.1, from coordinate 185,532 downwards.
AACATGTATAAAAACCAAAGCAAGGAATAGGCTTCAACTGTCTCTCTTAGAAGCAATTATTAGAATTAGAGCGGAACTTTTATCTTCAAAACAAGTGCTGTAATGAATTTGTTTATTCATCCAAAATGTTGAATGATTTCAAAGCTGAAATTTTATATTCTAAGGAATCATGTACTGAATTTCTCAACAATGAAGAGGAATACATATTTGAAGAAGAGGTTTTCGTGTGATGTAAATATATTTTTAATATATATTTTTACTGGGCAATGTTTGGCTTTTTTTTTGGTGGGGGGGGGGGGGGGGGGGGGGGGGGGTATTTTGTGACTTAGGGCTTTTTTTTAAATCACGGTGATCTGGCAACCCTGTCACAGATATTCATTGGTTCGTTCATTCGTTCAATAGCATGTCCTTTACAGAACCTCGCTCCCATAACAACCTTCCGGAAAACCTGTCGGTCATAAGCACAATGTCCCTCATCTGATACACCTATCTGGAGATCATCCGCCACATCCCGCACCCATCTTCTCTTCGGCCTTCCTCTTCCTCTCTTCCCAGTCATATACCCCTCTATTATTGTTCTCTCAAACTTTCATGACGTTTCAAGTGACCAAAATATTTTAATTTTCTTTGTTTTGTCGTCTAGCCAACCTTCTTCAATATTCAGCGCTTGAAGTATGGATGCATTTGTTCTTTTCTTTATCCAAGATATCCTTAGAACTCGTCTATAACATTTATATTCAAAGGCATTTATGCGCTGTTCAGCTTGTTTAGTAAGTGACCAGTTAAATGGGAAAGATACATGCTCTTAAAAATCTGATTTGCATAGTTCTATCTGTCCCTCTCCACATTTATTCAGTTGTTTAAGCATTCATTGGTACTCGCTGAAACATAGCACAGACTGAACTCTGCCCTTTTGTCGTAGTTTGTGAATTATTTCGCATGCTTTTTGAATGTTATCTAAACTCAACCGAGTAGGCGTAGTAGTAAGGCGAGAAGAACTATTTCGCAGGAATGACTATTCTCGCTTCAGAGGTCACAGATTGTGAGAATTGTATGATTCAAAACATGTTTTCCGTAGTGAAGTTGAATAACGAAGACATGAACAATAGATTGCACAATTTATTGCTTGGCATATTTTGCTGCATCTGGTCAGGTACATATTGCAGAATTCACACAACATAGAGTAAAATAACTAGAATAAAAGCTTCAAACTGAAGCTGTGTTGTTTAACATACAAAATAGTCGCTTGTTAAAGTTTGCAGAAGCATAATGATTACTCTACATGAGCCAGTTTTGTGCAGATAGAAAGACATATCAGTCAGTTTAAAATTACTGTGGTAAGAATTGACTTTACTGTGGCGAACATGTGTATTGCTTTACATATGTGTACAGTGTATATCCATGTGTACATGTGTATTGCATGTATATGCTTGAAGGATTTATCTAGTTATTTACTTTATGTTGTGTGAATTCTGCAGTATGTACCCGACGAGATGCAGCAAATATGCCACGGCAATAAATCATGCAGTCTATTGTTTGTGTCTTCGATATTCAAATTATGATTGCCCTGGCCACGAGGAATGTGGAGGAATGAACAGGCTGATAGGCTGGCAGGGAATGCGCATCTTGGAGGTAGATTACCTATGGACAAGGCAGAGGTTGTTGTGCGCCTGTGGGACCAGGTGGAGAAGGCGGGGCGTACAGACTGAAAACCTGTATGTGGAAATGATGGGATTGCGGGGGATCGACAGGAGTTTTGAAATAATCTCAAAACTGAGTGGGAAGACCAGAAAACCATTCAATCAGATTACGGTGGGAGCTATTAGCAGTGTGACTCTTCCCTGGGTGTTGAACGAGAGGACGGAGCGCGTGTGAGAATGTCCTGAGTGCAGGATCACGGTTCTTAGCTCAGCTAAACATTAATACGTATCTGTATTACGTGAACACGCGCTGGCGCCATCACATTCACAACGACACACGAATGTATTAGCTGTTAAAATTTCAGCTTGCATCATTCAGGATGTCAAACTTTAAGTTGATTTAAAGAAAAACACCAGTCATCTTGAGAGTCTTTACATCTCAGAGTGTGTCCTTAAATGGAACATGTGTAGGCCAACATACTGTTCTCCCGTTCTGCATATGTTGGACAGCTCTTGCGGCAAATGTTTACTCAGCCGTCATGTCCCTAATTCTACAGCTACACTCATCAGTCTTTCCGATCTCTAGCTTGTTGTACAAGTTGTGACTCTGCAGGTTTTGTCCTGTGTAGTCTTGTGTTTGCTTTGCTCCATTCGTTTACATTCAGGAGAATTCTCTTATCTCCATTTTCTGTAGAGTTTTCTATTGATTTTATCTGTATATCTACGAATACAGGTGTTACGCGTCGCACGTCCTTTCGCGCTTCATTCGCAACTGCGAGCGCTAACAAGATAAGTCGCCTTAACAAGTCAAGAAGCCTGATACGGGGGAAAATGTCACGGGGGAAAATCCCCAATTGCACCTCCCCGTAGAGGATGGAAACACACCACGGTGTGGCTAACACAGCTCTGTGGACCGATTATGCACCGGAATAAGTGGACAACTCTGCAGCTGAACAGAGCAGGGCACTCACTTGTCCTGACAGTTGGAAATGGCTGTCAAAGGCAGAGTTAAAAGACCACCATGTGAATGTGGAAGGCAAGGGGAAACTACCACATTATCTTCCCAAGACTTCATGGCAAAACATATATCAGAGTTAGTGAACGACGTTAATGGCTGTCTTAGGACATCCTTGTCCGGTAGTCATGAGCCACATGTGACACCAGACCGTCATCCAGCTATTAATGGCAAAACAAAAACTATAACTAAACTAAATAAATTTAGAGTTGGAACATGGAATGTTAGGACACTAAATGAGCTAGGAAATTTAAACAATGTTCTAAGAGAAATGGAAAACATGAAAATGATATACTAGGCATAAGTGAGATGAGATGGAAGCGGGTCTGGCAAAATTAAAACCGACAAACACACAATAATTTATTCTGGAGGGGGACACACATGAAAAAGGTGTAGGAATAATATTTGATGAGAAAACAGCCAAATCTATGAATGGATACTGGTGCATTTAAGATAGAGTTATAATGGTCAAAATCAAAGGGCAAACCAATAGATATAAATATTATACAAGTATATGCACCAACAACAGCAGTAGTGGATGAAGAAAATACAAACCTTTTACGATGAAGTAGAATTGGATCTCAAGAATAAAATTAATGCTGGGGAGATTTTAATACAAAAGTATTAAGCGTGGGAGCCGACAAGAAGAAGAACGTGGAGAGTCTGCCTGCGTGCTGTAACAAAGAATCTGAAACTACAGCTACTACTGAAGCCACCACGAGGGATAAGATCGACAGCCCACCACAGATAATACCCAAGCCAGCAGAGAAGAAGGAGGAGAAAGACACCAGAGCCGGAACACCGACTCAAAAACAGTCCGATGGGTTGTCAAGGCGGATTCAAGTGGAGCTGACAGACGAAGAAATCCTAAAGCAGCTACGAGAAGAGAATCTTCACATCCGATTCTTGAAGGCGGAGCGGCTCCTCATCGACTCCAAGATACCTACAACCTTGGGCAGTGGTGACGTCGGAGGGCAGCGAAATGCCGACCACAGTATCAATCAGCAAGAAAATACAACAGTCAGAGAGACTCATCCCAAGAGTCAATTAATGTTCAAGATGTTAGAGGGCCGACCACAGCAGAGCAACGTGTCGCAGTAAGACGGAAATCTGCCGATACTGCGCCGATCATCACGCCTTCAAGGAGTGTCCGCTGGCTAAGCTGGACACTCACGTCCGAGTACCCAACAACAACAGAAAGTGCGCCAACTGCCTGGACAAACATGGAGCAAGATACCTGGGCTGCCCGTAACTGCAAAGACACAGAGACGTCTTAAAGATCGCCATCACCACAAAGACACCATACAACGAAGCAATGCGGAGGTGCAAGACAGCAACATGCATCTCACAAGTGTGTTGAAATATGGCCAAACTTTCAGCATTTTGGTTAACAAATTTTCCTACTTTTCATAAGTTTGACTGAGCTTTTTTGTAAGTTTAGTTGAAATGTGGCCAACAATTTTCACTTTGATTATCACATTTTCCTACTTTTCATAAGTTCGGATTAAATTTGGCCAAACTTTTCACATTTGGTTAACAAAGTTTCTTATGTTTTAAAAGTTTGGTCAAAATTTGGACAAAATTTTTCACTTTGGTTAAGAAAGTTTCCTACTTTTTATACATTTGGTTGAAATTTGGCCAAACATTTCACCTTTGGTTGCCAAATTTCCTACTTTTCATAAGTTTGGTTGAGATTTTTATAAATTTGGCTGAAATTTAGCTAAGCTTTTTCAACTTTGGTTAACAAAGTGTCCTACTGTTTTATACGTTTGGTTAAATTTGGCCAAACTTTCACCTTTTGGTTAACAAATTTTTCTACTTTCCATAGTTTGGTTGAAATTTGGCTAAAATTTTCACATTTGGTTAACAAAGCTTCCTATTTTATATAAGTTTGGGTGAAATTTGGCTAACCTTTTCACATTGGTTAACAAAGTTTCCTACTTGTTGATGAGTGTGGTTGAACTTTGGCCAAACTTTTCGCCTTTGGTTAACAAATGTTCCTACTTTTCACAAGTTTGACTGAGCTTTTTGTAAGTTTGGTTGAAATGTGGCCAAAAATGTTCACGTTGGTTATCACATTTTCCTACTTTTCATAAGTTCGGATGAAATTTGGCCAAACTTTTCACATTTGGTTAACAAAGTTTCCTATTTTTCATAAGTTTGGTTGAGATTTTTATAAATTTGGCTGAAATTTAGCTAAGCTTTTACACGTTGGTTAACAAAGTGTCCTACTTTTGTATACGTTTGGTTGAAATTTGGCCAAACTTTCACATTTTGTTTAACAAATTTTCCTACTTTTCATGTTTGGGTGAGATTTTTGTAAGTTTGGTTGAAATATGGCCAAACTTTCACCTTTTGGTTAACAAATTTTCCTACTTTTCATAAGTTTGGTTGAAATTTGGCTAACCTTTTCGCCTTTTGGTTAACAAATGTTCCTACTTTTCATAAGTTTGGTTGAACTTTGGCTAAAATTTTTCATATTTTGTTAACAAAAGTGTCCTACTTTTTATAAGTTTGGTTGAAATTTGGCCACACTTCTCACATTTGGTTAACAAGTTTTCTTACTTGGTCAAGATTTTTGCCATTTGGTTAACAAATTTTCCTACTTTTAATAAATTTGATTGAAATGTGCCAAATATTTTTTCCTTTGGGTAACAGCTTTTCCAACTTTTTGCAAAGTTTTCTACTTTTCATAATTTTGGTTGAGATATTTCAGACTATGGTCAACAGTTTTTCCTACTTTGGTTAATCCATTTCCTTAGTTTTGTTGAAATATTTCTTGAATTTGTCATCAATATGTATTATTATCTCATCACATGAAAACTATATACACCGTAAACACTAAAAAAAAATCAACAACCAAGACTTAATTATAATATATGTCTGTTTATTTTACAGCATTTCAGTACATTTTACAGTATTTCAGTACATTTTATAAGAATAAAATAAATGCATAATGTCATTATACGAAATGGATGATGTAATATGAGCTGGTATACATAGTATCATCACAACATTTTATTTTCACATACAGAGTTATACACATTGTATGTTGTTTCTGGATTTCTTCACATTATTGTCTGCGTAGGTTGGTTTTTTTCGGTTGGTAGCCTGGTATGTACATGTCACTTAGCATGTAGTCATAAGACTGGTCTCCTGCTTGGTGGGCTGATATCTGAGTATTGTAGATAACCGAGGCATCAATCATCTGAGTGTCGAGCACATCATGTCTTCGTTCAATCTGGGGTTTCAACATAACGCCACATATTTCACCATTATTCTAGGTCTGATCTCTTCCAAACTCGAAAATGTAACGCCAACACTGAAGTCTCGGTAGTGAATGAGACCTTTGTGCCCGTATCAGTCGTTAGAAGTATTTCCACCATGTCGAAGGAGTAATGACTCAGCGGTATGTAGTGAGGTTTGTCATAGGCGCGAAACACTGAGGTCGAGCGCTGATTCAAGATAGGAACCGTCCTTAGTAGTGGGACCATGACGTCTCCGACTGGTCTCACCGTAATGAGATCGCAGTAGACGTAGACATTTTGCAGGTCGTTATTCAGGTCTATCGCCCCTTCACCTTCAATTGTATGTAGTATCTCATGCAACTTCTCACTAAATGTAACAGTGGCCCCGGGTTCGAGTATTTTCACGATAACTTTCTTTGATGCATTGTCGAAATGGAAGAACACAGAGCTGATAGTCCACCTTCCGATCTTTCATTAGTCGATTCAGTGCAGCTATAAACGCGTCTGGTGAATTGTACAGGCCCAGGGGACACGCCTTTCTTATCACTCTACCGTTGGATTAGATGTATCTTAGCCATACTTCATTCTCTAGTACATTGCAGTAGTAGTTGGGGAATTGAATTTCGGCCAGACCCACTTCGAAATGTTGACTCACCTCAATACTCTGCGGCAACTTGACGAAATAGTGACCTGGTGTTTTCTTGGCAAACATGTTCGGCGAAGCATAACTCGGTAATGTTACGCAGAAGCTCATATTTTAGGGTTTGGTAGCATGTAACCCAGACAGCTGCTTAGAAGAGTATCTTTTTTCTCCACCATTCAGCCACGACGCCACTTGACCCACCCACCTTTTTACGAACAGCAAACCTGTCCTACACCCACTCCACTCCCCCATTCGGCGGAACCGTACTGTAACCGCATCACACCCGCTCGCATGCCTATGCACACCCCGACATTATGAATTACTACCAGCACACAAAAAGAGATAAATACGGTATCCAGTCTTCACGCATAGGTCAGTATGCAATAGACAATGGTGATCTCACTCACTCACACACATACAAATGCGCGCGCGTTCGCTCGCACACACACATACACGCGGACTCACTCACACACACGTGCGTGCGCAAGAGACATTACTGCAGTTATAGAAATGTCAGACGAAAAGAAATATTTAGTCTCCTATGTTAGTTAGTTAGTCGACAGATCATCCTCGTTGCACATCGGACCATTCAGTCCATAAGTGCTCGGATCCCCTCCTCAGCAAATCCCGCAGCGTGTAGCGGCTAACGACGCCAGTTCTGTGTTGGTTTATCAATCTTCTTTGGCTTCCTGCGTAGTGTTCTTGTTTGGCCACCCCTCTTTTAATTTGCTGCTCTCGCAGTCTGGCCATTGTCGTAGATTCACAGTCATCACTTGGTTCTTGCAAAAGTCTCACTTCTCGTAGAGCATTCAGAATGTCAGCCTGGTCCATGGCGCGTCCGCCCTCCACAGTAGCCTCACCTGCGAGCTTGTCAGCCCGCTCATTTCCTTGTACTCCCGCATGACCTGGCACGAAGATGAAACTAATCTTTGCCAGCCGAGACCGCTCCAGAGGCAGCAACCATTCTCTTCGGATCGACCCCTCCTCTATCCTCTTGATCATGTTCATTGAGTCGCTAAGGAAACAAGCCCTAGTGAATGTCTGTGTCTCGAGCCATGTTATTGCTTTACTTACTGCCATGACTTCCATGGTCAGGCTACTTGTGGTTTCAGTGAAAGCACCAGAGTCCTCCTTCACAATTCTCACTCCGGCCCGAGCTGTAAAGGCCCATGAGCTTCTCACATGTCGGACGACCGACCCATCTGTGTAGATGACCGCGTCACTGTCTAGCGAATTTTCGAAAATCAACGCTTGTACTTCAGCCTCCACAGCAGCCGGATTTTCTTGTCTGCAATTTCTATCTAGTTGGATGCAAACTGAAAAGGATGTGCAGAAGTCTGTTGGCACTTGCACCCACTCCTCGCCAGGTTCTAAGTCCTCAAGTGAACACACCTGTTGAAGAATGTCTTCGGCTTGACCCATCCACGACCGTCCTCTTTTTAACCTGCTGCCCTTCACCTTCCTAATTTCACTATGCAGTGGATGCTGTGTGTTTGCGTTAATTCTGAGGTAGGCGCGTGCCCTGCAAACTTGCATTCTCTCTTCAATGGTTGGAAAATCAAGAAGGTAGCGCATCGCCCTGCATGCTGTATCTCTTGTACATCCAAGAATAATGCGCATAGCTTCATTCTGTATCCTTTCCATCCTTTCTATCTGCTTATGGCTGAGAGTCAGGATTGCCATTGCATACTCCAAAACAGACATGACCAGCCCCTCGTACAGAAGACATAGATGGCGCTGCTCACAGTTTGCTGCCGCCATCACCCGCATCGCTGCCAAGCCCCGCTTGGCCTTTGTTATCACCTGGTCTATGTGCACATTATAAGCAAGGCTACGATCAAACAGTATCCCCAGGTAATTCATTGCCTGCGTTCTTTCCACCGTCTCTGAACACAGCATTACAGTTGGTGTTGGATTGTTGACAATATGATTATTCAACGAGAACCAAGTCACTGTTGCCTTTGTTGGGTTGACCATTGCCCCAGCTTCATCACACCAAGTACTTATGCGATTGAGTTCGGTTTGTAGTTCCACAGCAACCTCCTCTCTATCCTTACCCTGACGATACACTAAAACATCATCGGCATATGACAATGTCCTGCCAGGTCCAGTGATCTGCTCACTGGTGATTCTCACTGTGTAGGCGTTGAACAGTACCGGATAGGCCAGGATATATTGTTGTTGGTTCCGAAGTCCAACTGCCACATCTAAAAACTACTTTCCGTTGGAAGAGGGCTGCAGCGATCCAACTAAGGAGGAATGGACTTACGTTTAGTTCAAGAAGCTGAAACATTAAAAAATCCAGTGGTACTCTGTTGTATGCGTCCTCAAGATCAATCGCTGCAGCAACAGTTTCAGTGCCTGAGTGGAAACCTTCATAGACATCATGGGCAAAGACTGCTGCATTGGTCCAGGTTTCTCTTTTTGGACGGTACCCACCCAGGGTAGGTGGGAAAACACCTTGCCTCTCTAGTTGGCTTGATATTTTCCTGGCAATTACCTTCTCCAGCAGCTTGCCTACTGTATTCTGCATGGTTATAATTCGATATCCCTGAATTTTTTTGTGGTCTTTGTCAGGCTTCGGCAAGGGAATCAGATAGCTATGTAACCATTCCTCCTTGATGCTAGCACTCCCTATACTGTTGTTGTACATGTCTGCTAGTTTCTCTAGCTCATTGTCGGTACACCTATTTATGTCGTCGTATCTTATGCCATCAGGACCTGGAGCACTGTTTTTTGATCGTCGAAGCACAGCCTTGATTTCTTTCACTGTCACTGTGTCTTCATCCGAAGTGTTCTGGGCCTTGCATCTGTCTGAGGTGACCTCCTTGGCCAGATTCCGGCCTCCCATGTCTGTCTGGTTGCTCTGCTCAAGGTAGCGTTCAAAGAGGGCTTTGCCCTTGTCCTCATCAGTCCTCTGCCAGATGAGGTCAGCACCTTGGAAGTCAGAAATGCTCTTATTCTTGACTACCCCACTCATGCTTTTATGTAGTCGCCAGAACAATTTCAGTGACTTGTCTGTGCTTACTCTTTGACACACCTCTGCCCATTTTTCGCTTTTAACCACCTTGACCAGTTTTTTGAAATAGCTTACTTTTGTGTGCATCTCTCTTTCTAAGTGCAAGCAGGGACTAGGATGACCAGCTCTGTTCTTCTTGGCATTTTGCCATCTCCTTACAGCACTACGCTTATCCACCCAAGCCTTCTCCACCTCGAAACTCCACCACGGTGGCTGCTCCCAGCTTTTTCTCCTGCCCTGAAACGTTCTGAGCTTGTCACGTCTTATTTTGCTCACCACATCTTGCCCTGTACTGTCATACTGGAACGTCTTTACCTTTAGCTTGTGCTGCCTGGTTCTGCCTTTCTCCACCAATATGCTGCAAGGGTGGTGGTCGCTGCCATGGTGTCCTAGGACACCCCATCTACACACTGTAGTGAGTGAAGGTGAAACTAGCGCCAGATCAATAGCACTGTCCTCATCGCCTGGACGGCTTGCTGTCCTGGTGACACAGCCACTGTTGATACAAACCAGGTCGATGGTTTCCAGTGCAGTCTCGAGCTCCTCCCCTTGTGTATTGGAGGAAGTGTTTCCCCATGATCTGCCATTAGCGTTGAAGTCACCACAGAAAATAACATTTCTCTCGTGGCCTAATATGCCACTTAAGCACTGCCACTTCTGGGCGTCCACACTCGCATTGCGGGCATAAACATTAACCACCACGAATGGTATACTGGAATGAACTCTCAACGCCTGTATTTGTATATCGTCACTGTCCCAACTGGATATGTCTAGCTCTGACACCACCACGCTGTCGCGAACGAGAATCGCCGTTCCCAGATGTCGTCTGTTGTAGAAACATTTGAAGCCGGCAATTCGGAGTAGCTGATCGCCCAGTCTCGTCTCCTGGAGTGCTACAATGTCGTTCCTGTAAACTAGGGTTTCTAAAATAGAGCCCCATTGTTTTACACTGGCACAGTTCCAATATAGAATACGGATGTTCCTGAGTCCTAGACGGTGACACTTGAGTCTAAAACGTCTCAAACCCCCGCGCTTACCTTGCTTCTTTGTCCCTGCGCGGCTACCACGCCGCTTCGTTATGTTGACTGTTGATCGCTCGGAAAGAAGACGTTCTTCCGCCATGTTGAAAAAACGTAAACACAGACTGCTGATAACCACACACGCTGCTGAAAATTCACTTAAGGATGGCTTCACTCGATGCACGTCTTCTATGTCTTAGTCTCCTATGCGCACACATACACACACAACGTGCACACACACACTCCTGCACGCATACACACATGCACACACCGCGCACACACACGCACTCACATACACATATGCACACACACACACGCACGCATGCACACACACACTCCCGCATGCCTACACTCACACACACACATGACAAGGCACTGGATGTTGATGCTAAATATGATAGTAATGCCTTGTTTGAACAGTACCTGTATTAATAATTCTGTTCAAGTTAAGGATTCTGCAGAGTTACCATATAGATATATATTCCTAGCGCAACTTTATGTTCATTTACATTCTCTAACATTCCAAAATTTCACTACGCAGCCTTAATTCTAATGGCTAGCGTGTCCAGTGTAATTATCTTCACATTTATCAACCCGTTTATCAGCCGTTGGCTAGGTCGCCATTGTCGTATTTCTCACGTGTGCATGCTGGGGTCAGCGCGTGACCTTTACCTGTCAGAAGTACAATTTGTTAGTGGAGAAAAGGGAGATTATTAATTCTGGTTGAGTCAAGAGACACGAATCGCCTCCCTTGGTTACTTTTATTCTGTTTGGAAACAGGGGAAATTATTTGGGTTGTTTATAACGTATTTCAATGATATCTTAGCAAGTTATTGCTTATATTAATTGAAATTTATATTTATATTTACAGATTAATATTCTAAAAGCACTATACAAGAAATATAGACATTTCATACGTGATTAGTATTAAAAATTAATGTTAATGTATGCCTGTCTAGTATATCTTTACACCAGATTTTCACCACTCGCTTAGAGTTGATACATGGTACCCACTATGGACATCTGCCGAATGTTAGTACTATCATCGTGAGATTTTATTCATGCATCCAACTATGGATACTCGAGGTAACTCGAGTGATGGAATAAAATCATTTTTCCAATGTCATATTAAATTTGGTCTCCTCATCGAAGGGTTCCATATCTACATGGCTGGGGTTCGATCACATTACGTCCCCGGTTCGGTTTGCCCCGGATATCCGGGGTAGGGCCCCATTCCCTCACAGCGGCCTACCCCATGTACACACACACACGTTCATACACTGGGACTCAAACCCAGATGCCCGGCGCCTATTTGGTCTAATTAACTATATAAGTATTCCACATACCCGGGGCTTGCCTCACTGTTTTTGACTAGTCCCGCGACGGATCGGGGAAGCCGGAGGCAGCCGGTGGAGGCATCTGGGGGTACCGAGGGCGGGTACCCATGGACCGGAAGTGGTCAGCAGGAGGTGACAACCGGACATAACCCAAGAAAATTCTCGCCAAAAATTCAAAAATGAGGTCCGGTTTTCAGGAGTTCCGCTAGAGGTCGGTATAACAATCATATAAGGAAATACGACTACCGGACCTCCTCCATGGCCCTCATTTACGACTTAGTTACCCCCTGACATACTACTCCCGCTTAATTACCGAAAATAGTAGATATGGCCCTCTGCCTGAAAAGCCTGGGAACTACTGCTCTAGACAGATTCCATCTAAGGTGACGGGCTTTTTCTACTCGTAGCTCTGAAAGTGTGTGGTAGATTTGAACGCTTTCTTCTCCTCCCGCTTTAATTAGTTCAGCTGGTATCTCATCACATCCAGTTGATTTACTATTCTTCAGGGTCTTTGTTGCCCACACAATTGCATCTAATGAGGGTTTAGTATCTGTCTCTTCTGTCTTGGTTCATGTATCTCATTTATTCGTTCGTGTATCCCATTCATATCCTCAGTCATTCATATCATACATTCCACTACAGTATTCCTGCCATATTTCTAGAATTTGTCTAGATTCTGTTAACTCTTTCGCTACCAAGGGCCCATCTGGTGCCACATTGGATTCGCTGTGGTGGCAATTGGTACTTTTATTGCCACAAAATGATCAGTGGTTTATTTGATTCATTTCTGCTCCATTTCGGAATTTTAAGTTACAGTAAACTGAAAAGTCGCACAGCAGAAAGATAGCTACGTCATGATTGTGTCGTCAAACATTCGTTAACATTGGATTTTTGTGTATTTTCAGTTTTAAAGTTGTTTATTTTGGTTTTTCACAATGGAAACGCCCACCAGTTTGCGTCCACGTAGTATGACTTGAGATCAAGCTAGATTATTGTTTATAACTGTTTTAAACAATAGTGATTCCGATATTAGTGATTCAGACAGCAGTTTTATATGTGAATGTAAAGTTTTAGCACGTGGTGATAAAGATACTACTACTAGTGGAACTTCGTCTTCAGCTGAGGTGTCTGACAATCAATGTCCATCTGACAATGAATGTCAGGGTGTCACAATCACTTCTCAGCGCAAAGGAAAGCAAACAGTACAAAATAAGAATAAAACTGGAGGAAAAAAACTTGAATTTACAAGCTTCTGTAGAGCGTGATGCACCTATCCCATCATCATCGACATGGCAAGATGTTCAGAAGGGGAAACAAAACCGAAGTTTGAGTTTCGTCCTCGAAGATCTCACGTCAACTCTAAACTTTATCAACTGCAAACACCTATGGATTTTCTCAAAGTATTTTTTGATGATGACATAGTGGATTGTTTAATTAAAAATGTAAACAAATATAAGAAAAAGATATTGATGCAGAACACTCCTAAAAGAAAACATTCTAGTCTGTTATCCTGGACCCCACTCACGAAGCACGAATGGCTAAAGTTTACGTCTGTCATTATTGCTATGGGACTTGATCCAACACCATCTATCAAAGACTACTGGTGTACAAGTGCACATTTATATACTCCTTGGTATGCCACTATGTTTCCCAGGAATCGATTTGAATCTATTTATCACACCATGTTTCACAGCAGGTGCAAAAAAAAAAAAAAAACTGTCATTGAAGGATTTCAAGCAAAGTTTACTTGAAAGTGCACATCGCGCAGCAGCTCAGATTATTCCTGAAATGTTGACACTCTGCGTGCCAAATAATTTCAAAAAGTCTGTTCAGGAAATTGACAGGAGCCAAGCATTTAATAGAATTTATCGGTGTCAATAGAGACTGTGTTTTTTGCAGCGCTCGAACTAAACGACACATATCATCTTTTGTTTGCTCCGGATGCACTAATAGACCACACTTGTGCCCCAAAGTTTGCTTTGCAGCCTATCACAAATAGACTGCCACATATTGCAAATAAAAATAAACATCCTACATTCAATATGCCAAACAGAGAAAGGAGGAAAAAAACTGTCATTGAAGGATTTCAAGCAAAGTTTAATTGAAAGTGCACATCGCGAAGCAGCTCAGATTATTCCTGAAACTTCTTTTCGGAGCAATTGTGTTCATATTTTAGAAAAGTGGTGTTTGTTCAGTAAATTCAACAGGATTAGCAGTGATTTACCAGTGATCAGGATAACAACGCCCCTTGGTAAGTGCAATGTTTTCATCATTTTTACCTCTATTTTTCAAATTATTTTAAAAATTATTTTATATTATATAATATATACTATGTTTATATATGAGATCAATACCAACATATTCCTGGTGCAATCCCCTTTATTTTGATATATAATACAACATTTCTGCTACAATTTTAACCATTTTCATAACAGTATTGTGACACTCCCCTACTTACAGTTTTCTGCCATTATTTTTTTTTCATTTTGTGTGAAAAAGACCAAAACTTCCTTTTAGATAATTTTAATGAGCAATACTGTTTATACTGTTGAAGACAAGTGGTGTTTGTTTGATTATTCAGTAAATTAAACATGATTAGCAGTATAGGAGTGTAGAAAACACCTTATAAGTGCAATGTTTACATTATTTTTACCTCTTTTTGTCCAATTATTTTACAAATTATGTTATTATTTTATTATATTTACAACCTAAAGCAATAAATCCATTACCAACATATTCCTTGTGCAATCCCCTTTATTTTGATATATAATACAACATTGCTGCTACAATTTTAACCATTTTCATAACATTATTGTGACATACCGCAACTTCCAGATTTCGGCCATAATTGTTTTTCATTTTTGTGAAAAAGACATGGTTCAGAATATGCACCAAAACTTCCTTTTGGGTGATTTTAATGAGCAATACTGTTTATATTCTTGAAGACAAGTGGTGTTTGTTTGATTATTCAGTAAATTAAACATGATTAGCAGTATAGGAGTGTAGAAAACACCTTATAAGTGCAATGTTTACATTATTTTTACCTCTTTTTGTCCAATTATTTTACAAATTATATTATTATTTTTATTATATTTACAACCTAAAGCAATAAATCCATTACCAACATATTCCTTGTGCAATCCCCTTTATTTTGATATATAATACAACATTGCTGCTACAATTTTAACCATTTTCATAACATTATTGTGACATACCCCAACTAACAGTTTTCTGTCATTATTTTTTTCCATTTTTTGTGAAAAAGACATGGTTCAGAATATGCACCAAAACTTCCTTTTGGGTGATTTTAATGAGCAATACTGTTTATATTCTTGAAGACAAGTGGTGTTTGTTTGATTATTCAGTAAATTAAACATGATTAGCAGTATAGGAGTGTAGAAAACACCTTATAAGTGCAGTTTTTAAATAATTTTTACCTCTTTAATTTCAGTTGTTATTATTAAACCTCTCATTATTGTCATAATATTTGTAACCTATCAATTAATTATTAACACTGTCATGTTCCTTGTGCAATCCTCTTTAATTTGATATGTAATACAATAGATCTGCTACCATTTTAACCATTTTAAAATCATTATTGTAACACACCTCTACTTCCAATTTTCTGCTTGTTTTGCTGCTACTACCCGACAAACGTAATTTGTTACTAACATCTTGGCAAGGGCTTTTCAACGTCGAACGTAAAATATCAGATGGTGACTATGAAATATCAATAAAAGGACACTTAAAGATATTCCATATCAACATGCTGAAACCATATTTTTCACGACAAGAACAGCAGACAGACGAACAAATTGCACCATCACCAAGCAATGAGACGACAGACGAACACAACACAACTTCACTAGATAAGGCGACACACGACAGCGACAACGCAAACACACTTAGCCAGATAACAGCACACACAGCTAGTACCACAACAGTATTGAACGAAACAGACGAAGACGACATGGAATTACCAGTTCCTACTGTAGACGCGACTGCGACCATTGACAGCATAAAGATAGAAACGAAACTGACAGATGACCAACGACGACAAATCTTAGAGCTAGTGACGGAATACAGAGACATTTTCTCCGACATCCCTTAAAAGACAGATAGAATAGAACATTCTATCGTTCTGACTGACACCACACCTATCAAGTGTCGACCTTACTCGATTCCATTAAACTACAGGTCGAACCTCGACAAAGAAATTCTATCTCTCGAGTCTAGCGGAATCATCCAAAAATCTCAGTCAGATTATACCTTCCCTATTGTCCTTGTCGCCAAAAAGGACTCTTCTATCCGACTATGTGTCGATTATCGCCGCCTAAATAAGATAACTAAAAGTGACGCTGAACCGATTCCATCATGCGAGGATCTAATCTTGGACATGTCTACATCCCGCATATTCAGCAAGATTGACCTCACGAAAGGTTACTGACAAGTCCTGATGGAAGTAAATTCCATCCATCTAACAGCTTTCTCCACTCCTCTTGGATTATATGAGTGGCGCTTTCTTCCTTTCGGCCTTCATAACGCTCCAGCGACTTTCGTCCGTCTAACTAGGGATCTTCTCCACGGGATGACAAATATTTCGACTTATATAGATGACATTTGCATCCATACAGAAGACTGGACAACACACCTACTGAAACTTAGACAAGTCTTCGACAGGTTAAGATTGTTTGGACTCACAGCGAAGCCGTCCAAAGTAGAGTTGGGCATGGAACAAATTGACTTCCTGGGTCATACCATCTGCAGGGGCCAATTGAAAACTGATGACAGAATCATCACTAAGATTCTGAATTTGACAATGCCAACGACCAAGAAGCAAGTACGAAGTTTACTGGGTCTGGTAAACTACTATAGTAAATTCATTCCCAACCTGGCGGAAATCACCAGTGTTTTTTCTAACATCTTAAAAGCTTCGGCTAAGTTATCTGTAAAAGATGCACGATTAATTAGTGCGTTATCGAAATTGAAACATGTTTTCAGCATTCCACCTATCCTTCATATGCCTAATCCAAAACTCACGTATTTCTTACGCACAGATGCAAGTGCCATATCCATATCTGGGATACTAGGACAGTTCTACGATGGGACGTTCCATCCCGTAATGTACGTAAGTCGCAAGATCACTCCGGCTGAAGGAAGATACTCAGCATCAGAATTGGAAGGCCTTAGTTTGATCTATTGCGTGAGAAAGTTTCACCGATTTTTGGCAGGAGCACAGTTTGTAATCCAATCCGATAACTCTCCATTGTCTGTGATGCAATCTGGACATCCTACCAACAATAGAATTTACAAGTGGGCTTTGATTCTCCAAAATTACACATTTACCATCCAGCATTTAAAAGGGAGATTAAATACGATTGCAGACATTTTGAGTCGTCCTTCATCCATTCAAATACCTGAGTTACAGGAAGGAATCGACCATACACCACCAGAAACAGTGACACTGTAATGTTAGATAACCGAGTGCCATGTGTGGTGATTAAGACATATCGTAAGTGCGTTACCATCGCCTGATATATAACTTGTGTGAATAGAACAGTGCTATGAAAAGTGTAACGAACAGACGCAGAATTAACATGCGCTGACACACACATAAGGTAGATTATGGGAACTAACGCCAAGAGGACAGCGAACCCAGCTTAGACCCCGAATCTAGAATATATTGAACTAACGCTTAGACCCCGAATAACATTCCAGGGTTAGTTATGAACCTACATAATGGGGTAGGCAACTATATTAATACACTATCCGTCGAGGAGAGCATAAAATACTTTGGCGGAATGAACTATGTTAGAATAGTCTACAAAGAGAATTGCTCCATCTTCACAACGCAGAGGAGGACGTCGACTTAGTGTAATTAGATATAGAAATGTAACTGTGATACATGTACATTATTATTTTATTTACAGTATCTATAACTTCATTCTTTTATTATTTATTCTATTGCAAATTGTGTAAACGCATATATAACTTTACTTTCTTATTTGCGTAGTTAGAAATCACCATCATTTAATTAATAATCCATTTATTAAAACAGCCATTATAGAAATACAATTACTAGATCTTATATTAGTTAATTAACTTATAATCATAATCATTTATACATCCATTTAGCTAATATATCATTTCAAAACTAACACCAATCATTTAGGAATTAATATCATCTTTTTCACAAATAACATTTAAGTTAATTAACCCATTTTTCTTAAATGAAAGTAGTAGTAAATTATTTCCCTTGAGGGTAATTTAGGTCAGCACACCAAAGTATGGAAGTTACATAACAGGATCGGTAACAAACCATCCTTATAACTATGTATATTTTTTGTATAGACATGACGCGTGCAAACAAAACGCACAGTCATTTGGCGTGATCACTGTTAAAATTTCAGCCAATCGTTTATTGTATATATATATATATTGTTTATGTATGTAATACTATGAAACATATTTTAATGACGAGAGAATGATTGAGTGAAAGAATAGTATGAAAGGGTATGAAAGATGAATGAAAGAAGAGAAAATGCGAGGAGAGAATGCGAAAACTTAGTAAACATTGAAAGAAAGAGAGCGAGAGAGAAAGACAGTGGAAAATTTTTTTCCACCGCTGGAAAAGTCTTATTTGACTTGTCTGTGTCATGTGTGTTTCCAATGTGTTGTCGAGGTTTTTATATGTGTTACAGCCACACTTTAACAGAGTATATAGAGAACGTACTTCGAGCTTCAGAAAACGGATTTGTGGTCACAAATAAAAATAATAAACGTTTGTAACCACAATAAACCGATTTGCGGCGCTCGAAGGAACACACACATTTAGTACACTAACGCATACATATGTTAGAGAGTTAAGTACACTTTAGTTTAGTAGAAAAACACGCAAACAAACAGGAAAACGAACACATAAAAGTTACACACACCAATCAGTTCAAAGAACAATAACTCTAAATTCAGGGGACACAATAAATAATCAGAAACCTAAATGTAACAGTGAATATAGCTTTTTCACATGCGGAAGCAAGAAGGTGAACAGTGGAGCTATGTGTATAGAGTTGGAGGGGATATTGATGGGAACATGAACACTTGGTGCTCATGTGTTGTACTCATAATAGAGTCAACTAGTGTGTGGGTTGTCATTTTGGGCAATAGGAGGAACAGGTCAAGACGGAAGTCAATAGGTGGAAGTCAAAAGACATAGGGTCAAACGACAGAAACCAGGACATAAGTCATAAGACAACGGTTTCCGGTTCACTACCAATCCCTAAGATATCTATAGAGCCAACTATACTGAGACATGGGCTACTGAATTAGCCAAGTGAAAAGATAGAACACTGTGAATGAAGGTAGAAGATATTGTTCTATCCCCAAACTAGAAAGTTCTATACTTATTGGAGATCTGACAAAATTGGGACAACCAATTTTTCTTTTGTGACCAGAAGTGTTACAAACATGAGAAAAAGGGAAGTAACACTTCGCGGAGAGGAGGGGACCCTGTCAGCATCCCCAATAAGGCCTTACAGGAGTAATGAGTTAACACTAGTCTAGTAGAGAGACACCAGACAGGGAAGACACCGAGTACTATTAATAACCGCACAAGGAGACACATTTGCGTCAGACCAGAGGTCGACGAGTACAGATGAGCGAGGGCTTTCCCCAAGCAATTGGGTTGCTGGTCCTTGCGAGTAACCGTGATATGGCAGGTTACTCGAACTCACCAGCCGGCGTGCTGGCAAGACCAGGCACGCAATAACGGCTACTGCACGGAGAGTAAAGTGTCCGTGCTTGTCCACGCAATGTGTAGCGGGTGGACAGACTGACTGGAGACGGTAGAGAGAGCAGACGTATCCTTGACCAATTCGATAGCTTTCTAGGCCATAGGCAAACATAGGGCTGTTCATTTAGATTGTGTAATGCTAGCATCATCTATCATCACGTTGATGTATTCATATTGTGTAATGATGATGAAACCTAAACGCTCGTAGAGCCATTCAAATGTCGGCTCTGAATAAATTGCATTCCTTTCGCAAATGTCATGAATTGTTATTTCGTGCAGTGCGAAAGTAGCGGAGTCTTGAAAGCTGCAGCGCACAAGTCGCTGACAGATATACTTGATGTACAGTTAGAGCTAGAGTGTATACCCAAGAACAGATGAGAACTAAAACCCAGTTCAGGCAGTCATCTAAGGTGTGCCATTTGTTTTTATAGTTCCAGATTGCTGAAGGTGCTGGAGTTTCAATCCAAGTCCAGAGCATACCTCCTGGTGACAAGAGTAGACAAGTGGAGCTGGAAGGAGCAGACCCGGTTAACTCTAATGTTAAGTTGTCATACTTACAGGCCACCAGCAGTACACCATCCTAAGACCAAACCTTGTCCTGTGATTCTAAATTACATGTTATCCAATAGATGAATATTAACTATACTCCACATCCTGGATTTATTTCTATGGTACGTTTCTTTGTCACAGGAAGGCTTCCGGCAGCATTATTTTCTTAGTTTTCAGCAGAAATCTTATTAACTGGAAACTTTGAGTGAATTCCTAATTTAATTTTTGCTCGTTCATTAGAAATTGTGATCATGCGGTGTCTGTGACACTAACCCACAACTGCAGTCAGCAAACACATTGATGCATGCCATTGGAGATTGCAAGATGTGCAGAAGCATAGTGTTTTTCCCCCGTTCGATCGCTTTGAGTTCAAGCGTAGTCCATCACATGTTACTACGCCTAGTGCACTGGGTTGATTTTGCGTGTGCATTAGATTTCCCTATTATCAGTGTCCCTTGCCATCAGGCAAACTCGCTCCAACTTCAGAGGTACTTGTATTTTATATCCTCAAGTCAAGTGTAGGGGTTGAACCCACCACCTCAGCATCAGCACACTAGATGTTTAAGAACAAAGCTGTCATCCATTCGGCCATGCTGACCCACCCCCCCCCCCCAAAAAAAAAGGCTGATGATGATGACTATGCCATTGCAGTGGAGTTGTCAGATGTACATAACTTTCTTTACTGTGGAGGCCGATTCTATGGAATACACATTTACGCCGTTTATCTGAAAGTCAAAGAATCATGATGTACTGGTAATGCACCACAGTGTTTTCTTATGATTTCGGCAAGTTTGTCTACGGTATAAAATCAATAGACGCGAGGGCTGGTCTGGTTCGCAAGATCAGTCCGCATCTGGCGTTCGTTGTCTCGGATGGCTGTGTGAGCTGCATGTGTAACAATGCGTGTATACAGTGGATCAACAAGTTCAGTTAGGTTATTTTAGAACAGGCTTTATTGGTACATGGTGGTTGATACAAAATCTCGATACAATCAAGTATGATGTTGACTTCTCTTCCCTCGTCCTTGGTGTTTACTAACTACCCCAACAACAAGCCACGTCACGACTTGAGCATCCTTCTAGCTGTTCTATCTTGATGCTCAAGCGTGCTGTAGGCTTGCACACCTAAGCTGATACAGATATGATATTCATTCTGCTACACCTTCCTGTCTTTGAAAAGACTTTTCCCCTTCAAAAGTCTTAACTCCTAACCCCTCTATCCTACACCTTCTCTCCTTACCTCCCATAATTTCTCTAAACCGCCCCAAACTAACTCTATTTTAAGTAAATATTTCATTCTATTTGTAACTCTTCCCCCTGTCACATAGTAAACCACTATGAACTTCTTCTTCGTTCCTGGCTCTTCAAAGTTTCTTTACAAAATATATATATATCATAAGAACGTCTCATATCAATCGTTATCGTACCGTTGACATTATGAAATCTCTCACTCTTTCACCACACAGGATAGACAGAAACATGTAGTTAGAAAAAGTAAAGAAGGGGTGCGCACCCAAATTTATGAAAAGTATAAAGGAATGAATAGTCAACACAATCACATTTACCTCTCTTGCCAACGAAAAAACTTTTGTAAAAAGTTTTTTTTTAAAATATATCTTATGAAATACATCTTTGTTCACTATAAATTAAGTTGATCTAAGTTTTCTCAACATTTATATACTCAACATTTATATTGCCATCCACAACCTTGTCTATATTTCACTTATCTCACCTTCAACCACGAACCAATGTTCATATTCCATGAACATTTAAAATTAATTAACGCTGTTTTTTCACAGCTCCTATATCTTGCCCCCTCACATCCCCTGATACGCTTCCTTGTTTATCTATTCCATATACCCAACCTGCTGCCATTCACAGCCCCCTTTTTTTCTATTGTCTATTAACCAACTATCATATCGTTACTCATAATATGGTATCCAATCCATATATCTTCAAATAATGCTGACTTTAATGCAGCTCCTATTTTAACTTTCCCATAACCATCCCCGGCATATGTTTCTAATACTTCATAGCCATATCAACCTCTTCATGCTGATTATCACAGCAACAGAATATACCCATGAACATATTATTCACTAAGATAATGTGTCTCTCTACTAGTCCTCAGTAGTTTGTTACTTTTTTTTTTCTGAACGAAGGGTACTACATAAAGTCCCGTGTACTGGACAAAAACCATAACTCAACTTAACCAACACATTTATAAACAAGGTAATTCTTATTTAACACACAAGACATTTCACTTAAATTATGAGTTAAGCGAAATAAAATCACAACAGGACATCATACCCCCCCCCCCCCCCCCCCCAAGTTTTTATACATCATTTATGTTTCCCCTCATATTAAATAAAGATATCAACTCATTCAAGGAAAAACATATTTTAAAATAATATAACATACATCCTAATCTATTGTTAGTCTCTTTTATGGACTAACAATAACTTATTTATCTATTTAAGAAAACTCAAGAAGTCAAAACATAAAATCAATCGGCAATAAAATTTACAGAAAACAAAATATATGTTTCACTCGAATTTACATCCATATTAGTTATCTTAATACCTAAATATGTCTACTCCTCAAGTATCAATAGAACTCTTTTCTATGACCAATGTGTCCTATACATCATCAAGTATCTCTTTCCTTTTTAAATCATGAAATTTATATCTTGCTATCTGCAGTATTTTCTATCAATTTATCTCCAAGTTTCCATTTCTTCAATAACTCCAAGTTCCTTTGAATAAGTGCTATCTCCACATCAATATCTTCTTCTTCGTATAACGTATTAGTTTCTTCCATACTACTATTTGATTCTGACTTTTCATCCATTTCCTCTTCTTCATCTGTATGTCTCTCGCTAGCAGCCGCTAATTTCTTCCGTTCAATATCCCATCTAATTTGTCTATCATTATTTCTTAACGACCTTTCTAGTAGAGGCATATCCTCGCCGCTTGATGAATAATCTCTAATTCTTCTCTGTCTTTTCACTTCTTTTTCCCTTTGTCTCTCTATTCTCCTTTTCACTGCTTGTCTAGTATTTTTAAATGGGGCGTTTACCTCTTCTTCCATAGATTCTGCACTATCATAATAACCCTCATTCCTATTTTTTTCTTCCTTTATTATCGTTTCGGCATTGTCTGTTCTTGAGTATCATCACAAACTGGAGTTGTTATTAACTGACTTTGTGCTGGATATTTTCTAAGATCTGGGGTTATTGTAGCTCTTCTGACGACTTGTTCATCTAAGTATACGGTGTCTGAATAATAATTATTATTATAATTATTGTTTCCCTTCTCATCCTCATCTCTTCTTAAGTGCTCTACGTGTGCCCTTGCCACATGTCCCGTGATCTGGTTTTTTATACTGTACGATACATTTCCTAGCTTTTCTAAAATGTAATAACCTGGAACCCAACGAGCATAGAGTTCCTTCTATGCTTCTTGTAATAAACCCTATCACCTACTTTAAACTCCTGTAATTTTGTATTCACGTTTCTGTATTTTTTCTGTCTTTCTCTAGCTTTAATTATATTATTCTTTAATCTTACACGTGCCCTATGCATTTCTTGTATGATGACCTCTTGAAAGTCTTCCCCATATATTTACGTCTTGGTTTTAACAGATTATCTATAGGTAGTATTGGCTCTCTCCCGTGTATTAAATAAAATGGTGAAAATCCCGTGCTCTCATTTTGATTTGTGCGTATAACGCTAAGCGCAGGTCCTAGGAATAGATCCCAATCTTTTTCATGTTCGTCGACAATCTTTGCTATAACATCGTACAATGTCCTATGTTGTCTTTCGTTCTTAGCATTTGAAGAAGGTCTATAGTATGAGGTCTTTATATGTTAGTTAGTTAGTTAGTCGACAGATCATCCTCATTGCACATCGAACCATTCAGTCCATAAGTGCTCGGATCCCCTCCTCAGCAAATCCCGCAGCGTGTAGCGGCTAACGACGCCAGTTCTGTGTTGGTTTATCAATCTTCTTTGGCTTCCTGCATAGTGTTCTTGTTTGGCCACCCCTCTTTTAATTTGCTGTTCTCGCAGTCTGGACCATGGTTGTAGATTCACAGTCATCACTTGGTTCTCGCAAAAGTCTTACTTCTCGTAGAGCATTCAGAATGTCAGCCTGGTCCATGGCGCGTCCGCCCTCCACAGTAGCCTTCACCTGCGAGCTTGTCAGCCCGCTCATTCCTTGTACTCCCGCATGCCCTGGCACGAAGATGAAACTAATCTTTGCCAGCCGAGACCGCTCCAGAGACAGCAACCATTCTCTTCGGATCGACCCCTCCTCTATCCTCTTGAGCATGTTCATTGAGTCACTAAGGAAACATGCCCTAGTGAATGTCTGTGTCTCGAGCCATGTTATTGCTTTACTTACTGCCATGACTTCCATGGTCAGGCTACTTGTGGTTTCAGTGAAAGCACCAGAGTCCTCCTTCACAATTCTCCCTCCGGCCCTGGAGCCTGTAAAGGTCCATGAGCTTCTCACATGTCGGACGACCGACCCATCTGTGTAGATGACCGCATCACCGTCTAGCGAATTCTCGAAAATCAACGCTTGTACTTCAGCCTCCACAGCAGCTGGATTTTCTTGTCTGCATTTTCTGTCTAGTTGGATGCAAACTGAAAAGAATGTGCAGAAATCTGTTGGCACTTGTACCCACTCCTCGCCAGGTTCTAAGTCCTCAAGTGAACACACCTGTTGAAGAATGTCTTTGGCTTGACCCATCCACGACCGTCCTCTTTTTAACCTGCTGCCCTTCACCTTCATAATTTCACTATGCAGAGGATGTTGTGTGTTTGTGTTAACTCTGAGGTAGGCGCTTGCTCTGCAGACTTGTATTCTCTCTTCAATGGTTGGAAAATCAAGAAGGTAGCGCATCGCCCTGCATGCTGTATCTCTTGTACATCCAAGAATAATGCGCATAGCTTCATTCTGTATCCTTTCCATCCTTTCTATCTGCTTATGGCTGAGAGTCAGGATTGCCATCGCATACTCAAAAACAGACATGACCAGCCCTTCGTATAGAAGACATAGATAGTGCTGCTCACAGTTTGCTGCCGCCATCACCCGCATCACAGCCAACCCCCGCTTGGCCTTTGTTATCACCTGGTCTATGTGCTCATTATAAGCAAGGCTTCGATCAAACTGTATCCCCAGGTAATTCATTGCTTGCGTTCTTTCCACGTCTCTGAACACAGCATTACAGTTGGTGGTGGAGTGTTGACAATATGATTATTCAACGAGAACCAAGTCACTGTTGCCTTTGTTGGGTTGACCATTGCCCCAGCCTCAACACACCAAGTACTTATGCGATTGAGTTTCGTTTGTAGTTCCACCACAACCTGATCTCTATCCTTACCCTGGCGATACACTAAAACATCGTCAACATATGACAATGTCCTACCAGGTCCAGTGATCTGCTCGCTGGTGATTCTCACACTGTAGGCGTTGAACAGTACCGGAGATAATGGTGATCCCTGTGGTAGGCCAGGATATATTGTTGTTGGTACTGACGTCCAACTGCCACATCTAAAAACTACTTTCCGTTGGAAGAGGGCTGCAGCGATCCATCCAAGGAGGAATGGACTTATTTTGAGTTCAAGAAGCTGAAGCATTAAAAAATCCAATGGTACTCTGTTGTACGTGTCCTCAAGATCAATCGCTGCAGCAAAGGTTTCAATGCCTGAGTGGAAACCTTTATAGACATCATGGGCAAAGACTGCTGCATTGGTCCAGGTTTCTCTTTTTGGACGGTACCCACCCAGGGTAATTGGGAAAACACCTTGCCTCTCTAGCTGGCTTGATATTTTCCTGGCAGTTAACTTCTCCAGCAGCTTGCCTATTGTATTCTGTATGGTTATAACTCAATATCCCTGAATTTTTGTGTGGTCTTTGCCAGACTTCGGCAAGGGAATCAGATAGCTGTGTAACCACTCCTCCTTGATGCTAGCACTCCCTATACTGTTTTTGTACATGTCTGCTAGTTCCTTTAGCTCGTTGTCGGTACACCTATTTATGTCATCGTATCTTATGCCATCTGGCCCTGGAGTGCTATTTATTGATCGTCGAAGCACAGCCTTGATTTCTTTCACTGTCACTGTGTCTTCATCCGAAGTGTTCTGGGCCTTGCACCTGTCTGAGGTGACCTCCTTGGACGAGATTTCGGCCTCCCATGTCTGTCTGGATTGCTCTGCTCTAGATAGCGTTCAAAGAGGGCTTTTTGCCCTCTGCCCAAAACTGTCTCATATTCATTCGACAACACAGTGTCCCTAACAGCCCCATAAACTGTCTCATAAAGAATCACATAAATAATCACATAAACAATATCAAAATCAGTGACAAACAATCTTATACAGAATCTCATAAACAGTTGCATAGACAGTCACATAACCAATCACTTAAATAATCACATAAACGCATAAACTTCCTGATATTCAATCAAACAAAAATAAAAATCACACACATCTTGATTGAAAAATCTCATAATTAACCACTTAAACATTCAAGTAAACAATCAGATGAACTCTCCCGTAAACAAATTCATGAAATATCACACAAACAATCACACAAATAACCACATTAACAATATCATATACAATCACTTTAAAAAATAATGTAAACAATCACACAAACAATGTCATAAACAATCACATAAACAATCACATAGACATTGTCTTAAACAATTTATAAACTACTTTAGCCGAAATATGTGGAGTATAGTAGATTCTCAGCTACTTTACCCACAATATGTGGAGTGTGGTAAATTTGAGGCGATGTTAGAGCCAGTGTAAATGGTGCTGTACATGAATGTTAAAAAGTCACACTCAGGTTTACAAATATGCATGCATTTTGTGTTTGTGTTTGTGTTTGTGTTTGTGTTTGCGTTTACTCGCTGTCAACTCAAGCGTAGTCCATACATGTGTTGCTACTCTTAGTGCATTAGACATATTTGTTTGTTTGTGGATTAGCTTTCCCTTTTACCAATGCCCCGCACCATCAGGTGAACCCACTCTGATTTCAGAGGTACCTGTAATTTACATCCCCAAGTTAAGGAAGGGAATTCAACATTTTATGGGTAATGATAACTGTCAACATTTAGTTTGGGTACTGATATTTGTCAACATTTAGTTTGGGTAATTATCACTGTCAACATTTATTTTGGGTAATGATTACTGTCACCATTTAGTTTGGGTAATGATAACTGTCAACATTTCATTTCTAGAACTGGCAACTTTAAATGATAACTTGTAATTTTACTTAAGAATTGTCAACTTTAACAGATAAATTGAAACTTTACTTAAGAGCAGGAAACATTTCTTGACAACTGGCAACTTTATCAGATAACGTACAACTTTAACAGATAACTTACAATTTTACTTGAGAACTGGCAAGTTTAAGAGATAACTTGAAATTTTACTTTTAAAAAAAGTCGCTTAAAAGTCGACATGGTCGACTACATTGCACCAGGGTTATATCCCATATGGTTCAGTCTCTTTCCGCAGCGAACTGCCGAAAGCGTTGCACAAAGCATGAACCCCGTAGCTCCAGCGACGACCCTGAAGAATCTCAGAAAAATATCACTCATGAACCAAAGGACGCGGCCTGGAATCGAACCCATGTAATGTTAACAGATAACTTGCAACTTTACGTAAGAATTGGAAACATTTCTTGAAAAGTTGGCAACTTTAACATATAACTGGTAACTTTAACAATTAACTTGCAACTTTAACATATAACTGGCAACTTTAACATATAACTGGTAACTTTAACATATAACTGGCAAATTTAACATATAACTGGTAACTTTAACAATTAACTTGCAACTTTAAATGAGAATTTGCAATTTTACTTGAACACTGGCAACTTTAACTGATAACTTGCAACTGTTGGCAGTGCCAGGATAAGCCTGATGCATACAATTAGTGTTTCCTTTGTACACCCCAGGGTTACCTGCATGGCTGCATTCTGTATGCGCTCCAACCTTTCAAGCTGGCTCTTTGTTACTGTCAGCAGCTCCAAACCATACTCAATGACAGAAATTATTAACTGCTGAAAGAGCCTGTAAAGCATCCTCTGATCTACCCCGGCGGTTGCTGTCATCGCCCTCAGTGCATTAAGTCCCTTACCAACTTTTACTACCAAAGCCTCCACATGATCCTTAAAAGACATACACTTGTCAAAGGTGATTCACAAGTACTTCAATTTACTCTGTCTATTGAGAGAATGTCCATTCAATGTAATACATGGGACCTCTGCCTTCATGATTCGGTTATCCAGGGAATCCCACACAACTGATGCCTTGTCTGGATTTATTACGGCCCCTGATCCATGCACCACTCCACCACCCCGTTTACTGCCATTTGTAAGTCTTCAGCCATTCTTTCCCTTTCTCTGCTCTGTCTGTACGTCAGCACATAAACTACGAATGTCAAGATTCTACCAATTCCTGGTCCCTTAATTCTCTGCCCTGTCTCTACGTCAGCACATAAACTACGAATGTCAAGATTCTACCAATTCCTGGTCCCTTAATTCTCTGCCCTGTCTCTACGTCAGCACATAAACTACGAATGTCAAGATTCTACCAATTCCTGGTCCCTTAATTCTCTGCCCTGTCTCTACGTCAGCACATAAACTACGAATGTCAAGATGCACATAAACTACGAATGTCAAGATGCACATAAACTAGGAATGTCAAGATGCACATAAACTACGAATGTCAAGATGCACATAAACTACGAATGTCAAGATTCTACCAATTCCTGGTCCCTTAATTCTCTGCCCTGTCTCTACGTCAGCACATAAACTACGAATGTCAAGATTCTACCAATTCCTGGTCCCTTAATTCTCTGCCCTGTCTCTACGTCAGCACATAAACTACGAATGTCAAGATTCTACCAATTCCTGGTCCCTTAATTCTCTGCCCTGTCTCTACGTCAGCACATAAACTACGAATGTCAAGATTCTACCAATTCCTGGTCCCTTAATTCTCTGCCCTGTCTCTACGTCAGCACATAAACTACGAATGTCAAGATGCACATAAACTATGAATGTCAAGATGCACATAAACTAGGAATGTCAAGATGCACATAAACTAGGAATGTCAAGATGCACATAAACTACGAATGTCAAGATTCTACCAATTCCTGGTCCCTTAATTGCTGCTGCAACTTTGCTGGTGTATACATTAAAGAGCACTGGGCATGACAGATCCCTGTGGTAACCCAGGTGTAATAGTACAGGGGTCAGAAGTCCATGAACCCATGCAAAGTGCAATTTTATGCTCATAAAGTACTGTCAACATCCATTTAACAATCCAAGGGCATGCTTCCATGTCCAAAAGAGTGTGTATCAAACGATATTACCTGACCCTGTTGTAGCATCTTCCAGGTCAAGTGCCACCGCCACCATCTCCTGTTTATTCTGGAAGCCCTCATAGACATCCAATGATAATGTCGCCACATTGGCCCAGGTGTCCTTTCCAGCCGGTAACTCCCAAGCTTTGGGGAGCAGTTTACATCTGTCCAAGTGGTGCTGTAGCTTGCCTGCTGTTACTCGAGAACTTTGCCAAAGGTGTTTTGCAAGGTGATAATTATATATCCATTAAGTTTTGATGATCCTTGCCTGGCTTTGGGAGTGGGACAAAGTAGCTGTGCAACCAATCCTGGGGGATTTCTGCTATTTTCCTGCAAACAAAGGGCCATCTCCTCCAAGTCACCATCGTTCATGTTCTTTATATGGGTGTACGCAACCCCACCTGGGCCTGGTGCTGTGTCTTTAGTTCTCTTCAGCACACGTCTAGTATCCTCTACGTGTATCATGTCTTCATATTAGTCATTCCTAGCGACCTGTGACAGTGCCTCTCTGACGTGTCCCTAATAGCCCTATCCTGCTGATCAGTCTGTTTTAGAAATCATACAAGAAATGCCTCCCCTCTGTTCTTTTCAATTGTCATAGGCCGAATTGTGTCATCGTACACTATATCATGTGTACAGGGCTGTGCCTGTCTGTTCATCTGCCTGTGCAGCCTCCAGAATTCTCCCAACATCACATCCCCACCAATTTCACTTATAAACTGTTCCCATTTCATCTTTCTGTTGTGGGCAGCTGCTTTTGGCTGACTCAATCACAGGACTATCATTTTGAGCCGGTGATCGACCCTAACTATAACTTCTCCTTGAAGTTGAACGGGGTAGGGGTAATGGTGAAATCGAACTGAAACAGTCTGTTTGGCCTCTGCTGCTTAGAAATGAAAATCCTACATCTTTACCTTTTTCTTTCTTTCAGCCTCCTCCAATTCTGTATCAACTGAACTGGTTGATCTCCGCAACCTCTGCCAATTCCTTACAGCCGCTCTCTTTTCCCTCCATGCTTGCTCCACTTCTTGTGTCCACCATGGTGGTTGTGATAAGATCCTTCCTGTTGTTGTAGACTGTCCCTGTAATCTAAGGCATCCCAGGAGCCAAGAATGGTCACGATCATAATTGAACGCCTTGCGGGCTGTTATCATTTGTTTGCATATGTATGTGTGTGTGTAAGAGAGAGAGAGAGAGAGAGAGAGTATTGATGTTCCTTCAGCTGGCTACAAGTATGATGTCAGAATTACAGTTCTGATTTGTGTTTTCTGTCTTTCCAGCCTGGAGAGCCGTGACAACCCATTCGTACCTGGAGGTGAATTATCTCTTGAGGCAGAAGATTTACTCTCTCGAGCTACTATTATCAGAGACCACTTCTATCTTAATGAACATGAGAAGCGAGCACTGAGAGAACAGCAGCAGCGTCAACAACAGTTACAACAGCAGCAAGTGGTCAGACAAATTCATACAGAGGACAGCTTAGATGGTCTTGCACATTGTGATACTACATGCGGACATCAATCATACTCGCCGGGAGTCAGTGTGGTCATAGATGAGAATCTTCTCCTGCAGTCTTTATCCAGCCCACTGCTTTCAGCTGCCTCACCCAATGGTGGCCCCCAAGCCAAGGAGAATGGCCAAGCTGTAGACTGCCTGCATGCAGTCACACACAGCAGACCACATGAAGACAACCAGCCAGCAGGGACAGCATCCGAAGGGGACAGCTGTACATGTATTTGAGGACTTACAGGTTCATGACTCCAACACAAAACAGAGGAACAAATGTTGCTCCATGATGTGAGACCAGGAGCACACCTTGTTGTGCCGAGTGTTCACCTGGCTACATTCATCCATGGATACACTATTCTTGTACATTTTCACACTGGATAAGGATGATACAGATAATATGGATGATTCATTCATTGGCACCATGCCATCTTGACAGACGATAGTTTGGTACATTGTTCTTCAAAAAGGTATAATAACTACAACCTATGTGAATGATAAGGCCAATTCACGCTGTAAATGTTCATCACAGTGGATGCATGTGAACACATGGTCATTTCCACCATCATGCACCATTTTACGTCTCACACGCTCGGTGTGTGACTTATCTGCAATAATTTTCTCCTTTGTCTTTATTCCATTTCTGATAGTTGCCCTCCATGCAACACGTTCAGCGGCGACTTGCTCCCAATGTGCATTATCAATGCCTATATCAATCATGTCCCGCTTACACACATCTTTGTATCGTAGTAGAGGCCGACCCTGAGATCTCTTACCCAACTGTAATTCACCAAGAAAGATGTCCTTTGGTATTCTACCATCATCCATCTTTCTAACGTGTCCTATCCATGTAAGTCTACGATGACTGAGCATGGAACAAACCGTCACACAGCCTGATATTTCCAATACTTCAGTATTTGTGATTTTGTCTTGCCACTTAATACCGTTTATTGTAGAACGTACCAAGTATTCTTCGCAGACACCGCATATGAAAGCTGTTTAAACATTTCTCTTGGTGTGAGTAAGTTGTCCAGGCTTCACTGCCACAAAGAAGAGTACTAAGGACACAGGCTTGATAGACAA
Source organism: Cepaea nemoralis (assembly GCA_014155875.1). Classification (NCBI taxonomy): domain Eukaryota; kingdom Metazoa; phylum Mollusca; class Gastropoda; order Stylommatophora; family Helicidae; genus Cepaea; species Cepaea nemoralis. The sequence continues at coordinate 153,304 of JACEFZ010006375.1, read as the reverse complement.
GGACTTTTGTTTTGGCAGTAAACTTCCTGTTCTCCCAGACTCTATTTTTTAACCCGTTTATTGTTGTTGCTGCCTTACCAATCCTGATGTTGATTTCCTGATCTAAGGATAATTTGCTATTTACCACTGATCCTAGATATGTAAAATGGTCTACCATCTCTAGTTCGGCATCATCAATAAAGATTGATGGTACCCCATGTGCACCTTGAGACATAATCTGCGTCTTCTTTTTGTTAATTGTTAAACCAAATTCAGAACAAGCATTGGAGAATGCAGATAGTAGACGTTGTAATTCTTCCTCAGAGTGGGTCGTAATTGCAGCATCATCTGCAAAACTCAACTCTCTGATCAGTACCCTCCTAATTTATTTCTTGGCCTTTAATCTCTGAGTATTGTAGCTATGGATGAAATCTCTGTCCTAAAGCACTTACCAGGTTAAGATTGGTTCTGTGACAGTTTATTGTTGAACTATGATGTGACCAGGTTAAGATTGGTTCTGTGACAGTTTATTGTTGAACTATGATGTGGTCAGGTTAAGATTGGTTCTGTGACAGTTTATTGTTGAACTATGATGTGATCAGGTTAAGATTGGTTCTGTGACAGTTTATTGTTAACTTTGACTTGATCAGGTTAAGATTGGTTCTGTGACAGTTTATTGTTAACTTTGACTTGTTCAGGTTAAGATTGGTTCTGTGACAGTTTATTGTTGAACTATGATGTGATCAGGTTAAGATTGGTTCTGTGACAATTTATTGTTGAATGTTGACTTGATCAGGTTAAGATTGGTTCTATGACAGTTTATTGTTGAACGTTGACTTGATCAGGTTAAGATTGGTTCTGTGACAGTTTATTGTAGAACGTTGACTTGATCAGGTTAAGATTGGTTCTGTGACAGTTTATTGTTGAATGTTGACTTGATCAGGTTAAGATTGGTTCTGTGACAGTTTATTGTAGAACGTTGACTTGATCAGGTTAAGATTGGTTCTGTGACAGTTTATTGTTGAACTATGATGTGATCAGGTTAAGATTGGTTCTGTGACAGTTTATTGTTGAACGTTGACTTGATCAGGTTAAGATTGGTTCTGTGACAGTTTATTGTTGAACTTTGACTTGATCAGGTTAAGATTGGTTCTGTGACAGTTTATTGTTAACTTTGACTTGATCAGGTTAAGATTGGTTCTGTGACAGTTTATTGTTGAACTTTGACTTGATCAGGTTAAGATTGGTTCTGTGACAGTTTATTGTTAACTTTGACTTGATCAGGTTAAGATTGGTTCTGTGACAGTTTATTGTTAACTTTGACTTGATCAGGTTAAGATTGGTTCTGTGACAGTTTATTGTTAACTTTGACTTGATCAGGTTAAGATTGGTTCTGTGACAGTTTATTGTTAACTTTGACTTGATCAGGTTAAGATTGGTTCTGTGATAGTTTATTGTTAACTTTGACTTGACCAGGTTAAGATTGGTTCTGTGACAGTTTATTGTTAACTTTGACTTGACCAGGTTAAGATTGGTTCTGTGACAGTTTATTGTTAACTTTGACTTGATCAGGTTAAGATTGGTTCTGTGACAGTTTATTGTTAACTTTGACTTGATCAGGTTAAGATTGGTTCTGTGACAGTTTATTGTTGATGTGGTGTTTTTAAAAAAAAAATCAGGCTGTGTCAGCTGTTGTATACAAGTTGTTTGACCACATATTTATGTCATGTGTATAGTTGACCACACATTTATGTCATGTGTATAGTTGACCACACATTTATGTCATGTGTATAGTTGACCACACATTTATGTCATGTGTATAGTTGACCACACATGTATGCCACCATATCTATAGTTGACCACACATTAATGTCATCATATCTGATTGATTGATTGATTGATTGATTGATTTAGGAACCGACATCACAGCAATCGGGGCATTCCCGTAAGCGCTCCATCCCCATCCTCAGAAGCCAGCGAAGAGTTCCAACCCTAATAGTACCAGTAGCAATCTGATTATATCATCATACCTATAGTTGGCCACACATTTATGTCATCAAATCTACAGTTGACCACACATTAATGTTATCATATCTATAGTTGACAAAACATTAACGTCATCATATCTCTAGCTGGCAACAAACATTACTTTGACTACATATAGTTTATGTCATCACATCTGTAGCCGACATCAAACATTACTTTGACTACATATAGTTTATGTCATCACATCTGTAGCAGACATCAAACATTACTTTGACTACATATAGTTTATGTCATCACATCTGTAGCAGACATCAAACATTACTTTTGACTACATATAGTTTATGTCATCACATCTGTAGCAGACATCAAACATTACTTTGACTACATATAGTTTATGTCATCACATCTGTAGCAGACAGCAAACATGTAATTTATGTCTGTAGTTGACAAGACACATTTATTTCAAACATTTTAGAGCTGCTTATGTTATTGTTTTGTATATTTTATTGTTTATATATTTATTTGTGTGTTTGTATAGCTTTTTGTATGGAAGCCATGTATATGTCGTGTGCAAATGTTATGTATATACTTTTGTGTAAATTGTATGTATGTTATTGTGAGGGTTTTGTGTATATGTTACTGTGGGGATGCTGAGTGGTGAAATTATAGTATGGCCCTGAGTGGTGAGACTATAATATGTCACAGAGAGGTGAGATTATAATATGTCACAGAGAGGTGAGATTATAATATGCCACAGAGGTGAGATTATAATATGTCACAGAGAGGTGAGATTATAATATGTCACAGAGAGGTGAGATTATAGTATGTCATAGAGTGGTGAGATTATGGTATGTCACAGAGTGGTGTGATTATGGTATGTCAAAGAGTGGTGAGATTATAATATGTCACAGAGAGTTGAGATTATAATATGTAAATGAGTGGTGAGATTATGGTATGTCACAGAGTGGTGAGATTATAGTATGTCACAGAGAGGTGAGATTATAGTGTGTCACAGAGTGGTGAGATTATGGTATGTCACAGAGTGGTGAGATTATAGTATTTCACAGAGAGGTGAGATTATAGTATGTCACAGAGTGGTGAGATTATAGTATGTCACAGAGTGGTGAGATTATAGTCAGTCCCAGAATGGTGAGATTATAGTAAGTCACAAAGTGGTGAGACTATAGTATGTCACAGCATGGTGAGATTATAGTAAGTCACAGAATGGTGAGATTATAGTATGTCACGGTGTGGTGAGATTATAGTAAGTCATATAATGGTGATATTATGGTATGTCACAGAGTGGTGAGATTATAGTAAGTCACAGAGTGGTGAGATTATAGTATGTCACAGAGTGGTGAGATTATAGTAAGTCACAGAGTGTTGAGATTATGGTATGTCACAGAGTGATGCGATTATAGTAAGTCATATAATGGTGAGATTATGGTATGTCACAGAGTGGTGAGATTATAGTAAGTCACAGAGTGGTGAGATTATAGTATGTCACAGATAGGTGAGATTATAGTATGTCACAGAGAGGTGAGATTATAGTATGTCACAGAGAGGTGAGACTATAGTATGTCACAGAGTGGTGAGTAGTATGTCACAGAGTGGGGAGATTATAGTATGTCACAGAGTGGGGAGATTATAGTTTGTCACAGAGTGGGGAGATTATAGTATGTCACAGAGTGGTGAGATTATAGTATGTCACAGAGTGGGGAGATTATAGTATGTCACAGAGTGGTGAGATTATAGTATGTCACAGAGAGGTGAGATTATAGTATGTCACAGAGAGGTGAGATTATAGTATGTCACAGAGTGGTGAGATTATAGTATGTCACAGAGTGGTGAGATTATAGTATGCCACAGATAGGTGAGTTATAATATGTTACAGAATGATAAGATTATAATGTGTCACAGAGTGGTGAGATTATAGTAAATCACAGAATAGTGAGATTATAGTAAGTCATAGAGTGGTGAGATTATGTATGTCACAGAGAGGTGAGATTATAGTAAGTCACATAGTGGTGAAACTATAATAGATCACAGAGTGGGATGCGACTATATGTCACAGAGTGGAGTGAAACTATAATATTTCACAGAGTGGGTTGAGACTATAATATGTGACAGAGTGGGGTGAGACTATAATATGTGACAGAGTGGGGTGAGACTATAGTGACAAGAGTGAGGTGAGACTATAATATGTCACAGAGTGGGGTGAGGCTATAATATGTTACAGAGTGGGGTGAGACTATAATATGTGACAGAGTGGGGTGAGACTATAATATGTGACAGAGTGGGGTGAGACTATAATATGTGACAGAGTGGGGTGAGGCTATAATATGTGACAGAGTGGGGTGAGGCTATAATACGTCACAGAGTGGGATGATACTATAATATGTCACAGAGTGGGGTGAGACTATAATATGTGACAGAGTGGGGTGATACTATAATATGTGACAGAGTGGGGTGAGACTATAATATGTCACAGAGTGGGGTGAGACTATAATATGTCACAGAGTGGGGTGAGACTATAAAATGTGACAGAGTGGGGTGATACTATAATATGTGACAGAGTGGGGTGAGACTATAATATGTCACAGAGTGGGGTGATACTATAATATGTGACAGAGTGGGGTGATACTATAATATGTGACAGAGTGGGGTGAGACTATAATATGTCACAGAGTGGGGTGAGACTATAATATGTCACAGAGTGGGGTGAGACTATAATGTGTGACAGAGTCCATTGGCACCTTGCCGTCTTGACAGACGATAGTTTGTGCTTTAAAAAGGCATAATAACTTTTAACTATGGCGGTAGCGAGTGTGACTGATAAGGCCAATTTGCGCTGTAAATGTCCGTTCACAGTGGGTGCATCTGAACACGTGGTCATTTCCACCATCGTGCACCATCTTACGTCTCAAACGCTTGGTGTGTGACTTTTCTGCAATAATTTTCTCCTTTGACTTTATTCCATTTCTGATATTTGCCCTCCATGCAACACGTTCAGCGGCGACTTGCTCCCAATGCGCATTATCAATGCCTGTATCAATCATGTCCCGCTTACACACATCTTTGTATCGTAGTAGAGGCCGACCCTGAGATCTCTTACCCATCTGTAATTCACCAAAAAAGATATCCTTTGGTATTCTACCATCATCCATCCTCCTAAGATGTCCTATCCATCTAAGTCTACGAAGACTGAGCATGGAATAAACTGTCACACAACCTGATCTTTCCAATACTTCAGTATTTGTGATTTTGTCTTGTCACTTAATACCAAGAATTCTTCGCAGACACCTGCATATGAAAGCTGTTTAAATTGTTCTCTTGGTGTGAGTAAGTTGTCCAGGTTTCACTGCCATAGAGAAGAGTACTAAGGACACAGGCTTGATAGACAAGGACTTTTGTTTTGGCAGTAAGCTTCCTGTTCTCCCAGACTCTTTTTCTTAACCTGTTCATTGTTGTTGCTGCCTTACCAATCCGGATGTTGATTTCCTGATCTAGGGATAATTTGCTATTTACCACTGATCCTAGATATGTACTCACAGAGTACAGAGTAGGGTAGGGTGACAGAATAGGGTGGACTATAATATGTGACAGAGTGGGGTGAGACTATAATATGTCACAGAGTGGGGTGAGACTATAATATGTCACAGAGTGGGGTGAGACTATAGTGAGTTACAGCGGTGAAACTATAGTTAGTCAGTCTTCTTGTATAATATGACTCATTGACTTGTATCCCCGGGATAAACTATATGTTTGATATGTCTCATTGACTTGTATCCCTGTGACAAACTATATGTATGATGTGGCTCAGTGACTTATAGCCCTGGGATAAACTATATGTATGATATGGCTAATTGATGTGTATCCCTAGGATAAACTCTGTGTGATGAGACTCAGTAAGTTGTATCCCTGTAAAAACTATATGTATGATGAGGCTTAGTAAGTTGTAGCTCTGTATAAACTATATGTATGATATGGCTCAGTGAGTCATATCCCTGTATAAATTGTATGTATGATATGGCTCAGTGAGTTTTATCCCTGGGATAAACTATATGTATGATATGGCTCAGTGAGTTGTATCCCTTGGATACACTATATGTATGATGTGGCTCAGTTAGTTCTATCCCTGTAATAAACTATATGTATGATGTGGCTCAGTTAGTTCTATCCCTGTAATAAACTATATGTATGATGTGGCTCAGTTAGTTCTATCCCTGGGATAAACTATATGTATGATGTGGCTCATTGACTTGTATTCCTGGGATAAACTATATGTATGAAATGGCTCTGTGAGTTGTGTCCCTGGATAAACTATATTAGTACACACTTGGACTTGGACTACAGGAGACAAATGAACATCGTAAACTGATTAGAGAAATTAGACATAGACAGTCAAAATTTTTTGGACATGTTATGAGAAGAAATGGATTGGAGAATTTAGTGACAACTGGCAAGATTGAGGGGAACAGACCAAGAGGAAGACTGAGAGGAAAATACTTGGATGGCTTGGCCACATGGCATGGACGAGACAGGAACACTGAGCTGATCCACGACACTGGTGATCAAGTGAAATGGCGATTCATGACCGCCCACGCTTTCCGGCACTGGCACATGATTGATTGATTGATTGATTGGACTGATGCTGATGTCTTTCTACTTTTAAATTTATGATGGATGTGTCTGTGTTTAGAATTGCTTGTTGTAGATGTGTATGTCTGCAAGATATCTGTCTGTGTGGAGAAATGCTTGTTGTAGATGTGTATGTCTGTATGATCTCTGTCTGTATGGAGAATTGCTTGTTGTAGATGTGTATGTCTGCAGGATATCTGTCTGTATGGAGAATTGCTTATTGTAGATGTGTATGTCTGTATAATCTCTGTCTGTATGGAGAATTGCTTGTTGTAGATGTGTATGTCTGTATGATCTCTGTCTGTATGGAGAATTGCTTGTTGTAGATGTGTATGTCTGTATGATCTCTGTCTGTATGGAGAATTGCTCATTGTACATGTGTATGTCTGTATGATCTCTTTCTGTATGGAGAATTGCTTGTTGTAGATGTGTATGTCTGTATGATCTCTTTCTGTATGGAGAATTGCTTGTTGTAGATGTGTATGTCTGTATGATCTCTGTCTGTATGGAGAATTGCTTGTTGTAGATGTGTATGTCTGTATGATCTCTGTCTGTATGGAGAATTGCTCATTGTACATGTGTATGTCTGTATGATCTCTGTCTGTGTGAAGAATTACTTTTTGTACATGTGTATGTCTGCAAGATATATGTCTGTGTGTGTGTGTGTGTGTGTGAAGAATTGCTTATATGTGTATGTCTGCAAGATATCTGTGTGTGGAGAATTGCTTGTTGTACATGTGCATGTTTGCAAGATATCTATTTGTGTGGAGAACTGATTGTTGTACACTTGTCTGTTCCCTGGTGTGTGGAGAACTGATTGTTGTACACATGTCACTGGTGTGTGGAGAACTGTTTGTTGTACACATGTCACTGGTGTGTGGAGAACTGATTGTTGTACACATGTATGTTCCCTGGTCTGTGGAGAACTGATTGTTGTACGTATGCCACTGGTGTGTGGAGAACTCATTGTTGTACACATGTCCCTGGTGTTTGGAGAACTGATTGTTGTACACATATTCACTGGTGTGTGGAGAAATTATTGTTGAAAACACATATTTCACTGATGTGTGGAGAAGGGATTGTTGTACACATGTATGTTCTCTGGTGTGTGGAGAGCTGATTGTTATACACATATGTTCACTGGTGTGTGGAGAAATTATTGTTGAAAACACATATGTTCACTGATGTGTGGAGAAGGGATTGTTGCACACATGTATGTTCACTGATGTATGGAGAACTGATTGTTGTACATATATATATGTTCTCTGGTGTGTGGAGAACTTATTGTTGAAAACACATATGTTCACTGATGTGTGGAGAAGGGATTGTTGCACACATGTATGTTCACTGATGTATGGAGAACTGATTGTTGTACACATGTATGTTCACTGATGTATGGAGAGCTAATTATTGTACATATGTATGTTCCCTGGTGTGTGGAGAACTGATTGTTGTACACATTTATGTTCCCTGGTGTGTGGAGAACTGATTGCTGTACACATGTATGTTCTCTGTGTGTGGAGAAATGATTGTTGTACACATGTATGTTCCCTGGTGTGTGGAGAACTGATTGTTGTACACATGTATGTTCTCCGGTGTGTGGAGAAATGATTGTTGTACACATGTATGTTCTCTGGTGTGTGAAGAACTGATTTTTGTACACATGTATGTTCTCTGGTGTGTGGAGAAATGATTGTTGTTCACATGTGTGTTCCCTGGTGGAGAACTGATTGGTATACATTTATATGTTCCCTGGTATGTGGAGAACTGATTGGTATTCACATGTATGTCTGTGTGGAGAACTGATTGTTGTTCACATGTATGTTCTCTGGTGTGTGGAGAAATGATGTTTGTTCACATGTATGTTCCCTGGTGTGTGGAGAACTGATCGGTGTACACTTATATGTTCCCTGGTATGTGGAGAACTGATTTGTGTACATATATATGTCTGTGCTGGAGAACTGAATTGATGTACACATGTATGTTCTCTGGTATGTGGAGAAATGATTGTTGTACACATGTATGTTCTCTGGTGTGTGGAGAACTGATTGTTGTACACATGTATGTTCTCTAGTGTGTGGAGAACTGATTGGTGTACACTTATGTGTTCCCTGGTATGTGGAGAACTGATTGTTGTACATATGTATGTTCTCTGGTGTGTGGAGAACTGATTGGTATACACATGTATGTCTGTGTGGAGAAATGATTGTTGAACACATATATGTTCCCTCGTGTGTGGAGAACTGATTGGTATACACATGTATGTTCCCTGGTATATGGAGAACTGATTTTTATACACACGTATGTTCACTGGTGTGTTGGACAGTACCCTCCAGATATGGATGTTGCATGTGCAAAGATATGAATGTTGCATGTGCACATAAATGTATATTACATTTATACAATTATGGATATAAATGTTACATGTGTGCAGATATAAATGTTACATGTGTACAGATATAAATGTTACATGTGTGTAGATATAAATGTTACATGTGTGCAGATATAAATGTTACATGTGTGTAGATATAAATGTTACATGTGTGCAGATATAAATGTTACACATGTGCAGATATAAATGTTACACTGTGCAGATATAATTGTTACATGTGTGCAGATATAAATGTTACATGTGTGCAGTTATAATTGTTACATGTGTGCAGATATAAATGTTACATGTGTGCAGATATAATTGTTACACTTGTGCAGATATAATTGTTACATGTGTGCAGCTATAATTGTTACATGTGTGCAGATATAAATGTTACATGTGTGCAGATATAATTGTTACATGTGTGCAGCTATAATTGTTACATGTGTGCAGATATAATTGTTACATGTGTGCAGATATAATTATTACATGTGTGCAGATATAAATGTTACATGTGTGCAGATATAAATGTTACAAGTGTACAGATTTGGGTGGTTACATTTGTACATAAATAAATTGTACATGTGTATGAAACAAATAGTCATTTGTGTACAGATAAATGTTCACTTGAATGCAAATATGGAAGATGAAGTGTGCATAAGTATGATTGGTCGTGTGTACACAGATATTGACATGTGTACACATATGGATGTTTATGTGTGTATACGTATGAATGTCACATGTGTACATGTATGGATATATGTTCAAATATGGATATCAAATATGTGGAGATACGAAAAGTCACATATGTACAAATATACATATCATCATCAAGTACCATGTTGATAATCATGGGGGACATAGTTCAATATCTCACACGATCACCGGATTCCAGGATCAGCTCTGTGTCCTGTCTTGATGGTAATCATGGGGGTCATAGTTCAGTATCTCACACAATCATCAGATTCCAGGATCAGCTCTGTGTTCATTACACTCATCTAGCCCATACTTGTCTATTTTGTATCTATCTTGCTGACTTCCAACTTCAGCATTAAAGTAACCCATTATGATATTTAATGTGGAGTATTTGCACATCTATCTTGCTGACTTCCAACTTCAGCATTAAAGTAACCCATTATGATATTTCATGTGGAGTATTTGCACATGTTGAAGGCATTATCCACGTCACAATAACATGTGTCAATATGATCATCACTGCATTCTATGGTTGCAGCACATGCTTGCATGATGTTAACATTAAATAGTCTGTCAGCTAACATATGCTTGCATGATGTTAACATTAAATGGTCTGTCAGCTAACACATGCTTGCATGATGTTAACATTAAATGGTCTGTCAGCTAACACATGCTTGCATGATGTTAACATTAAATGGTCTGTCAGCTAACATATGCTTGCATGATGTTAACATTAAATGGTCTGTCAGCTAACACATGTTTGCATGATGTTAACATTAAATGGTCTGTCAGCTAACATATGCTTGCATGATGTTAACATTAAATGGTCTGTCAGCTAACACATGCTTGCATGATGTTAACATTAAATGGTCTGTCAGCTAACACATGCTTGCATGATGTTAACATTAAATGGTCTGTCAGCTAACATATGCTTGCATGATGTTAACATTAAATGGTCTGTCAGCTAACACATGTTTGCATGATGTTAACATTAAATGGTCTGTCAGCTAACATATGCTTGCGTGATGTTAACATTAAATGGTCTGTCAGCTAACACATGCTTGCATGATGTTAACATTAAATAGTCTGTCAGCTAACACATGCTTGCATGATGATAACATTAAATAGTCTGTCAGCTAACATATGCTTGCATGATGTTGACATTAAATGGTCTGTCAGCTAACATATGCTTGCATGATGTTAACATTAAATAGTCTGTCAGCTAACACATGCTTGCATGATGTTAACATTAAATGGTCTGTCAGCTAACATATGCTTGCATGATGTTGACATTAAATGGTCTGTCAGCTAACATATGCTTGCATGATGTTAACATTAAATAGTCTGTCAGCTAACACATGCTTGCATGATGTTAACATTAAATGGTCTGTCAGCTAACACATGCTTGCATGATGTTAACATTAAATAGTCTGTCAGCTAACACATGCTTGCATGATGTTGACATTAAATGGTCTGTCAGCTAACATATGCTTGCATGATGTTAACATTAAATGGTCTGTCAGCTAACATATGCTTGTGTGATGTTAACATTAAATGGTCTGTCAGCTAACATATGCTTGCATGATGTTGACATTAAATGGTCTGTCAGCTAACATATGCTTGCATGATGTTAACATTAAATGGTCTGTCAGCTAACATATGCTTGCATGATGTTGACATTAAATGGTCTGTCAGCTAACATATGCTTGCATGATGTTAACATTAAATGGTCTGTCAGCTAACATATGCTTGCATGATGTTGACATTAAATGGTCTGTCAGCTAACATATGCTTGCATGATGTTGACATTAAATGGTCTGTCAGCTAACATATGCTTGCATGATGTTGACATTAAATGGTCTGTCAGCTAACATATGCTTGCATGATGTTGACATTAAATGGTCTGTCAGCTAACATATGCTTGCATGATGTTGACATTAAATGGTCTGTCAGCTAACATATGCTTGCATGATGTTAACATTAAATAGTCTGTCAGCTAACATATGCTTGCATGATGTTAACATTAAATGGTCTGTCAGCTAACATATGCTTGCATGATGTTAACATTAAATAGTCTGTCAGCTAACATATGCTTGCGTGATGTTAACATTAAATAGTCTGTCAGCTAACATATGCTTGCATGATGTTAACATTAAATGGTCTGTCAGTTAACATATGCTTGCATGATGTTAACATTAAATGGTCTGTCAGCTAACATATGCTTGCATGATGTTAACATTAAATAGTCTGTCAGCTAACATATGCTTGCGTGATGTTAACATTAAATAGTCTGTCAGCTAACATATGCTTGCATGATGTTAACATTAAATGGTCTGTCAGCTAACATATGCTTGCATGATGTTAACATTAAATGGTCTGTCAGCTAACACATGCTTGCATGATGTTAACATTAAATGGTCTGTCAGCTAACACATGCTTGCATGATGTTAACATTAAATGGTCTGTCAGCTAACACATGCTTGCATGATGTTAACATTAAATGTTCTGTCAGCTAACACATGCTTGCATGATGTTAACATTAAATGGTCTGTCAGCTAACACATGCTTGCATGATGTTAACATTAAATGGTCTGTCAGCTAACATATGCTTGCGTGATGTTAACATTAAATAGTCTGTCAGCTAACATATGCTTGCATGATGTTAACATTAAATGGTCTGCCAGCTAACATATGCTTGCGTGATGTTAACATTAAATGGTCTGTCAGCTAACATATGTTTGCATGATGTTAACATTAAATAGTCTGCCAGCTAACATATGCTTGCGTGATGTTAACATTAAATGGTCTGCCTGCTAACATATGCTTGCATGATGTTGACATTAAATGGTCTGTCAGCTAACATATGCTTGCATGATATTAACATTAAATGGTCTGCCAGCTAACATATGCTTGCATGATGTTGACATTAAATGGTCTGTCAGCTAACATATGCTTGCGTGATGTTAACATTAAATGGTCTGTCAGCTAACATATGCTTGCGTGATGTTGACATTAAATGGTCTGTCAGCTAACATATGCTTGCATGATGTGAACATTAAATGGTCTGTCAGCTAACATATGTTTGCGTGATGTTAACATTAAATGGTCTGTCAGCTAACATATGCTTGCGTGATGTTAACATTAAATGGTCTGTCAGCTAACATATGCTTGCGTGATGTTAACATTAAATGGTCTGTCAGCTAACATATGCTTGCGTGATGTTAACATTAAATGGTCTGTCAGCTAACATATGTTTGCATGATGTCGACATCAAATGGTCTGCCAGCTAACATATGCTTGCATGATGTTGACATTAAATGGTCTGTCAGCTAACATATGCTTGCGTGATGTTAACATCACATGGTCTGTCAGCTAACATATGCTTGCATGATGTTGACATCAAATGGTCTTTCAGCTAACATATGCTTGCATGATGTTAACATCAAATGGTCTGTCAGCTAACATATGCTTGCATGATGTTAACATTAAATGGTCTGTCAGCTAACATATGCTTGCATTATGTTAACATTAAATGGTCTGTCAGCTAACATATGCTTGCATGATGTTAACATTAAATGGTCTGTCAGCTAACACATGCTTGCATGATGTTAACATTAAATGGTCTGTCAGCTAACATATGCTTGCATGATGTTAACATTAAATGGTCTGTCAGCTAACATATGCTTGCATGATGTTGACATTAAATTGTCTGTCAGCTAACATATGCTTGCATGATGTTGACATTAAATGATCTGTCAGCTAACATATGCTTGCGTGATGTTAACATTAAATGATCTGTCAGCTAACATATGCTTGCATGATATTAACATTAAATGGTCTGTCAGCTAACATATGCTTGCGTGATGTTAACATTAAATGGTCTGCCAGCTAACATATGCTTGCATGATGTTGACATTAAATGGTCTGTCAGCTAACATATGCTTGCATGATGTTAACATTAAATTGTCTGTCAGCTAACATATGCTTGCATGATGTTGACATTAAATGGTCTGTCAGCTATCATATGCTTGCATGATGTTAACATTAAATGGTCTGTCAGCTAAAATATGCTTGCATGATGTTGACATTAAATGGTCTGTCAGCTAACACATGCTTGCGCGATGTTAACATTAAATGGTCTGTCAGCTAACACATGCTTGCACGATGTTAACATTAAATGGTCTGTCAGCTAACATATGCTTGCGTGATGTTAACATTAAATGGTCAGCTAACATATGCTTGCGCGATGTTAACATTAAATGGTCTGTCAGCTAACATATGCTTGCGTGATGTTAACATTAAATGGTCTGTCAGCTAACTTATGCTTGCATGATGTTAACATTAAATGGTCTGTCAGCTAACATATGTTTGCATGATGTTAACATTAAATGGTCTGTCAGCTAACACATGCTTGCGCGATGTTAACATTAAATCGTCTGTCAGCTAACATATGCTTGCGTGATGTTAACATTAAATGGTCAGCTAACATATGCTTGCGCGATGTTAACATTAAATGGTCTGTCAGCTAACATATGCTTGCGTGATGTTAACAGTAAATGGTCTGTCAGCTAATTTATGCTTGCCATGATGTTAACATTTGGTCTGTCAGCTAACATATGGTTTGCATATGTTAACATTAAATGATCTGTCAGCTAACACATGCTTGCGCGATGTTAACATTAAATCGTCTGTCAGCTAACATATGCTTGCGTGATGTTAACATTAAAATGGTCAGCTAACATATGCTTGCGCGATGTTAACATTAAATGGTCTGTCAGCTAAACATATGCTTGCATGATGTTAACATTAATATGGTCTGTCAGCTAAACATATGCTTGCATGATGTTGACATTAAATGGTCTGTCAGCTAACATATGCTTGCATGATGTTAACATTAAATGGTCTGTCAGCTAACACATGCTTGCATGATGTTAACATTAAATGGTCTGTCAGCTAACACATGCTTGCATGATGTTAACATTAAATGGTCTGTCAGCTAACACATGCTTGCATGATGTTAACATTAAATAGTCTGTCAGCTAACACATGCTTGCCAATGATGTTGACATTAAATGGTCTGTCAGCTAACATATGCTTGCATGATGTTAAACATTAAATGGTCTGTCAGCTAACATATGCTTGCATGATGTTGACATTAAATGGTCTGTCAGCTAACATATGCTTGCATGATGTTAACATTAAATGGTCTGTCAGCTAACATATGCTTGCATGATGTTGACATTAAATGGTCTGTCAGCTAACATATGCTTGCATGATGTTAACATTAAATGGTCTGTCAGCTAACATATGCTTGCATGATGTTGACATTAAATGGTCTGTCAGCTAACACATATGCTTGCATGATGTTGACATTAAATGGTCTGTCAGCTAACATATGCTTGCATGATGTTGACATTAAATGGTCTGTCAGCTAACATATGCTTGCATGATGTTGACATTAAATGGTCTGTCAGCTAACATATGCTTGCATGATGTTGACATTAAATGGTCTGTCAGCTAACATATGCTTGCCATGATGTTAACATTCAAATAGTCTGTCAGCTAACATAATGCTTTGCATGATGTTAACATTAAATGGTCTGTCAGCTAACATATGCTTGCATGATGTTAACATTAAATAGTCCTGTCAGCTAACATATGCTTGCGTGATGTTAACATTAAATAGTCTGTCAGCTAACATATGCTTGCATGATGTTAACATTAAATGGTCTGTCAGCTAACATATGCTTGCATGATGTTAACATTAAATGGTCTGTCAGCTAACATATGCTTGCGTGATGTTAACATTAAATAGTCTGTCAGCTAACATATGCTTGCGTGATGTTAACATTAAATAGTCTGTCAGCTAACATATGCTTGCATGATGTTAACATTAAATGGTCTGCCAGCTAACATATGCTTGCGTGATGTTAACATTAAATGGTCTGTCAGCTAACATATGCTTGCATGATGTTAACATTAAATAGTCTGCCAGCTAACATATGCTTGCGTGATGTTAACATTAAATGGTCTGCCTGCTAACATATGCTTGCATGATGTTGACATTAAATGGTCTGTCAGCTAACATATGCTTGCATGATATTAACATTAAATGGTCTGCCAGCTAACCATATGCTTGCATGATGTTGACATTAAATGGTCTGTCAGCTAACAATATGCTTGCGTGATGTAAATTAAATGGTCTGTCAGCTAACTATATGCTTGCGTGATGTTGACATTAAATGGTCTGTCAGCTAACATATGCTTGCATGATGTGAACATTAAATGGTTTCTGTCAGCTAACATATGTTTGCGTGATGTTAACATTAAATGGTCTGTCAGCTAACATATGCTTGCGTGAGTGAACATTAAATGGTCTCTGTTCAGCTAACATATGCTTGCGTGATGTTAACATTAAATGGTCTGTCCAGCTAACATATGCTGCGTGATGTTTATACATTTAAATGGTCTGTCAGCTAACATATGTTTGCATGATGTCGACCTACAAATGGTCTGCCAGCTAACATATGCTTGCATGATGTTGACATTAAATGGTCTGTCAGCTAACATATGCTTGCGTGATGTTAACATCACATGGTCTGTCAGCTAACATATGCTTGCATGATGTTGACATCAAATGGTCTTTCAGCTAACATATGCTTGCATGATGTTAACATCAAATGGTCTGTCAGCTAACATATGCTTGCATGATGTTAACATTAAATGGTCTGTCAGCTAACATATGCTTGCATTATGTTAACATTAAATGGTCTGTCAGCTAACATATGCTTGCATGATGTTAACATTAAATGGTCTGTCAGCTAACACATGCTTGCATGATGTTAACATTAAATGGTCTGTCAGCTAACATATGCTTGCATGATGTTAACATTGAAATGGTCTGTCAGCTAACATATGCTTGCATGATGTTGACATTAAATTGTCTGTCAGCTAACATATGCTTGCATGATGTTGACATTAAATGATCTGTCAGCTAACATATGCTTGCGTGATGTTAACATTAAATGATCTGTCAGCTAACATATGCTTGCAGATATTAACATTAAATGGGTCTGTCAGCTAACATATGCTTGCGTGATGTTAACATTAAATGGTCTGCCAGCTAAACATATGCTTGCATGATGTTGACATTTAAAATGGTCTGTCAGCTAACATATGCTTGACTGATGTTAACATTAAATTGTCTGTCAGCTACATATGCTTGCATGATGTTGACATTAAATGGTCTTGTCAGCTATCATATGCTTGCATGATGTTAACATTAAATGGTCTGTCAGCTAAAATATGCTTGCATGATGTTGACATTAAATGGTCTGTCAGCTAACACATGCTTGCGCGATTGTTAACATTAAATGGTCTGTCAGCTAACCACATGCTTGCACGATGTTTAACATTAAATGGTCTGTCAGCTAACATATGCTTGCGTGATTGTTAACATTAAATGGTCAGCTAACATATGCTTGCGCGATGTTAACATTAAATGGTCTGTCAGCTAACATATGCTTGCGTGATGTTAACATTTAAATGGTCTGTCAGCTAACTATGCTTGCATGATGTTAACATTAAATGGTCTGTCAGCTAACATATGTTTGCATGATGTTAACATTAAATGGTCTGTCAGCTAACACATGCTTGCGCGATGTTAACCATTAAATCGTCTGTCAGCATAACATATGCTTGCGTGGATGTTAACATTAAATGGTCGAGCTAACATATGCTTGCGCGATGTTAACATTAAATGGTCTGTCAGCTAACATATGCTTGCGTGATGTTAACAGTAAATGGTCTGTCAGCTAATTTATGCTTGCATGATGTTAACATTAAATGGTCTGTCAGCTAACATATGTTTGCATGATGTTAACATTAAATGGTCTGTCAGCTAACACATGCTTGCGCGATGTTAACATTAAATCGTCTGTCAGCTAACATATGCTTGCGTGATGTTAACATTAAATGGTCAGCTAACATATGCTTGCGCGATGTTAACATTAAATGGTCTGTCAGCTAACATATGCTTGCGTGATGTTAACAGTAAATGGTCTGTCAGCTAATTTATGCTTGCATGATGTTAACATTAAATGGTCTGTCAGCTAACATATGTTTGCATGATGTTAACATTAAATGGTCTGTCAGCTAACACATGCTTGCATGATGTTGACATCAAATGGTCTGCCAGCTAACTTATGCTTGCATGATGTTGACATCAAATGGTCTGTCAGCTAACACATGCTTGCATGATGTTGACATCAAATGGTCTGCCAGCTAACTTGATCAGTAATATTCTATCTGGCACAATCCAGTTTTCTGGAATCGATTTTGATCTTTCCTGATATGAATATCATATGTGTACAAATATTGATGATCATATGTGTACAAATATTTATGGATGGATGTGTATAATACAGCTGAAATGGATGCCACAAGTGTACAGATATGGATGTGTATAATACAGCTTTGTCATGTGATAAGGAATTGAGTTTTGTAATTGAATATGTGTACCGAAATGGATGTCACAGGTGTACAGATATGGATTGTATAATACAGCTTTGTCATGTGATAGAGAACTGAGTGTTTGTACTTAGATATGTGTACATAAAATGGATGTTGCAG